>NW_021026500.1:829740-1015474 GCF_004153795.1 Camellia sinensis
TTTCTGCTTTAAAATTTTTTTAAAAAATTAAAAAAAAAAAAAAGTGTTTTACTTTATAAGTGTGAAGTGAGGGACTAGAATTCAGCTTTTGGGGTTTACCATTTATTTCGAACTTGGTTGTATGAATCAGATCACTTTCAGCTAGGAAGTCAACCCTGGATAATAATCATAAGTAATACAATTGAGACAAAAATTTCGATTATAATGCATTATTATGTAGTCCTTAAACACGATAATCAACAATGTTAACCAAATAATTAATTTTACCTCAACACAATAAACAAATTGATCAACTTAACTAATATTACAGATTTTCATCAATGCAGTGTTGCTTTTGGGAGTAATTTAAACTTCTATATTCATCTTTTGGAATTTTAGAGGTTCAGTGCTCATTTGTTGGGGGTTCAAACCAAACTGAAACTGTAGACAGTTTTCTCTGGTATTGAATTTCATATTTTAAGTCAATACTCTATGTGGCTACTTAAAAAATCAAGGAAGTTTTGAACTTATCATCAATCCAGTTCTAGTCCACTTTACTCTCAAGACTATTGTCACCAGTCATCACTAACATATTAAAAGTGAATAAATTTAGTTGAATTTGTTAATCATTGGTTAAAGAAAAACTGCCTTCATGATTACACAAAGTGCTTTCAATTTCAAAAAAGAACAATCACAATCATCTGTTCATGCTTTTAGAATTTTGGGTCGAGGTTTTCATTTTTATAGTTTAATATTTTTGGATTCTGTCATTGACCTGGTATATAATTTGCAATGACTTGGTATACCACCTCTCTTGTTCGAGCTCTCTTTAGCATTGTGGGAGAGCAGCAGCAGCATTCTGTCATTGACTTGGTATATAATCTACAATAAGCTGGTGAGCGACAGCAGCAGCATTGGTCTGGCCCTGGTTCTTGCTCTGCTGTAGTGTGCTTTTGGTGCTTACTGTGAAATGTGAAATGAGTGATTTGTGCATAACAACCAAATTAATGCTTCAAGCAATTATTTTGTTTTTTTAACTTATCAAAAAAAAAAAGTTATTATTTTATTTTTTTTAATGTTTCAAAACTTTAAATTTTCATTACTTTTATTTCAGTAAAATGTTTAATGTTTCAAAACTTTAAAATTTGAATAGGTTTTGATGTGTAATATTAGTACACTTAGCAGTAGAGGACCTGGTGTTTGGATACATGGAAGGACTTCATTTTTCTTTTCATAAGGTAAGCACATGTTTTCTATGAAATATTCACTTTCTCTGAATTGATTAGGATTACTCTCTGAAGATGAGTTAAGTCACTAAATTAGGAGCCCTATCCAATTGAATGGCATTAATAATATATCAAAATATGCTCTAAATATGAACAACCACTTAACAACATAAATACTTTTTGATAGTCTTTTTTTTTTCCCCTTTCGAACAAGTTAATACATGGATATCCATGTCTCTTAGTTGAGATTTTAGACTGAGTTGAATCAACCAAGTCAACTTGGAATTAATTTGTACCAACATGATTTCCCAGCTAGATTATGAGATGGATTACAAGAAACCATATCATTAATATGTCATCAAGTTAAAAACCAGAAACCATGGAGAAAACTGACCTCACTTAGCTTTGATTCAAGTTCAATAAGTTTTGACTTCATATCCTCAATATCTGTAACTAACTGCAACTCCTCCACATCTTTCATTGGTTTAAACTCTACTTCCTTTGCAGGCTCCTCCATTTTTGCCATTGTTTTACACTCTACCTTCGTAGGCTCCTGATCATCCTTCATTGTTATACAATCCATATCCTTAGCTTGCTCCTCCACATCATTCATTGCTATATAAGCTACATCCTTCATTGTTTTATACACCACATCCTTAAATTTTGCACTTGCATTGTAACTGCATAGCATCAAATTTGTCAACAATACTATAAACTACAAAATACAAATAGATGAGAGCAACAAATAGTCAGAAACTATGGTGTACAACTCAGCAAAAAAAACATCTTCATTAGCACACATAGAGGGCAAAAATATAAAACAGCCCCCTCACCACTCTATGGATGTCACAAGTAGCTTCCTCATGACAAATAGGACTTGTGGAGATAGACGAGATGTAATTAGCACACGTGAGTGTAGACACCTCATTTTTGACCGCCCTTAAGACTTGGGCGTTACTGATGGTTTACTTGGTGGAGAAAGGTGTGC
The DNA here is from genome assembly GCF_004153795.1 of Camellia sinensis. Taxonomy (NCBI): domain Eukaryota; kingdom Viridiplantae; phylum Streptophyta; class Magnoliopsida; order Ericales; family Theaceae; genus Camellia; species Camellia sinensis. The sequence goes on from NW_021026500.1 coordinate 831,934, forward strand.
AGGGCAAAAGTTCAGTTTCTTCGGCAAGGAGAGAGCCAAATCTCAACTTCATACCCCATTTTGGACCAAAGCTATTTTGGATGGTTTTTAGACTTTAAAACCCTCTCATTCAAAACATTTTTGAAATAAAATTCCTACGATGCTCTGACACTCACATTTTGTCAAATAATGCGCTTTTCGATAAACTGAGTAAGGACAAAGTGGAAATTAATGAAAGAGAGATGAAATCTTTGAAAAATCTTTCAAAACACCTTACTTAGGGGTTTGAAGTTGAAGAAAAGAGGAGAAGAGGGGAGAAAACAAGTTGGAGAAGAAGTTCGGCAAGGATCCGGGTAGAAGAGAGTCGAGCGACCCTCGCTGAATCAGGCTTATTCATCTGCATACTTGGATTTTAGCTATGAGGCCACCACCGTTGGAAAGCTTACTTCCGGGGCTTCGTTTTGCACTCAAGAATCTCCTAAAGCCAAGTCTGGGTGGGGGAGATATGGTTGGTTGAAGTTGGGCATCATCCCGATTGGATCGAATCTGCGCGGCTTCACCAAAAAGGGCATAACTTTTTGCACAGGAGGAATTTTAATGCAAGGTTTGCGGCATTGGAAAGCTAACTTCCGGGGTTTCAATTTGGACACCCACCGGCCACTTGTTGACCTTGGAAGCATCTATCGACAATCTATTTATCCGACCGGCAATTTATTGTGCCGACTGGCCATTTATTTTGGCCGACGACCTCCTTTTCTGGCCGGTTTGACCTTTTTGCACCTTCCAGGCAAGGTGCATGCCAGCTGTGCCAGCTGGGATGCACAAACCCATCCCCCCATACACATAGGTGGTTGTTTTGAGCCCTTGACCCTTTTTTTTTGCACCCTTTGCTCAAGGCTTCTTGAGGAAGCCTTGACCCCTTATCTTGGCTTCCTCAAGAAGCTTACCAGCTGTCCTAGCTTCTGTGAGAAGCCTTGGCCCTCTTGCCCCTCTCTTGACCCTTTCTCTTCAGCTTGTCTTATAAGCTTAGAGCCATTTCCATTGCCTATTTAAGGGCCTCTCCACCTCCATTGTTAAGGGTTGATGGGTTGAACAAAAAAACCAGAGATACACATATATATCTGATAGATACACCCTTCTTCCTCCATAGCTCTCTTCTCCAAAGCTCAAAAGTCCATTACTCTTGGCCCTTTACACACCATCTCACAACCACACACTTCCACCATTGCTTGGAGGTTCTTGGAGATCATTTTTAGAGGCTAAGGGACTGATTTTTTGGACCAAAAGCTGCTGCATTGCTATGCTACAAGGGTAAGTCCTCTTCTCCCTCTTTGAAGCTCTATCTTGCATGATATCTTAGCCCCTTTTGCTTACATTTTTGGGCTCTGACCCAAACTAGAAATAGTCATATTTTGAGCCCCTTTTCATGTTTGATGAAGGACCTCCTGCTGTTTGAGGTCTCCTACTACCACTTGCCTCTTTGTCTCTCTTTTAGGCCAATTTTTGCATAGTATTTTAGGCTTACTTGTGAGCTGTTTTGGACCTTACCATAAACTGTGAAATATCTTATTTTGATTCCCTCTTCAACATTGTTGAAGAGCTCTCCTCTGTTTGAGAACAGAAGCTACCACTTGTCTCTTTACCCCTCTTTTAGGCCTTTTCTTGCATGATAGTTTGGCCTTAATTGTGATTATTTTCGTGGCTTGATGTAAACTGTAAAGTATCTTTTTTTGAGCCCCTCTTCAACTTTGTTGAAGGGATCTTTTCCATTTGGTGCCAGATTCTGTCCCTTTGTGTTTAACCTCTCCTTTAGGGCCATTTTTGCATGATAGATTAGCCCTATTTGTGTTCATTTTTGAGGCTTGTCATAAACTGGAAATATGCATGTTTTGGGACTTTCTTGCATCTGTATTCATGCTTCATGATAAAATAATGCATGTTTTGTATAACTATAGGCCAATGCATATGCCTAGTTTTGTGTTTCGGGGCCATTCCATGCATTGGGTGCCATGTTTCCATGTTTCGGGATCATTTTGCATCACATTTCAGTGCTGAAACTTGCATGTTTGCATACCAAGTTCCATGCCCTGCCATGCCTTGTTAGAGTGGCATTTGTGCCTTAGGATCGGTCCTCGGTTTGGTGCATGTGTGCACGCATTTCGAGTGTCTCATTTTCATCTAATGGCCCAGCTGATTTGGCATGCTTGCGGGCTATCCATGTTAGTTAAGTCCATCATCGCATGTGTGCTGCATGTTTGCTTACATGTTTAGGTGGCGCGCCTAGTATAACATTGCTCATTTGCATTTTCAGTTTTGCTCAACTTAGCCCTCATGCCTAGGTTGCATTCATTGAGCAATGCATCCCTTGCCTCTGATCAAATCTACGAAGGGGGTTGGGGCTCTTTGATGTGTTATTGTGCTTGCCATTTCAATTTGATAGTCGAAGTTCAAAACTTGGCCTCGTAGGCCATCAGCTAATTGATGGCCCGAGGGTGAAGGGGCATACTCCTGAGTCCATTACATGTTGGGGAGAGTGGCCAAATGCATGACAGTTGCTTTGAAAATTCCATGCCAACACTACTTGCCTCTGCTGCTGTCAATGCATGGTCTTGCAGTGAAGTTTGCCGGTCGGAGCACACTATAAGTGCCCGGGACCGCCCAGTAATCTGCAGCCGATGTATCAAAATGCAGCCGGTGACCATTCCTCCTAGCCGGTGGTGCTCCAAAGTGTGCAGAGAACCTATTCCAAGACTTTTGTAGTCTTCAGAGGAGCTAGGGCAGTGTAAACAGAGGCAGTAGTGCTATGGCAGCGAGTTTCCAGGCAAGACGAGTCAAACATGCATCATTCGCACATTCTGAGGCACGGCTGCGGCCACCTTCTTTCTGCATTTACTTTGTTAATTAATTAAGGGTCTGTAATAATTAATTAGCTAGGATAGTTGATTTGTTATTCGGACTGTATTATTCTTTCGGACCCTCCGAGTGAGGGCAATTGTGTAATAAGTGTGCGTGAGTGTGTGTATGTCTTCCAACCCCACGTCTTTCTTCCCTTTTATTTACCCGCTTATGATGGTAGACTAGGGCATATTTAAATTAGCATACCTTATGCTTAGCATGCGTGCATCCATACATTTGTCTTACATGCACCAGGCTCGAACATCATGCTAACTGCACTCGTATTTCGATTCCAAGTTGAGTATTTGTTAGTTACAGCATTTCACATGCCATGTTTAGGATAGCGAGCCGTTTTGGGATAGCATCTTTGCATGTGTTGCATTAGCCATTTCAAATATGAACTAGGATCATGCATGTGATTACTAACTGGTTTCTGTTTTGGCTTGGAGTACTAGGTGAGTTTTTATGCTTTAGCATGCCGCATGCGTGTGAGTGTTGCCATAATTGCATGATTACCATGAGGCTAGCTGCTTATGTGATATAACTGCTTGAATGCCTGTGGATGGAGGTCGAATTGCTTAAATTGGGATAACGCATTAAAACTGTGAATTTTAAGCCCACTGGATAGTGACAAAACCATCTTTTCTAAAAGCCCACTTGAGGTTGGCAAAACCTGCATTTTAGCCTACTTGCGAGTAGCAAACCATTTTCAAAACAAACATGAAATGTTTTGTTCCAATTTAGGCGATTTGGTCTATACTTGTTTGCTCTGCGCATAACATAGTAATTCTAGGCTAATAACAGGAATAAGAACACATAATGCTTTCAAAACAAGATATCACGGTTAGTAGAGGCCGATCTTTGATCGGACGAGAGGGGGTGCTCATAGCTGACCTTCCCCAATCGTACCCAAGTTCCCGAGCCGAGGCAACTTTGGTGATGACGGACACGTGGTCTTTTGCACCGAGTCAGGGTTTCCTAAATTCTCCAAAATAAAATATTTAGGTGGCGACTCTGTATTTGGCAAAGCAGTCCATGTTTGGCACTTCTTTCAAAAATCTGTTTTCTCAAAACGATTTGCCAGATTTGGACTCTTTGGTTTAGATTAAGAACCATGACACAAATCGAGTCCGAACTATAGCGGGGTCCCTCGCGGGCGCGTCTACAGTAGGTCGAGAGTTGCAGTGAAAAAGGCCTTAAACTTAGTTGAAAAAAGTCGTTCGGGAGGCGAAAATTCAAAACAGCCCCGAATCACTATATGGATGTCACGGGCAACTTCCTAGTGACAAATAGGACCTGTGGAGACAGATAGGATGTAATTAGCACACGTAGGTTAGGAGTTGGAGTGAAAAACGCCTTAAACTTAGTTGAAAAAGGCTATTTGGGGGCGAAAATGCAAAACAGACCTTGAACCACTCTATGGATGTCATAGGTAGCTTTCTCATGACAAATAAGACCTGTGGGGACAAAATTAGCACATGTAGGTTGGGAGTTAGAGTGAAAAGCGCCTTAAACTTAGTCGAAAAAGGTCGTTCGGGAGGCGAAAATGCAAAACAGCCCCTGAACCACTCTATAGATGTCACAGGTAGCTTCCTCATGACAAATAGGACCTATGGAGATAGACGGGATGTAATTAGCACATGTAGGTTGGGAGTTGGAGTGAAAAATGTCTTAAACTTAGTCGAAAAAGGCCGTTCGAGGGGCAAAAATGCAAAACAGCCCGCAAACCACTCCATGGATGTCATGGGTGCTTCTTAGCTTATTTGTTAAGTGAGGCACACCCATACACACAATGAACTACAACAATTTTCAAACTTCCTCAAACAAAAGTGACAATGCCATGCATGTCCCTTGCTGAACATAAGGCAGCAACCTTTACGAAGCATATTCTCTATCTTTAACACTTTTTTTTTTCCTCTCTTTTTTTATCAACAACTCAAATAATCACCTTCAAATAACGGCAACAACCCCATTCTTTGAATAAGAGCATATTTGGATGTCCTCTGAATAAGTATTTGCCTTATTGGTTATGGATTTGTGCCATAGAGCAAAATAGTAAGTTATTGCAACTGACAAGTTTGGATATTTGACAAGCTTTTGACAGGAATGTTATGATGTTAGTCCAACCACAGGAAAGTTGTAAAGGAGTGCTTTTTAAAAATCTATTAAATTTTCTTGTTCTTTTTCTTTTTTTTTTTTCAGACATTATTAAAAGTCTTTTATGTGCAGGATTATTTTGTAGGAAATGCCTCTTTTATGCTAATGCTTCTATAATACGGACAAAAGTCTATTACACCAAACTATGAAATTATCTTGAAATGCTATATGGAACTAATGAGTGTAATTTTTGTTTTGTAGATGGCTTTTGGCGTGGACATGTGGATCTTTCATTTTTGTGTATGGAGGATAATTTACACTTTTGAATAATCTCGCTTTTTTGTTGTCCTTTGCATTTTGTGTGGAATTTGGATGAATCGTACATATATGACTTGTTTGGTTTGTATCTCAAGATACAATTTTTGAGAAAAATTTTCAAAATTTTGTTTGCTTTAAATTTTTTGAAATTTTTTTCCAAATCACCTTCTCTCTCCTACAATCAATTAATCGCTTTTTCTCTCTCCTCTCTCCTTCTCAATCACTTTTTCTCTCACGCATCTACTCAACTATAACAAAATATCAAATCATCCCAAACTCCAAAACTATATTCAAAATATACAACTAAACAAACCAAAAAAATTTCTAAACTCTCTTCCCAAAATTTTTTTTGAAAATTTATTTCAGAACACAAACCAAACACAAACTTTTGGCTGGGTACAAAATACTTTTGACATCGAACAAACATTTATTATCGTGGTATATAGATTACCTTTTGTCATGGTACAGATTACCATGCCAAATGGCCATTTCGCATAGTAGTAAATATATTTTTGTGTACGAAGGACATTGTTTTTGTATGCTTATTTGTTCCGTATTAAATTATTATTTCCAGTTGGAATGTGTACTAGGTTTGTATAGAGTTTGACATTAAAAGTTTTTTTTTTTTTTGGTTGGATGGTTGTAAGTTCAATAAGTGTTGTGGAATGGATCATAATATATACGTATTGTTTTGTTTTTATACCTATTACAGGTTGAGTGGGATACATACGGGTTGTGGACAAATTAATTAAAATTAAAAAAAAAACATAAAATAATGTTTTTGGCGACTAAACAATTGGTAGCCAAAAATGGAGTTAAATATTTTTAGCGACTAAATAGTTAGTAGCTAAAAAGGAATTAAATGGAAGCAAATCTTTTGGAAACTAAATATTTAGTAGCTATTTAAAAAAGATTTTAGGCAACTAATGATTTAGTGGCCACCAAAAAAAAAAAAAGAAAGGAAAAGAACTTTTGTTTTTAGTCACCAAAACATAAAAATTATATCATAGGCAACCAAAATTTTAGGCAAACAAAAAAATTATACTTTAGGTGACTAAACTATTTAGTTGCTAAACAACAAATTGGATTTTAGGTGACTAAACATTTAGTAGTTAAAAAAGTTAGATGAACAAAAAAAAAGAAAATTTGCAACTACAACTTTGGTCACCCTAGATAATTCAAGTTCTGGCGACAAAAATTTTAGTAGCTGAAAATGTGATGTTAAATTAAATTGTAAACTTTTGGCGACTAAAAGATTAGTCGCCAATTTATCCTTTCAATAACTAAAGATTTTGTTCGTCGCCAATACCTTTACTTTTGGTGACTTAAAAATTAGTCACCAATTTAGAATTTTCGGCAACAAAATATTTTTTAGTCGCCAATACCTTCCCCGACAATCTTCCCACGACAAAGCCGGAGACAAAAATATTTAGTCAGGAAAATGTTTCGGCGACTAAAATCGAACTTTTGGCCACTAAAAATTTAGTCACCAAAAATGCAATTTGTTGAATCATATGATTGGGAACATTACATTAACCTCACCTAAGGTTTTGAAAAAATATAGTAAGGCCTACAGTTTTAGAATAATTACATCGACCTTTATTTTAGCAAAGCTAAAGCGATCTTGATTAGTGTAAATAGTGTAAAGATACAAAGATATAATGTAAACTAGGGCTGGGCAACGGATCCACCAACCCACCAGATCCGCCCGACCAGACCCGACACCAAATGGGTGGATGTGTGGTACCTGGCGGGCGGGTGCGGGCCAAGATTTTACATTCTGGCGGATTCGGGTCGGGTGGCGGGTAGCCCGCCATTATATCCGTGTAACCCGACCCGCCGTTTGTCTCCAGATTTTTTTCGTTTTTTTTATATTTTTTGTACACCCCTCTTCCCTTCTTTTCTGATCTCATCATCAAAAGACCTAACCCTTTCTTCTTCTTCAACAGTACTCTCTCTCTCTTCTCTCTCTCTTTCTCTCTCTCTCTCTCTCTCTCTCTCTCTCTCCACAAAACCCTACCCTACCCATCTACCGACGGCGACTTTCTCATCATCCGACGATCTTCTCCATCGGCAATCGAAGATTTGCTTCTTTTTTTTTACTCCCTTTTCTAAGAATCTCAGATTAAAACCCTAACGGTTAGGGCCTACCCCTTTCTTCAACTGAAAGAGGATCGTTGATCATGGTGGTGGTTGTAACGCCCTCAAAATAAACCCATAATATATAACATTGACATGCATTAATAAAACAAAACCAACCATTATACCATTCATCAGAGTATTCTTATTGAAAAGCATTACATGTAACATCAAAAGTAAATGCCCTATGGGCTTCCATCTTTCCAAGCCAACACTTGGACACAAAATGTGAGTACTAACTCAACTACAAATTAAGCCCTTGGCTTGATTGTTTACATGTAATATCAAATAAAATAAATAACAACTAAACTAAACAGAGTCTTCAACTCCAACTCCTTCCAAGCTAAGTCCTTGGAGGTAGCATATCACCTGAACCTGAAAATGATGTTCCCGTATAGGGTGAGCCACAGCCCAGTAGAAACATACTAAACCAAATATAAGCATTGAATAAAGCAATAGTATTCAATAGATGGTTAACACAACTTTTCACTTTCCCAACGTACAGTTTCATGACATTAATGTCAATGACACGTTTCATTTTCCATTATTTGTTTAACTTTCCATTTATATCAATATGGCTCAGAACCTGGCCAAACTATAACAGTGAACTAAATATCACATTAACATTTCTTCCAATATCAACAAAACAAATGAGACTAAGGCTCATACCAAAACACTTCCATACTTCCCGATTGATACACATTTTAGTGCTGTATCAACAACATGCAAAAACACTTCCATAAATCAATAAGCACACATATAGTGGTGCTAATGGAGTCCATCCCCTATCTCCTCCCAAACAAAAATACATATACAATGTATTAAACACTTGTCATGTACAACACACAATCAATACATGTATTTTCTGTATTAATTCAACAGTCAAAATCAACGACTTAACCAATGTGATTAGTTTCAATTTTTCCTAATCTACATGCAATGTCTACAACAATCACGACTATCCTCCACCGATAGCCCAAAACAGTTATTTCTAAACAGGAAATAAATGAATCAACTAATATAATTCCAACATTTTCATAGGTGAGTGATTAAACAAATCAACTACACCATTTAATTAATAAATTCCTCAATTTCATGAACTCAACTAAATTCCCCAATTTTCCCTAAATTAATTATACAAATTAATTTATTACAACAATTAGAGTTTTTCCCAAAATTACCAAACAACCCCCAACATATCAAAATACCAAAACTTAGGACAAAACCTATAATATGGAGTAGGAAATCCCTACCTCGAAGTAAATAACCCGAATGGAGAAGATGAAGGCCAAAAACCAAAGTGCTCCAAATCGCCAAACTTTCAGATTAAAATGAAGCTCTCAACCCACTCTACCTTTCTTACAAAGGACTTAGTATAGATTTACACTAGAGGGAGATGAAATCCTAGAGAGAAGGTGTGTAGGGAGAGAGAGAAGATGGTTCTAGGGTTTTGAAATCAAAAGGGAGATGAAAAAGTGATATTGAAAGGTTGTTATTAAAGCCCATTAATTGGAAAATGAAAAGACAAGTTAAAATTAAATGAACACTAATTGAAATTAAATGAACACTAACTAGCATTAAATGAACACTAGTTAGAAATATGAATGGACAAGTTTGTCATAAAATCCCACTAATGGAATATGAATGGATCACTAATTGGAATTGAATGAACCATCATAAAAATTTAATAGACACTAGTTGGAATTAAATGGACATCAACCCTTGGTTTCCAAACACAACCAACCTGTTTCAAACCTGCCCAACATATCCTATAACTCAAAAATAAGAAATTAAAGGACAACAACAACAATTATATAACAACGGGGTCTACGGAACATAAGTCCGGATACAACAACCGAATGGGAAAAGACCGGGGTCGCTATAGTGGTGGTGAGTTCTGTTTTTGTCTTCATCTTTCCTCTTCTTGTCTTCTTCTCCTGAATCTCTAACTGTTTTTATTTTTTTAATTTTTTGTTTTGTTTTGTTACAGTTCTGAAAGCAAAGAGATGGTGAGATTAGAGTGAAGGTTTTACACACACACACAGAGAAGCTTACAGAGAGACGAAGTTTACAGAGAGACGAAGTTTACAGAGAGTTCGAAAACCAGAGGTTTGTGATTTTGATTTTATATCTGTGTTTGTGATTTCATATCTGTGTCTATGTGATTTCTATTTGTGTCTGTCTATGATTTTATATCTGTGTTTGCTCTTCTTCTCTCCTCTTATTCTCTTCTCCTATTCTCTGGTATGTTTCTCTGGTATGTCACTCCACACACTGGTTTGTCTCTTGTTCTCTAGTATTCATTGGGCAATGTTTATTGGTTGACGAATTTTGTAATCATATCCAGTATATTGGTTGATACTCCACACAAATTGTTGATTAAAACTGGTTGAAACACAAACGGTTAGGGCATGTATCAATTTGGATACTCTGTAATTTATGGCCAAGCTATGAAACACAATACCCAATTTTTTGTTGAATATTTTGCTCTGGATCTATTAATGGGCAGTGATGGTATGTTAATGTATATGCATTCTCATTTACCTCTTAAACTGATTTATGGTATGTTAATAATAACTTGAGCAATTTGTGTTATAAACTGATTTAGAACTACTTGGGAAATGAATGCTTTAAGAACTACTTTGGAAATGAATGATTTAGAATTGATTTAATACTATTACAATGCTTCTATACAGATTAATTTTTGGACAGTTAAGAGAGGAGGGCATTTGAGATATTCAAAATGAAAATAATAGATTAATTTTTGGACAGCAACCTGTCAGACAGGGTTTTTTGGATAGTTCATTGGTTACTTTTTCATATTTATCATCTTTTTTATGCATTAGTCCTTCATGTATTAGCCCTTCTCTCTGTTTTGAAATCTGATTTGTATTACTTTTTCATGTATTACTTACTGCTGTAGACCATGGATTGAAATAGACCATGCTGTAGTCCTTCATGTGAATAGGTGTAGACCGTTGTAATGAATTTTGAGAGTGCTTTTCAAAGAATTATGCCCATGTTGTAGACCATGGATTGACTGAAATACACTGAAATACATAATGCAAAAATACATAATTCACTCTCCTCAGTAATGCAACCTGCTTGAATGCAACCTGTTTGAATTGTAATGCAACCTGTTTGAATTATGGATTGAAATACAATGGGCATAATTCAAACAGGTTGTTGTAATTGTAATTGTAATTGTAATGCAACCTGTTTGAATTGAAATTCATAAATCAATATGTATTATGTAATGCAACAAACAGGTAACATTGTAATGCAACCTGTTTGAAATTCATAACATTTTCCTTTGTAATTGTAATACAACCTGTTTGAATTATGCCCATTATGTATTTCAGTGTAGACCACTGTAATGCAACCTATTTGAATTATGCCCATTGTAATGAATTTTGCATTGCCCAGGTTGCACTGTCCAAGTTGATTAATAGATGTGAATGAATAAATATTGCATTGTCTAGGGTTTTTTTTTTTTTTGTATGTTGAAAATTTGTAAAATTTCAAACCGCCAAACCGAGTCGCATCCATCCGCCAATCCGCAAAATCCGCAAAATCCGCCGGATTGGTGGACAGATGCAGATTGATTTTCTCCAATCTGCCAATTTGGCGGACGGATGGCGAATTGGAGGTTTCGTGGCCGCAACCGATCCGCGCCCACCCCTAATGTAAACTATACATTTTAGTATAAAAGTGATGAAAAAATATGACAATTTCATTTTTTTTATTCATATGATTAACAATTTTTGATAAAAATGCAATTAAGTGTTATGTGAATTTGAACCTTAAAAGAGTCTAATGTAACATTTGTTCTATGTTTGGTTCATTAGAATAAAAGTATAATAGAATGAGATGTTCATTCCTCATTTTATTTACAATATATTTTTTAACATTTTTTAAGTAAACTAAAAATATGATAATGAACATTTTGATAGAATAACTATTCTGGTCCACTTTAATTCTAATGAACTAAAACTACTTCATGTTACTAGACCTTTTAGATATGAGAAGACCTTTTAGATCCTGAACACAAATTAGGCTTCAAATCTTTATGTTTAAATCTTGCTTCTGTGCTTATATTTGTGCAGGCTGTTGTGTGGTATAGTTTGGGGGTGAAAAATGCTTCAAAAGTTAGTAGACTCCCCATGTCCATCTATCTATCTTTTCTACGTACTGACAGAAAAGGAATGCAACCTAGAATGGCAGGAAAATATGCAAAAAGGTATAAAAGTAAAAGTTTTTAGAATGGTTTTAAACCAACTTGTTGAGTGTTCAAAGCTATAGAAAGCGTCAAGATCCTCTAGAATGAAATGGTAGATTGATCCTCTACAGTGAAAGCTTTGAACACGACACCTGTCCCACTAAAGAGGTGGATGGTTGAGATCTTCCTTCATCAAAACGACGTCGTTTTGATGGGGGGAAAAATGGAAGCTCTCAGTTCACTTAACTCTAGCCCTGGAGAGAGAAATCCTGCAGTGGCAAAGAGAAGAATGAAGCAAGAGCGCCAGCGATGGAAGTAGCGAAGTTGGGGAAAGGAACGACCAATGTTGATCGGTGTCACCTTTGTTGCTAACTCACCAGCAAGTGTTTTGTGATTTCAATCGGTGTTTCCATCGATCATTGCCGAAGTCGAAATGGGTTTGAATGTCTCCAAATACTGGTTTTGTTTTTTAATCTATATTTCAAGGAGATTTGTGGGTATGATTTAAGTTCAATACATAAATACCCATATATATAACAATTTTATTTAAGAGCTCCACTTTGATCATGATACTTACTAAAGTTATACAACAAGACAGGTTGAAGTTTTGTTGATCTCATGTTCTTACATTATACATTTAAGCTTTTATGTGTTGAATATGAGTTTTTTTTTTTTTTTCCGCCCTTATTTTCTGTACATCTAATCTGAAAATGATTTTATTTTATTTTATTTGAAAATTTTACTCATTTTCTGTAGATCTCATGTTCTTACATCGAATGTTTTCACATATATTATATAATATAGTGATCTTTACTTTGATTTAATGAGTGAAGCAATCACAGTTTTTTTTTTTCTTCATATCTGCTTTCCATTCCATGTGAAACAATCAGAGATTTGTTTTCTTCAGAGATTCACCTGCCAAAAGATAAAAGATTCTTCTCCAAATCTCGTTTTGTAGGGAATGGGAAAGAGAGGCAAGGGTTGGTGGGTTCGGCAATGGTGGGGAAAGGGTTTGCGGCTCTGGCGCCTCTCTTATTCTCTTCTTCTTCTTTGATGCTTCTCTCTTTCTCTCTCTCCCTCTCTCTCTCTCTCTCTCTCTCTCTCTCTCAATCCCCTATCTAAACTAGAGAAAGCTTTTTCTTTTTTCTTTTTTTTTCCCCACCAAAACAACATCGTTTTGATGTAGGAAGATCTCAACCCTCCACCTCCTTAGTGGGATAGGTGTCGCATTAAAAAATTTCACTATAGAGGATCACTCTACGATTACACTCTAGAGGATCCTGACGTATATAGAAATGGATGATAGCAGGAGAGGTTACCCCTTGGATCTCTCAACACAAAGTATTCTCATTAAAAGATGTAGAAATTAAGAAATTCCTTTCCATTAATTGAAGGACAGAAGTTTACCAATTTATGGATGATTTGTGATAATTTACTAATTTATGGGTGAAAACTGCTCAAAGGTGAAATTTTTTCTATCACTACTCATTAGTTGAAATGTTCAAAACATCAATGTATCCATCATTTGACAAATTTAACTCCAATTAAATAACCATTTTACAAAACTAAAACATGATGAAATTTATTGAAACTCAAATTTCAAAATTCTGGTTGTCTAATGTCACTAGGGTAATGTCCTTTTCTTTTTCTTTTTGGGTAAATTATGCAAATGGTCCCTGTAGTTTACTCAATCTTTCATTTTGGTCCCTATAATTTCAATTTGATCAATTTTGCCCCTTAATTTTACAGATTGTGTCATATTAGTCCAATAAATAACGGCGGTTAAGTTTGATGGACGGAAAATCAAATGATGTTTCAATTTAGTCCTTGTAATTTATAGGATGTGTCAATTTAGTCCCTATAGTTTATAAGAAAGTCAAAATAACAGGGACCAAATTAATACATCATGTAAACTACAAGGACCAAATTGAAACATCATTTGATTTTCCGTCCATCAAACTTAACCGCCGTTATTTATTGGACTAATATGACACAATCCGTAAAATTAAGAGGCAAAATTGATCAAATTAAAACAACAGGGACCAAAATGAAAAAAAATGTAAGCTATAGGGACTACCGCTGTAATTTGCCCTTTCTTTTTTTAAGAGAACATCATTACCAAAATAAAAATTAAAAAATCCCAACTAGGTGACTCATGCTACTAAGCCAATCATATGCTTAAGCCAAAGACCAACAACCCCTAAAACACCTACTAAGACAGATGCAGAACAATGACCAAGATTGTAGCATAGCAGCAACTAGACAACTTTTCATAATGTTAGGATCCACTCCAAAAAATAAAAATAAAATAAATAAATAAATAATAAAAAAAAAGACAGCAAGACACCAACTAGGAGAACAAAGCTGAAAAACAAAATCAACAATGACTCAACTGCCTACACCAGCCAAACTGAGGCGGAACAATGACCAAGAATGCAGTCCTGCCATATGAACTCATCCATCTTCCAAGTTGAATCAGTCCCTTTCATCATCCAAAGCTGAATCACCATTTACACCACTAAGAGCAAAGAGGAAGGGAGCAAAGCTATGTCAAAAGAAAACTTGAAAATCCACAGTTGCCTTAACTAGCAAAGCACAAAAGTCCCTCACCTTTTAAAGGGAAGTGTAGGTCTTTGACTTCTTTTATTTTTAAGATTAAATCAGCAACTGTATAGCAAGGGATAGTTCAATGTGCTTTTAGCAGAGTTGGAACTTTCTCTTTGATTAACTCCAAGACATTTTCCCAAGAAGCTTCACCATTATTAAAAAGACAAGGTTATTTATGGTTTTCCAAATGGTCCAAAAAATCGTCATGGATGGGTTTAGCCTCCCATAAGAGCTTTTTGACATTCTTGAATCAGAATCCAAACCACAAATCAAGGCATTAACTAATGAGGAACAAACCCATTTCATTCCTCACCAAGACAAACAATCACCCCAAATTTCCAAGATCTCCTACACTGTAACAAGAGATGATCAAATTGACTCTGACTCATTCCAACAAATATAACAAAGCCCAGAGTAGGATTCATCGAGAGCATTTATTTTAACCAGAAAACAACAATTTTAAAGGGGGCAATGCTTTTCCACATAAACTCTATTGTAGGAATAATACAACCTCCAGATGAGGCAAATAGGTTATGTAAAGATTTTACTGAGAAGTTACCTAATGGATCACCCCTCCAAATTAATTGATCCATTAATTGGCAATAAGCTGATCAATCTGTAGTAGCATTTTCAATAACCTATGATTGCCTTCCTCCTCCTCCTCTCATACAAACAAAGTTTTTCTATGTGAGATACACTTAATGATGAAATCATTAATGAGACCATCTTTGTTACATCAAACACCCATCTATCAAACAAAAAGAGAAATCTCATTCCATTTCCCCAGTTTCAATAGCACATTAATGGGGACATGTTCAACAAAAAAAGAAAAAAAAAAAACTGCATTATCCTTTAAGCAATGAAATATCCCATCTCTTGTTCTCCCAATTATACTTTTCAAAAATCACTCTTTTTCGAAGGGGATTTGGCTCAGATGCAAACCTCCACTACCACTTAATCAAGAGAGCTTCATTCTTAATTTTTAGATTAGGACTACCTAGAACCATAAATCTATGTAATGAATCTTTCATCATATGAGATTATGCGCACTGTAATTATAATATTCAATGTTTATTGGCTTGATTTGTTTTGACAAAGAGACTTGCATTAAACTTACAGTAGGCAGGGCTGAGGAGGTTGTTGAAAGATTATAAAGTATTCTCTACTTTCCTTTGCCATTTCAGGCACAAAATTACTAATTTATACAATAACTTTGTTCATATAATTGAGTTTAGAAGGTGAAATCTTTTCACCCATCTTTAATAGAAAAAAAAAATCTCCAAATGGACATCACCTCAGCAGAATTTGCAAGTCTTAGATACTTCAATCTTTAGTTTGCCCCTTCTCTCTCTCTCTCTCTCTCTCCCTCAAAAAAAAAAATGTGCAACAGATACAACATACAGACCATGAGAAGATAGCAATAGCTGCACAGAAAGTCTAGAAAACCAAAGAAGCAACAACAATAACATCAGCATAAACCAGTCAATTTACCACTGAGCTTTTATATATGACACGTACAAAAGAAATAGTAGAAAATATAGTATGATAAAAGAAGCAACTTGGTTTACCAAAAAAAAAAAAAAAAGCAACACGACTAGAAACAAGGAAACAACAACAATACAAAATCATCAAGCCATTGCAAATCTAGATTCATCAAACCTCCTTTAGGTCTTCAACAAGATGCAACATTTCTTTAAATCAGATGCAACATTTACTTCATCGGAAGCAACAGAAAATGATTGAAAAAGTTGATACCATCCTTCAGTAGCTCTTTTGGTTTCCCAAGAATAGCGGTAGTTGGAGCAAAGCAGATAATCGAACCTGCAAATGAAAACAATAACAACAATGACAAATAAACATTTGACAAGCATCTACCGAAACTTAAACCACATGAAACGTAAATAATGTTTTGTTGGCATAGATGACATTTACACCTTGAACAATTTTTACTAAAATCTAAAAACACCATAGGGAAAATAATAATAATAATAATAATAATAAAAGAGTGGTTAGCAACAAACTTATGGTGAATGATGATAGCACTAAAATAAATAGTCTATGACTCTTTGACGGGAAGAAAAAAGCATTTCATCATAAAACTACTATTTGCATAAGCTTCAAGTAATGCAGAAATAACAGCAAGACTAACCAGATACCGAAAGAAGTTATTATATGTCACTAAAAGATATAGAGATACACAATGCCTAAACATGATGATATCAAATATGAACAATGGAGTCGGTGTAAGCAACTAAGCATATAGCCATATCCATAACCTATGGTAAAATTTGAAGTTCTTCAATAATCATAAGAAAACACAATCTCTATCAAATGAAATACAGGAAACACGTCAAGTAGAACCATGTTAGATGCTTTGGCGTTTTCAATTTTTTCAAAAAAAATATTACAATTTTCATCATTTGTTCGGCCATAAAGATGAGTCTTCAATTACATAGTACATAAGTTAAATGGAATTAATAACCAACTTAATTGAAAATTTGATAAATAAATGTGAACAATGGCCCAAAATCATTGCATCACATTGATATATACCTGCTATCATTGCCCCTCTCTCTCCTCTCTCTCAACAAAAAAGAAAACATAAACTGAGAAAAATCTTGACATTGGTTAAAAGGCAGTTCATATATGGTATTAGTAATTGATGGCCAGAAATATGAACGTTCAGGATATATAATGGATCAACCAGCTCATTTACTTCATGTGAAGAATTGTTATTAATGAAAGCCATATAAAGGAGGTGTGAGGTAGGACTACAGAAAATAAACATTGGTACAAAAGCAAACAAACACTTTGTACAACCAACACAATGAAACAATAGTTGTGCAATCCATACTTCGATTCTTTTTTTTTTCATTTAAAAAAAATTGTTTTAGTTGTACATGCATAACCACAAGTATGCCCCATAGTGTGTGACGCAAGCAAAACGTCACTTCACATATTCCAATGTTGATTTAAAAGTAGAGTTTGAAGAGAATCCATTTAAAAAGCTACACCTACAAAAGAGAACTTGCTCATCTCTTTTAGACTTCAATGAACAAAATGAAAATCATGTCACAAACCATTATTTGATGAGTCTACCTAATAAATGAGGTCAGGAATTTAAAAACTTGACAAACCTCACTCATGTTATACTTCATCGGTTCAAAATCATAGGTGGAAGAGTATTTGAGATAAAAGAAAGAAAAGAAAAATTGAGATATAAAAGAAAGAAAAGAAAGAATATTTGAGATATAAAGTCAGATTTGATAATGCTTACATTGAGCTTTGGAAGAGTGGAAAGAAAGAAATAGGACTTCAAAATTAAAAAACCCTTAAACAGCACTGTCATCCACAGACACCACCACTTAAGCAGAAAAATTGCTGAAAATTAAAAAGTAATTGGGTTAGTGACTGCCACAAAACAGAGATCAAACAACATATGTAGACGAAGCAAAAAGACATCAATTATTCATGGTGAAAATACATAAATTCTAGGTAAGTAATAGATGCTCCGACCCAAAAATTAAAAAAGAAAAAGAAAGATATGGTTGATTATTGTGATTGGGCATATGATCCTAATTATGTGTGGGGTGTCAAAGTGCGAAAACAAATTACCATTCTACAATATGATTTTTATTTTTATTTTTATTTTTTATCAGAAAACAAAAAGAGTAAATGAATAATAATGTGAATCATTACAATCAATAAATAAACAAGGGGAAGGGATAATTAGAAAGAGATTGCCTAGAAAAACTAATATATATATATATTTAAGAAATTAAGAAATTTTTATATATTGAATAAATTATTCAAAATAAAAGGACAAAATCAAAAAAAAAAAATGAACCTCAAACAGCTAAGCAATTTATATATATATATATATATATTATAAGTAATACACAGGCTCTGTTGTGATGAGATGAGGAGATTTCGACACAATTAGTATTGATAAAATATAATAAAATAATAATTTTGATATATTTAGTTTGGGTGATTTTTGAGGAGTTAGTACCTGGTAGTTTTGATTGCTCATATTGGCCTTTCCCCTTCAAAGATGTATCTGTCTTCTATTCTATGGTGACTTTAGGAATGGGAGCTATGAGGGGCCAATATTGGCCTTTCCCCTTTTCACACCGCCGTTTCATTATTGGACATTTGTAGAAATGAAGTACCAAAAGCGAGGGAGGCAGCCCGCCTTGCTCGGGAAAAGATGTGAGCCTGGGGCAATCACTGAATTCAAGATAGGTGAGGTTTTGAATATTCTCCATGGAAGATATCTTCTCCAAATTTGGGAAATTCCCAATCCATAGAGACGTCAAAGAGGTGGGCAGCAACATGCCATCTACTGGAAAGCTGGACACCGAATAATATTCTTCTTCTGGAAAACTGGACACCGAATAATAATCTTCTTCTTCTTCTTCTTCTTCTTCTTCTGGAAAGCTGGACACCGAATAATAATCTTCTTCTTCTTCTTCTTCTTCTTCTTCTTCTGATAAGCTGGACACCGAATAATATTCTTCTTCTTCTTCTTCTGATACGTTACTTAGGCCTGCAAGCCAGAGAGTTTTAAGAGAGGAGAATCTGTGCAAACCCCACTCTGATAGGGGCTTACCAATCTTCACATTCATGATTTCAAGATAAGTGAGGTTGGTGAGGAAATTCCCTTTCTCTAGAATGTAGGAGGAGACGATTCCTCCTCCTGCAGGCCAACTTTCTATTGCCAGACCTTCAAGGGAAGTGAGGTTTGGAAAGAGGACCAATTCTAGTTTTTTGCATTTTTTGATAGTCAATATTGTCAATTTTGTTGCGGGGTGGTGGACCCATTCTTCCGAAAGGGAAAGGGACTCCAGATTATCACACCTTTGTATCAGCAAGAACGCCAGACTTGGACACCCAGGTAAGGACTGCAGGGCCTTACATTCATCAATGTAAAGTACTCTTAGGCTAGGAAGAAAGCATGTCTCTGAAAAAGATACCAGACTTGAACACCCAATGATCTCTATCTGGTGAAGAGAAGTGAAGGTATGTAGCCCCCGTGGCAGTTTCTCCAATTTTTCACAATTACGTATATGTAGATACTGAAGTCTCACTATGGAAGGTACTCCCTCTTGTTGATGTTGCCCTTCGTTTTCTACATCCTCGTCTTCTTCAAACAATGAAACAAGTTGCGGACAATCAAAAATTTTCAAACTTTGCAAGGCAAGGAGACTGTGTTGTAGTCCCGCCTCATTCTGCCACAGTGTTGTGAGTTCTTTACAACTATAAATCTGCAATTCTTTGAGTCCTTTAAGCCCCTGGGTAAGCCATGTTGGCAATAATGCAAGTTTCTGAATCATCTCAATGCTCAAGGAAGTTATTGAACTCAAATGTTTAGACATTGCATTTGCCAACATCACTTCATCATCTATGCTTGGATTGCACATGGACTCAGGGATTGAAACATTTCTAATATATAAGCAAGTAAGGGAACTGGGTTCAATCACGTTACATGTCTCAAGGAACACCGAAAGGCATGGAAGCCGAACATCACTCATGGACAGGGAGGTGAGTGACGGGAGAACAAGGCTAGAAGCTTCAACCAGCAGCTGCGGGCAATTTATAATCTCAAGAGTTTTTAGGCAAGGAAGATTATTCGGCAACATTCGCACAAGTTTGGGACATTTTTTGACGGAGAGCTTACTAACACGAGTGAAGGTTTGAACTTCCTTGTCAATTCCAAAAATGTCCCAATCCTCCCATCCTGACATATTCTCAAAACATAGTGTCTCGAGTAATGGAAAAGGTTTGGCGCAATGCTGCCCATAGAACTCACAACCCACATGATTTACGGCACTCATTCCTTCAATGTGAAGGTCTTTCAAAGAGGGCAGCTGTCCAAGTGGCGGTAAGGAAGTGCAATTTTTACAATTTTGTAACTTCATGCACACCATATTGGAGAACAACGGATCTCCTATCCAAGTTGGAAAATTCATACCATGGTAGCCTCTAATGTATAGCTCTTTCAGCTTCTTGTGAGGTTTTAATATGTCAAGCACTTCTGTTTCAACCATTTCATTTCGTAAACCATCCATGCTCTCACCACTCCACACCATTGTTAGCACGTCTATACCTTGCTTGTCATTTAAACACACCTCTCTTGCATGCGAAGAATAAACCACATTTTCTATACCCGATATGCAAAGTGTCCCTCCAAGATGAATCAAGTTCCCCAACTCTCTTATTCGAGACCCATTGTCTTTCATAACAATAAAATTGGATAGTGTTTGGAGACTTGTCAACTTACCAATTCCTCGTGGCATTTCTACCAAGGAATTTGAATCAATCATATCGAGATGACGTAGGTTGATTAGGTTTCCCATGTCCGCAGGCAATTTCTTCAATTCTGGACAACCTCTTAGCATCAAAGTTTGTAGATTGTATAGGGTACCTAATGATTCAGGTACTGCTTTGATATTGGTGTAGGAAAAGTTAAGATATCGCAAATGTTTCAAATCTCCAATTGATTTTGGAATAAGTTCACCAATGTCATATCTACTCAAACTCAACACCCTTAGGCGTTTCATCTTTGGCAACAGATTAAGAGGGACATCACTTGTCAAATAACAATGTCTACTTTTACTTAAGGACAATGGTAAGAAGGTCCTTACACTCTTGGCTTCATAACAAGTTTCAAACTTTTTGATTGTGTCAAAGCTACTTTGCATGTAAGATGAATGTCGAGCACTCTTCAATTTTCTACATTGCTCCTGATCCTTCAATTTATCCTCCAATCTAAAACAAGTATATCCTGCAACTGACTGAGCCAAATCATTGATGAGGTCATGCATCACAAATTTCGAGCTTTCACTACCACTTGATGGTTGGAAAAAAGACCTCGACTGCAGTTCACGAAAGTATTCGACTCCTAAATCTTCCATTTGCTTATGTCCATTTTGTTGCTGAAGAAGGCCTTCTGCCATCCACAAGAAGACTAACTCCTCCTCCTCAAATTCATAGTCCTTTGGCAGTATAGAGCAATATGCAAAGCATTGCTTCAAATGTGAAGGGAGATGATGGTAGCTTAACCTCAAAGCTGGGGGAATTTCATTGCCTTGTTCTGTTAAATCCCATATTTTACTATTCAATACAATTTCCCACTCATTGTCTCTTTCTTTGCACCGTAAAAGGCCACCGAGTGTCCTAGCAGCCAAAGGCAAACCTTTACATTTTCCCACAATTTTCCTACCAATAGACACCAAATTTGGATTTGCATCCATGCTTCTATTCCCAAAGGCATGTTGTTCAAACACTAACCAACAATCATCATCTGATAGATGTTGTAGGAAATGGTTTTGAACGGTTCCCATAATTGATGCAACATTTCTATCACGAGTTGTTACAATTATCTTACTTCCTGAGACTCCATCGTTAAAGGGGCCCTTCAAAATGTTCCAATCATCGTATTTCTTGTCCCACACATCATCTAAAACAATTAAAATCTTCTTTCCAATCAAATTCTGCTTTAGCTGAACTTGAACTTGATTCAATTCTTTAAATTCACAAGCCTTGGAAGTAATGGATTCAAGAATTACTTTTGATATTCTCATAATATCAAACTCATCAGAAACACAAACCCATGCTTTCAAATCAAAATGCTTGTTCACCACTTCATCGTTGTATACCATTTGTGCAAGGGTGGTCTTGCCGAGCCCACCCATACCTACAATGGGAATTACGCCGACTTTTCTATCACTTGACTCGTTGCTTATGAGAAAATCAATTATCTCCTTTTTTTCCTTATCCCTGCCACATATGCAGGGTTCATGTATCAAGGATGTGGAGGGTGGTCTGTGCCAAGTTTTAGCAGATTCTCCTGCAACAATCTGTTGTAAACCAAGTGCACTTCCGCTTTCAAGAATATTTTGCAATCTTATAGTGATTTCCTCCATCTTGGAAGTAGAACTCCTTGTAAAATCAGACAAAAAAGTTGTTGGATTGGGTCCTTTACAACATGTAGGTATCATGGCACGTAGCTTGCTCTTGCTGGTGCTAGCTGCTTGAGACTCTGATGTTAACTTACGCCGCAAAGCTTCAGTGGAAAATTCATCTAGTAAGTCATCCAGATCATAAGCCAGGTCTGTGAGTTTCTCTAGCCACATTTTCACAGCTCTATTTTCTATTTGTTTCTCCTCTGCACCATCTAAGAATGCCTGAATTGTAGCTAGTTCTTCACTCCATCTCTTGAAGAGAGTATGAACTTGCTCCCGACGAGCAAACTTCAGTAAGACAGTTGAGGCCAACTTCTCAAACAACACCTGAATGAAAGCAGCGAGAAATATTTCGCCTACAGGCATTGTTTCCCTGGTGAAAATAAGGAAACAAGAAACAAAATTATATCAGATTTAGAGAAAAACACAAACAAACCAAGAAAAGCATGAGAGTGAAAGTTTGATTGGTTTTACAATGAATTCACAATTGAGCGTAACAAAATGGAGTCATTATTGCAGCTACCATTATGTGTTTACATACAGGCGTATATTCTATCTTATCAAAACCAATGGCTCAAGTTTTTTTACCAACTATTCCACATGCCCAAAAGAAAAATTATTGGGAAAAAAAATGTCCTATATGATCCACAAACAAAAGTTTCATATAGAATACCATATAAGACTGGATAATTATTAAGTAGTTCCTTATGGTACTAGTCACATTGTGCTCTCAACCATTATGGGTAAGACCACACTGAAGCACTTTTATTAGGGACTTGATAAATAAAGAATGATCCACAAAGTATATTTTGTGGTTTCACATTTGTCGAGAGCACCACATAGATAATATCACATGGTACTCCGAGACTGCCTAATATATATACATATATTAATAAAGATGATGTAATAATGATATTCTTAAAAATATAAATCATTTTAATAAAATTTTATTTTTTAAAATAATAGGAAAGAATATGTCTCTTTGAAAAACATATAATGAAGTTAAAATGCTACTCTTTATTTTTCACTAATTAAAGTACAATAAAGGAATGCTCTTTATTTTACCTAAATAATTTTTTATCTCTATTATCTAACGCTACTCTTATTTTACCAATTTACTCAAACTATTTAAAGAGCCCCCAAGACCCTCCAAATGTAACTAGCTAGGAAAAAATTTGTTAAAATGGCTAGTGTAGTAATTAACTCATTGGAGGAAGTAAAATAGAATAAGACAACTATAATAGCAAAGAACGTCTTTTAAAGAACCCATTAAAGATAGTCTAACACAATGCAAATAGCATAAATACAATGACATTGAAACTTCATTCCCAAACAAAAGTAATGTGCAGTTAATGAGGTCACTATGTTATAATCCAACAAAAATAATTATTAGAAGATAATGCATGGCCAGTCAATTGCAAGATGTTCACTAACTATAAGCAATTAAGCCTTTATTTGATAGATTAATAGTTTGATAAAATAGATAAATTGTCCTTTAAAATACCATTGTGTTTGAATTAGTCCAAGAGGTCACTGGAAGTTCATCCAGTTGTCCTTTAAAATACACGCAAGTTGA
This sequence comes from Camellia sinensis, assembly GCF_004153795.1. NCBI lineage: Eukaryota > Viridiplantae > Streptophyta > Magnoliopsida > Ericales > Theaceae > Camellia > Camellia sinensis. The sequence goes on from NW_021026500.1 coordinate 855,731, forward strand.
CTCGAACACCAATTATCTATAAATAAATAAAAAAATCTCCAATGGAGAAACTAAAATGACAATACTCCCATGCCATCTAACATTACTTTATTCTTATTTATTTAGTTTAATGCCATTGGGTGAAAATTTGAAATAATAATTTGTAATTATCAAAAATTAAAGGCAGTGTTGAGGCTTGATAATCATCCTAATTTTATCAAGAAGTGAAATGAATTTTTAGGTGATGTGCCTAGTATAATAAGTTAAGACTGCTGCTTATAGGAGTAGAAAGTTCAACGAAACCACTATGCCGGTCATAGAATTCGAAGGTAATTTCAAAATAATGAAACTCTTTCTTCGTCAAAAACTTGTTTGGTAAAAATTGCGGAGATTATTATGTGATTTCTTGAAGGGTAAATTACACTTCTAAATTTTTTTACTTATATTATATAAATTACTCTATGTTAGCTAACCGATAAGTCAATTGACCAAGTTTACTTATGTCTAACATTTATTTTGTTTGAAAATATCTTAATTATTCCTACCTTCTCTTTAACCTCTGCCCTGAAATGAAGAGCCATACCTCTCTCTTCTTATTTATTTTTCACTGTAATAGTGAATGAACGAATTTATACATGATATGTGTGAATACATATGTCTGTGTACAATGTACATATGGATTTAGATCCTATACATTACATGTTTGGAATTGAGATCTTCATTTTAATGCATAAACTTGTAACATACTGTTAAAATTCATGGTCATCCAACTATAACTGTTACATTAATTTGAATTTAACTATTCTTAAATTTAAGAAAAAAAATGTTAATATGACTCTTTCACAACCATTAATAATGAAATAGAGGGGAGTGAATCTGAATTTTATTATCCTATTTGTACATTGAGGTGTATATATCTTCTTGTGAATATTATGTTTGTATATAATATAATGGTTTTTGACTATGATACATTTAAAGGAGATATAGTTTGGGAGTTTGGAAGTTGTGATTCTGTTTGGGGATGAAGATATTGAATCAAGTCAAGTCTAATCAAGGATAAACCTAGGATAATATTCTAATATAAGGGAGGCAATATACATATATATATATATATTAATAAATTTTTTAAAAAGAAGGTATGAACTATAATATTAATTTCTATCGACATGAAAAGTGAAAAATAATATGAAAAACATATATAAGTAAATATATTTTCTTATATTCATGTTGAATTACAAAACATATAATTAAGAGACAATCTATTGACATTATTTGTGATAAACAAATATTCTTGTTATATGTTGTCCAAATTGTTAAATTTTATATTTTGAACCCATGGATATACAGGAGGGGTTGTGCAAATCACTTAATTATTTTGTTATTATTTTGGAGATTAGAATAATTAATTAGATGCTTGGACTCCTAAAACTGTAGAATTTTATACAAAAATGAAGATATTTTTAGGAGAATTCAAATTTGTGACTTGGGAAACACTTTTGAGAGTATTAAAATCATGTTTTGGCATTACATGTTTTGGCCATGCAAACCACGTTAGTTACTGTGAACATTGTGCAAATCATTTTTACAACTATATAATTCGATATTAAACAATCTGAATTTTTGTGTGAGGTTGAGATTGTTCTGTATTATTTAAAGTTGGATGTGGATCATTGATTGAAGGTTCAACTTAAGGATTAAACTAGGATGGCTGAGGGACCTATTTATACATGGTGTGGGATTATTTTGAAGTGCAAAACACATATTTTAGCAGTTGGTGCCGTGGGTATTCCCTATCCTTTCCCTTTGATTTTTGCTTCCAAAAGTCCATCCTTGTGAGCTTTAAATCCTTGTCTTGACTTTACAACATAAATTGTAAGACTTCGAGTGTATTCTAGTGTGTGTGTTTATTAAGCTTAATAGTGAGTTTTAAAGGGGGGAAATCCTATACACCTACTCCTTTAAGGGTGTGTATCATATGAATTTTATTATAAATTGACGTAATTTTATCATGAAATTTCATAATATCAACTATAAAATACGTAACCTCACCATAAATTAACATAATAAAATATCTAAAATTTTGTAATTCTTGTAACAAAAGTTTGTAACTTAGCTATAATATTTTTTGTTACACCAACCTTTTATACTTTCGCTCAAGTTCCAATGTGGTACTTCTATTTGGTATTAAATTCATTAACAGAAATTAGGCTAAATTACCCTTTGCATCCTTGCAATTTACGTGAAATCTCACTTTAATCCCTTGTTTTTTTTAATTGTAATATTTTTGGTCATGTTACAAAAATTTAATTTTTTTCTCCCTTTTTTCTACTTCTCTATTTTTCACATTATTTTCTTTTGTACTATATTTTTAAAACTCATCACCACCAACCACCCCTTCCCTACTACTCTCCATCCTTTGTTCTATCTCTTCAAACAAGATCACATTGAAAATTGACCGAAAGTATAAAGAGGATACTTGTTACAATTAAAAAAACAGTGATACTACATGCACAAAATTGATATACTAATCAGCATACGAACATATATTGTGATATTGTCACTTCAAAACTATAAACCCCCGCTCATTATACAAACTACAAAAATCTAAATCCTCTAAAATTATGCTACATCATCCGTTAGTTCACTAATTGATATACTAATTGGTGTGTATAGGTTTATTCTTAAAAAAAATAAGGAACCAAAGTGAGATTCAATGTAATTTTTAATTTTGCAGAATTACGGAAAAAAAAAAACCTCAAGTTTACATTTTGGTTTTGGATAAATTGCACTTACAGCCTCTGAAGTTTGGGTTTAATACATATCACTCCCTAATATTTGGCAAATTATACTAAACCTCCTGCCATTGTAATTATTTAGACAAAATGTAGACATTGAACTCATGCACTCTCTCTTTTTTTGCTTTGCTTTATTTTCTTTGTTTTTTTTTTTTTTCCTTTCCTCTGGTTTATTTATTTATTTATTTTGCAATGTAATTTTCTCTATTTTTCTATTAGGAGTTGTTACCTTTTATATAAGGAGGGGTTTGTGAAATGAGACTATTAACCATAAGAGTGGGAATATAATTTCTAGAACGTCAGGGGGTGGGATGTAATTGGACCAAACCTCAAAGGGTGTCAGTGTATCTTACCCATTCGTTTTTGTAACAAAATAATTTACCCTAGCTTTTTTTAATTTTTTTTTCAATCTAAGCCATACTTATTTTTTATTAAGTAAAACAGACAAAAAAAAAAGGTATTTTAGTCATTAGCCTCAATGTATATACACAAAATGACAGAAAAATAGAATTTTAGCCATTAACCTCAATGTATGTATACATAAAATGTCTAAAATAATATTTTTCATTCAGTTTAATGGCTAAAATATTTTTTTTTTCTATTAATCTTACTTAATAAAAATAGAAAATGGTTTAGATTGAATACAAATTAAAATTTAGAGTCTAAATTGAGAAAATTAAAAATTTATGATTCATTTTGTTATAAGACTTAAATTCTAAAGTTTTTTTTTTTTAAATAATTGTTCCTTTTAATTTTGTCCGTGTAGATTGGTTTCCTATTAATTAAGAATGCATAGAAACTAGGGCACTCGGGTCAAAAGTCTAAAATTAAAGTTTTCTTGTTCAAAGGTCCAAGTAGGAATGGCAACGGGCCGGGGCGAGGCCGGGGATCACACTCCCCGTCCGCGATCTCTGATGGTGCAAATTTCCCCGTCCCCGGCCCTGACAGGGAACCTATCACCGTCCCCGTCCCCGTCCCCTAACGGGGATCGGGTTTCCCTGACCCGAAAATTCCCCAGCATCATCAACATCATCCTCAATAGATCTATCACCATCATCAACTAAATAGATTCAAACAGCACAGATCTAGAATCATCATCATCCACTAAACAGATTCAAACAACATAGATCTAGAAAATGAGATCGGTGATGGAGAGACTTGAGATTGACGATGGAGAAAATAAGATCCGAGGTTTTTGCCCTGAGTCGATGTCGTCACCTGTAGATCGGAGTCTGGACCAGCGGTGGTAGTGGTGTCGATGACGGGTGTGCGATCAACAGCTGAAGATAAGAGATGAAAGAGCAAACGAGGTGTGTGTGAGAGAGAGAGAGTGGTGGTGGTGTCTCCATGTCGGTGACTGTGAGAGTGAGAGAGTTGAGAGAGAGAAGAACGAGAGAGTGAGAGAGTTGAGAGAGAGAAGAACGAGAGAGTGAGCGAGTTGAGAGTCAGTGAGAGAGTTGAGAGACTCAGAGAGTGAGATATCTATATATATATATATATATATAATACAACTAAACACACAGTATATAGGCAGGGATTTTTCGGGGAAATTTCGGAGAGGGGTCGGTGCTGGGGCCAGGGGAACCTATCACTATCCCCGGCTCGAAAATCATCAGGGATGTATTTTTCAATACTAGTCATGGTCCTATGGGGAATAATTTTCAGGGAAAATCCTATTTATTGGGGTGGGGTGGTCCGGGTTCATATTGCCATCCCTAGGTCCAGGCACAAAAACATTACGTCCATAAGGACAAGGTTCTACCAAATAACCAAATTACCCTCGTATATATATATATATATATTATCATACGTCTCTCTAAACCATTCTCTTTTCTCTCCCTCTCTCTCTCTCTAAAATATGACCCAATTGTTTCCAAACCAAACCCTCTCTCTGTCTCTAGATCTAGGTATCTTCCTCCTTCTATTCTGTTGTCGCAACCATGGCAATGTCCAAGTATCATAAAATTACCAAAATACCCCTAACCTTAAAAATATTAGAAAACATAAAAATAATAATAAAATAAGACTCTAATAATACTAGAAAACATAATTATAGAAGATTTCTATCAGTTTCTCTATGAAATCATCGCAATGTCCAAGTATCATCACTTCTCTGAATTTAGCTTTCTTTGAGCTTCTTATTTTATTATTATTTTTATGTTTTCTAGTATTTTTAAGATTAGGGGTGTTTTGGTAATTTTATATTTAAACATGGATTATGTGGGTCACCCATGGGTCGTCTTGTAGGTCAAGTTATTTAATTGAGTTTTATTTATGTTTTTTATTTGGTCTTAAATTAGTTTTGAAAGTCTAAGATATTATAGTAGTTTCTTTTTTTTATTCTAGTTGGTTTAGGAAGTCTCTAAAGTCTATATAAAACCATATAATGTTTCTAATTCAATAGAGTTAGTATTTTATAAAAAGTTAAGAGCTTTGAAGTTTCTTTATGGATTGTGTGATGCAATCAAACCCTAGATATGATTCCTATGGAATCTAGGTGTGATGCCGAGACCTATCTTCTTCTTTTCTTTTATTTCTTCCTTCAATTTTAGCACTTCCACAGCCTAATTACTGTTCACGGGTACTGTTCACAACACCCAGAACTGCCCCTGTTTTGATCTCTTTTATCCGGTTTATTAATCCTAAACCTAGTTCATTCCATTCATTAATTGAAATCCTAAAATTCCTATCGATTTTCAGCTTTAAGCAACCATAAAAACGCACAGAAAGTCTGTTTTACAGTCCTCACAGCCTGTCCCTAATCGTCCTGCATCAATACCTCTATTATAGTCATTTGATAAGTTAGTCCAGACTTTGACTTAATTCCCCAATTTATATCTCACCCCGTATATAGGATTGAATAGTCCATCATATGTGGGATATCATATCCGAATGGATTGTTAGTTTGTACTTCAATGTTTTAACCAAACATCGGATTAATAATTTTATTAGACTATTAGTCCAATCCCAAGCACATATCCGCCCAGACAAACATGGCCTACATGTTTGGAATTGAGATCTTCATTTTAATGCATAAACTTGTAACATATTGTTAAAATTCAAAATCATCCAACTATAACTGTTATATTAATTTGAATTTAACTATTCTTAAATTTAAGAGAAAAAATATGTTAATATGACTCTTTCACAACCATTAATAATGAAATACACATCTCCATTTTATTAATGTAAGGGAGAGAATTTGAATTTTATTATCCTATTTGTATGTTGAGGTTTATATATTTTCTTGTGAATACTGTGTTTATATATAATATAATGATTTTTAACAATGATACATTTAAATGAGATCTAGTTTGGGAGTTTGGAAGCTGTGGTTTTCGTTTCATGAGAAAGATATTGAATCAAGTTAAGTCTAATCAAGGATTGGCCTAGGATAATATTCTAAGAGAGGTATATATATACATATATACATATTAACAAAAACTTTAAAAAGAAGATATGAACTATAATATTAATTTCTATCGGCATGAAAGGTGGAAAATAATATGAAAAACATATATAAATAAATATATTTTCTTATATTCATGTTGAGTTACAAAACATATAGCAATTGAAGACAATCTATTGACACTAGTTGTGAGAAACAATTTTTTTTTATTATATTTTATTTGAATTGTTAAATTTTATATTTTGAACCCCATGGATATAGATGTGGAGTCGTGCAATCACTTAATTATTTTGGAGGTTAAAATAATTAATTGCACTTTTGGACTCCTAAAATTGTAGAAATTTATACAAAAATGAAGATATTTTTAGGAGAATTCAAATTTGTGACTTGGGAGACATTTTTGAGAATATTAAAATCATGTGTTGGTATTACATGTTTGGCCACGCAAACCATGTTAGTTACTCTAAACAGTGTGCTGATCATTTTTACAATTATATAATTTCATATTAAACAATCTAAATTTTTGTGTGTGGTTGAGATTGTTGTGTCTGATTTAAAGTTGAATGTGGATGACTGGAGGTTTAACTTAAGGATTAAACTAGGATGACTGAGGGACCTATTTATTCATGGTGTGGGATTATTTTGAAGCGCAAAACACATTTTTGTTGTTGCCGCCGTGGGTAGTCCCTATCCTTTCCCATTGATTTTTGCTTCCAAAAGTCCATCCTTTTGAGCTTTAAATCCATGTCTTGACTTTACAAACATAAATTCTAAGGGTGTATTTGGTTTGTGTTTTGAGATAAATTTTCAAAAAAAAAAAAGAAATTTGGGGAGAGAGTTTAGAAATTTTTTGGTTTGTTTGGTTGTATATTTTGAAAATAGTTTTGCAGTTTTGGAGTTTGGAATGATTTGATATGCTGTAGTTGAGTAAATGTGTATGAAAAAAAAAAATGATTGAGAAGGTGAGAGGAGAGAAAAAAGTGATTGATTGATGTGTAGGAGAGAGAGTGACTTTGGAAAAAAAATTTCAAAAAATTTGAACCAAACAAAATTTTGGAAATTTTTCTCAAAAATTGTATCTTGAGTTACAAATCAAACAAGCCCTAAGACTTCGAGTGTATATTCTAGTGTGTTTATTAAGCTTAATAGTAAGTTTTAAAGGGGGAAATTCTACGGATGCACTTTTCTAAGGGTGTGTATCATATGCACTTTATTATAAATTAATGTAATTTTACTTTAAAATTTCGTAATATCAACTACAAAATTCGTAATCTCACCACAAATTAGCGTAATAAAATGTATAAAATTTTATGATTCATGTAACAAAAGTTTGTGGTTTAGTTATGATATTTTTTTATACGCCAACCTTTTATACTCACTCAACTTCTAATGTGGTGCTTTTGTTTGGTATTAAATTCATTAACATAAATTTGGCTAAATTACCTTTTGCATCCTTGCAATTTACATGAAATCTCACTTTAATCTCTTATTTTTTTTAATTGTAACAATCAACACTTTACGTTTTTTATCATATTACAAAAATTTAATTCCCCCCCCCCTTTTTCTTTTTTTCTTTTTTTTCTACTTTTCTATTTTTCACATTATTTTCTTTTTCTGCTATATTTTTAAAACTCATCACTACCGACCACCCCTTCCCTACTACTGTCCATCCTTTGTTCTATCTCTTCAAATAAGATGACATTGAAACTTGACCGAAAATAGAAAGAAGGTACTTGTTACAATTAAAAAAATAGTGTGGTGCTATATGTATCAATTAACATATCAATTAATGTATCAACATATACTATGAGATTACCACTTCAAAACTATAGACCCCACCCATTATACAAACTACAAAGATCTAAAGTCTCTAAAATTATGTTACACCATCGGTTAGTTCACTAATTGGTATACTAATTGATGTGTATAGCCTTATTCTTAAAAAAATAAGGAACTAAAGTGAGATTCAAGGTAATTTTTAATTTGGTTAAATTACGAAGAAAAAAAAAAACCTTAGGTTTGGGCTTTTGTAACAAAATAACTCTGAATTTTTTATTTTCTCAATTTAAACACTAAATTTTTTAATTTTTTTTCAATCTAAACCATACCTATTTTCATTAAATAAAACAAACGGGAAAAAATGGTATTTTATGTTGAAAAAAATATTTTTTGGCAAATTTAATTCGAGATTAAAGTGAGACCCAACCATCGGTTGAGGTGGGTCCGAGTGGGTTTGTATTCTCTTAAGTGAGAAGATTACAATACGAAAATAATAAACCGAAACCATCGGGTTGTAAATGAGAATTGTCTCATAAAGAAGGCATCAATAAAAGTTGGACTCAAATTTAAACTTAGTTTTGATTTGGACTGGGCCTAGTCTTAGGCATGTGCTGGGTTTGGTCTTAAACTTACACTTGGACTTGGACTTAATTTTGAGCTTGGGCTGAGCTGTTCTGTGTTGGACTTAGCTTGTGCGTGTATTTGAGATTGAGCTTGGACCGGATTGTAACCGAACATCCGTATCGATTTTGCGACCCATTTGGTTGATTTATTCAAATATCATTATATAAATATTTATTTGTATATATTAAGCGCATGAGAGGCTTAGACTATTGTAACTCTCATCTTTTGATGATGGAGTTGATGACTATATTAGTGGCCATGAGTTTTTAAGTAGGATGCTTTTAGGGATGTTTTTATTTTTATTTTTATTTTTTTTTTATGGAGAATGGTGATTTTTTAGATGAAGTTGGAGATGTTTCTTAAGTCAAAGAAAAATTCAAAAAAATTTCCTATCTCTTTTTTGTTAGCCCCTTCTTTGGTTCTCATTAATGAAAGAGTACTGCCATTGTCAAGTTCGCTGAAACTATCCAGAAGATGTTTCTGCATTAGTTGGTTTTGACCGTTGTATCCTAAGAAACAGACGTTGGCATTCCTCCAACACCCATTGGCAAGGTAACGAATCTGTTTTAAAGAAACTATATACACCACAGGTTTCGATTTGCATCCCTTATATTTTGTTCTTTAAACTTTTAGATTTAATCTATTTCTTGTATATTATTTTTGTATGTCCATGTGAATCCATCTTGTAATATATTCTAACGTTGTAATTTATTAATCTGTTTTAAGAAAACTGTATCTACCACAGGTTTTGATTTGCATCCATTATCTTTTGTTCTTTAAACTTTTAGATTTAATCTATTTCTTGTATATTATTTTTATATGTCCATGTGAATCTATCTTGTAATATATTCTAACTAGTGTATGCCCGTGCACGGTATAATTAATAATGAGATCAAAGTATAATTGAGTATAAAATTGTTAAGTTAAAATGTAACTTATCAAATTTGTTGCTAAAAATTTGAGGTGAAAATATAAATACAGGACCGATTAGTTATCCAAAAATAAAAATATGTTATCTTTCTCACTGAGGTGGGCTTTTTCAGTCTGTAAACAAATCACACCATTCCCATTATCTCTCTTATCTCTTCTTGCAAAACAAGTTGATGCATTATTTATAAGCCTACACAATCAAAGTGCTAACAGATCACTCTCTCCAATCAGTCCTTTGAAAGACAGAATCATCGGGGACGAGTTTTCTAATGGGCAGTGGAGCTCAGACAATATAATATTTAGTTTTCACCAAGGATAGTCATTAAAGGGCAGGTACTGGCAGATTTTGTGGCCGAATTCACTATGTAACCAAATTTGGACCCTCGGCCCCAAGTTCATCGCCACAGTGGCGAATGTACATTGGCAATATTTGGCAACTGTATTGTGACGGATCAATCAACGGGGCAGTGGGCCAGGAGTTGTGATCATGACGCCAAAAGTAGCAATGATCGAACAGTCTGTTAAACTCAGCTTTAACGCATCCAACAACAAGGCCGAGTATGAAGCCCTGTTGGTCAGCCTCAGAAACTCACTGCAAATGAGGACCAAACAAGTGCAAGTGTTCTGTGATTCAAAACTAGTTATTAATCAATTGAAATGAGAGTATTCAGCTAAAAACAACCACATGGCCGCCTACATAAGGATAGTCAATTCTCTGCTAGAGAAATTCGACAACCATGAAGTTAATCAGATCACCGGAGACCAAAATACGCATGTCGATACCCTCACCTGCTTAGCTTCGGCTGTCTATTCGGAAGTCAAACGAACCATCGAAATGAGTTTCTTGCCAGAGTCGAGCATCCACGTCTCCGAGCCTCCTATTGTAAACGTCATCCAAAGAAGTCCGCGTTAGATGGATCCTATTATAACATTTCTTTCTTCAAAAAAAATGCCAGAGGACAAGAAAGAACCTCACAAGCTGCGCAATAAGGCCTTGAGGTATTATCTGGATCTCCAAGGCTACAAGAAATCTCTTTCTAGGCCTTACCTGGAATGCATCCACTGAGATAAAATTGAAAATTTTTAGCTCATCGAGCCATTACTTAGGGGTATAGGTGGCCGACTATGCGAACCGATGCCGAGGAGTATGTGAAAAAATGCGAGTAGTGCCAAAAGTTTTATTCTCTAACACATCTGCCTGCCAAAGAATTAAATTATGTGACAAGTCCATGGCCTTTTGCTCAATGGGGGCTAGACATTGTCAGGCCGTTGCCAAAAGCTCCTGGTGATAGTCACAGCTAACTATTTCACGAAATAGGTAGAGGCTGAACCATTGACACACATAAGGGACATTGATGTCAAACGATTTGTATGGAAGACTATTATCACCCGATTCGGCATACCCAGAGCACTTATCTTAGACAACGACACTCAATTTGATTGCAGCGTCTATCAAGAGCTGTGCAATATATATGGAATTTGGCCCTACTTCTCCTCACCCGCTTACCCTCAAAGTAACGGCCAGGCCAAAGTGTAACACCTGCCTTTCTCCTTAGTTGTTGTTTTTATGATTATTTTATGCTTAATCTGAATTATGCATTTATTCGAGCCTTATATGTCTATTTTTAAGCATTGTGTTATTAACAGATATGTTCCTTTATAAAAGACCTGTTTGATTCGTTAAATCGCTAGAGTTATAAAATTTGTTAATGAACTAAGTGAGTGGGGGTGTTGCACCTTAAATTCAGATAGGTGATGGGGAAATTAATTAAGTAATTTAACTAAAGTAACTCTCATTTAGTTAATCTAAGTTAGAGAGTTGGGATACATATATATATATATATTGAACTAAATGGGAAGGAGAGAGAGATATCACTTGAGAAAGAGAGTGTGAGTGCTAGAATATGAGAGAAGGCTAGAGAAGAAGAAGATGAGAAGAGAACTTGAAACAACTACACTAAATCAAGTCATCAAGGTAAGAGTTCCTTCTAGTTATGTGCATGTGACTCCCTAATTCATGAAACTTGAGGAAGGAATGAGGAATTGGGTAGAGTAGGTTATGTTGTAAACCCTAATGGGAGGAACCCCTACATCTCAGCATGATGAACATAATTTAAGCTTGATTACTTGGTTTTGCATGTTTTTACCTTAGATTTCTATAAGTTTGTTGAAGAATAGGATTATTACATGCGTAGGATTTTGTTTTCTTTAGCCATGAAATTGTATATGAGTTTGTGGAACTTGGGTTTGAATTTAAAGTTCTATTCTTAAGTTAAACATGGGAATTGTTTGTACGCCATGTTTGTTAATTCTTGGCCCTTAGTTTGTTTGATTTTGGGTTTGATTTTGAGGAATTTGGAACCCCAAAAACAGAGCAATCGGTTCTGGAACACCCAGAACTGCACGTGCGGCAGAAGAGCTCACACGTGCAGGAAACACTGGCGCATGTGCGGCGGGTAGGCCCGCACGTGCGGATAGCAAGGGAGGAACTGGAAGCTTTCTGCCTAAAAAGCACTTAGGGGCACACGTGCAGCTGTTTGGCTGCCTCAGATTCACTTTTTTGGGTTGTTTACCCCACTCTCGAACCTCCGTTAGCATGTGTAGCACCCGTAAATGATATCCATTTGCATTGCATGAACATCTAACCAACTAATTCCTAAGTTATGGAATTAACTAGTAGGGAGTTTGGTGAATTAAGTGAACAACGCTTGTATCTGTCTGTGTAGTTTAAACGCCTCAACACGGAACTTACTGTGAGTAACACTACTGTAAATATGCATTTGATTTAAATTATCTTTTCCTTGCTTCAACTTATGCGTTATTCCGATACATTTCTCATGTGGTGAATGATAATTCTATTCCAACTTCCATTGTTTACTATGACAACCCTTGCACCTCTTCGTATAAGTACAGTTCTGTCAATTCCGTTTCATGGAACTCCTGTTTAATGGCACAATAACTATCATATCCGATCTTTGGTCCTTATGACCGTTTGTTCGGTCTCCCTGACCGCTTGTCCGGTCATCATGACCGTCTGTTCAGTCTTCTAGACCGCCTGTATTTACTGCTTTTAAATAGACTACGCGAAATGTTATGCTTCTCAAATATCGTATGAACCTGCCTAGCTTGTGTTTCATTTTATGTTATAATTATCATTCATAATCTCTTTATTCCATTGTTATTCACTGGGCCCTAGCTCACATTTTGGTATACCTTGTAGGTGATCCAGCTTAGGAAAGGATGTAGTGGCGTCGGTCTTACTCTAGTTTTGTCAAACTAACCACCGTGCCTCACCACGAGGTTCCCATCTACCTAAGTTTTGATGTGACCAGTGTTCACCCTTTTGTTACGCACTCATGTGTTTTGGTCAGGGTGTCACTAGCATTACAATAGTTGTCAATGGGAGTAACTCTCTCTCCCTGTTGATTGTTTATTTCAAACAAACTTGTAATAGCATGTTGTACTTCTGCGTGTATATATGTGTATATATATAGCAATGTCTTTTGCCTCATGTAAATGCACAGCTCATTGGACGTTTTGTTTTTTTACATAATAACTTCTGCTAGCCCCATTTATTTGTTTTTTTCAGTTAGGCCTTCGATAATCACAGATTACTGGCCAGTTGCGGCACTAAACCTTTAGAGGCGGGTTGGACCGCGACACGAAGCCTCCAATAAGGTAATCATAGATGGTATTAAAAAGCATTTGGAGAAAGCTAAAGGCAAATGGGTTAAAGAACTGCTAACTATGCTGTAAGCCCACCGTACTACACCGAGAAGGTCTACAAGAGAAACGCCATTCGCACTATGTTTTGGTAATGAGGCTATTATCCCTTTTGAAATCGGCTTACCAACTCTTCAATCAAGGGCTTTTGATACCGGCCATAATGACATGATGCTGGCCTTGGATATAGATTTACTTGAAGAAGAGCGCCGAGATCAAGCTCTTGTTGCCATGGCACGTTATCAACAACTATTGGCCAAGTCATACAACCAATGAGTACATCTACACCAATATGCTCCTAGAAAGCTCGTGCTTAAAAAGGTTTTACCTGCTACCAAGAATCCGTCTGACGAGAAGCTCGGCCCCAATTGGGATAGTCCGTATCAGATTGATTCCATCGCTGGGGCAGGGGCATACCGACTCTCAGACATGACTGGCAAGAAGTTATCTCGGCCTTGGAATTCAACTCACTTCCGTAAATTCTATCATTAGTGTTACCAAATGTAACGCTTTTTTCACTTTTCATATGTAAATACAGTTCATTATCTTCAGGGTGTTCTTATTGTGCCTTGTCTGCCTTTTCTGCCAATATACTATTGAAAGTCTCCGAAATCGAAGCGTCCTTCGTACTCGGCATGAACTCACGCTTGGTACGAAGGGCCAAAGAAAGTCTCCAAAATCGAAGTGTCCTTCGTACTTGGCATGAATTTATGCTCGGTACGAAGTGCCAACAAAAGTCTCCGAAATCAGAGCACTCTTTATACTCAGCATGAATTCATGCTTGGTACGAAGCGTCAACGAAAGTCTCTGAATTCAAAGCGCCCTTCGTACTCAGCATGAATTCATGCTCAGTACGAAGGGCCAAAAAAAGTCTTCGAATTCGGAGCCCCCTTCATACTCGACATGAATTCATGCTCGATATGAAATGCTAACAAAAGCCTCCAAATTCGGAGCGTCAAATGAGAACGATGAACACAAAAAAATTGAACCCACAAATGACATCAAATGCAATCTTTATTAATATTAAGAATCGTCATTTTGAATAAATAAATATAAAAAAAAAGAATCGTCATAACCACATCCAATCAGCTTACATTATGGATACAATCATCCTTGGATTCTATGGCATTCTATCCAACAAAAACCAAAATCTAAATCTAAATTCAACCTATAAATGGGAAAAACACCGCCACTTAGGTCTTTCAAGGTTGGCAGCTTCTTCTTCATCATCCGTTTTTTCGACGTCATAGGCTTCGAACGGCATTGTGTAACTTTGATACAATGGCGATGCAGAATCTACTTCTGCCATTTGTAACGCCTTGATCCACTCGTGCTTATCAATGTCGATCTTCCAATCTTCAAGGAACCCCTTATTGTAAGCCCGAGATTCTATGGCCTCATGCGCAAAAATGCGGGCAGTATCTCTATCGGCTACAGCGCGATCCAAAAGACGTTGCTTAAGCGGATCTTTTAAAGGGTTTGATGCACCAGCCGCTTTGAGTTCGGCAATCTTGCCTTCTGAGCTTCGTTCTCGGCTCGCTCTTCAGCCTCCTTTAATCGGCGCTCCAAGTTCCGTATGCGACCATTCTTATGATCGATTTCTTTACCAGCAACTCGAAGACGCATGCCGATTTCATAGGAGCTATACAGCCCCTTGACAGCTTCATGAATTCCCTCTCTAAACACCTCATAATCAACACGGTTGGCCATTGACTAGTGAACTTCGGGAGGAAACATTTGCTAAGTAAATTTGATTGCCATATTTGGATCACAAACAATCGAACCAGCTTCGGTCATTTGTTTGTTTCCAATAAAAACCAAAAAACTCAAAGGGCGAGGTGGCCTACTCGGCTCATTGCGAACTACGAATTAGGCGCCTGTGGCTTTTACATTTCCCTTCTCCTGCGTCTTAGGAGGTCTATTTGGTTCATCTCTCCTAGGAGATCTGCTTCGTCTTCTGGGTGACTTGCGTCTTTCCCTCTCCTCTCCTCCAGCTCCTGCAGCAGCACCATCATTGCGAGCTTCTTGATTCATCTCAACGTCAAGCTCTGCTAAAGTTCTCCCTTCTCCTCTGTTGTTGTAGAAAATTCTGCCTGACATGCGCGATCTTGACCGCTTTAGTGAAGAAGTTTCTTTGCGTGTTGTATCACTTAGATTTTGCAAAAACTACCACTTTTCGTAAGACGCACTAGCTCCATTTAAGACATTTACGGATGGCTGCGGACATCGCTTAGCATTAACTATGTACACACTGCACCCAATGCCCTATAAATATCACTACGTGCGTAGAGACAGATATCTTTGGCGTATTATGCGCTCAATTAGGACAGGGGCAGATATGAATCTATTCGGCATTGTACCTATTCGAAACTAACATGTTGCCGAATTAATATGCGGTGCCCCACTTGAGCAACTGATTAGGTGGTCGCTATGCAGAATCCACATATCTGCCAGCAATGTAATATTCGGCGTATTATGCAATCAACTAGGACAAGGGCAGATATATGAATCTATTCGACAGTACACCTATTCGGGACTAAAATGTTATCGAATTGATATGTAGTGCCCCACTTGAGCATTGATTATTTGGTTTCGAATTAACATGTTATGCTGAATCTATCTTATACGTTTTGCTCGATTACAATATATGTATACCACATAGCATCATTTCATATTTAGCATGTTATAATTCGTTTTTGAACGGTTTAATTCATATTCATTCAATAGATCATTTTCGTTCATAACAAGCTGTTTTCATTAATAAACTGATTCAGTACATGTGTTTCACTTTATACATGAAAACGACCCAAATACATCAAAACATAAAACAAAAAACAAACAAGCAAAATGAACAATGTTTACAAAATCACCTAGCGTAGCTAAAATTCTATAGAGACCACTAAAACCTTTATGCTACCACCACTCAAATTCAAATTTGCTTAGGGTCTGACTCTAGAGGCTCCATTTCTTCTTGCTCATAAGGAATCGGTATTTCAAGCGTCACTTTCGCAACCGTTAAGGCTTTGAGCCAATCGTGCTTGAAACCCCTATTCTTAAACTTTAAGGCCTCATTGGCGTCTTGTTCTTTGGTCGACATCTCCCCAGCCTCAAAGGCTTTGGTTGTCGCCGTTTTTGTTTCTTCAGCTACCAACTTAGCTTGTTGGAGTTTAACCCTGAGCTTCTCCAAATCCGCTTGCATCGTCTTCAGAGCGGCATCTGTGAAGTTCGCCCACTCTTCGGCGACACAACGAAGCAAGTCCACATGCTTTGTCTTCTCTTCCTCCACAGCGGTTCTGTGCGCTCCTTTTTGGTTTTTTGCCTCGGCTTCAGCCTTCTGTGTTGTGATCGCCAGATCAGCTATAGCTGACTTAGATTTATTCTGTTTGGCCACCACTTCAACCCTCAACAAATCGATTAATTCCACGGCGTCATACTAGCGATGACCGATTTTGGCAATACGTTCGGCGTCCTGAAATAAATAAGGAAGTAAGGTCCAAGAAAACCAGGAATAATAATAAATAAATAAAAATAAAAAAAACAATAACCAAGTTTGGCGCAAAACACAGCCTTGTCAACAGGAAGGCCGATGACTACGGCCACACCCAACGCCACTGCAGGATCCTTCACTACAGAGGCGCCAATTGGAATAATTGACCCTTTCGCCTTCGGTTGTATCAGGAATGACGTCGCGAGATCAAGAGGGGGACAAGGTCTCGGCCTCTTCTTAAGCGGTTGTTCAACAATCTCAAAAGACTTGGCGGGACGCTTTTTGGCCCTCTGTTCAACCGTCGTTTCCTCAACAGAGGCACCAGTTAGAATAACTGACCCTTTTGCCTTCGATTGTATCACGAACGACATCGTGAGATCAAGATGGGGAGAAGGTCTTGGCCTCTTCTCAATCGATTGTTCAACAATCTCAGAAGACTTGGCAGGACGCTTTTCGGCCCTCTGTTCAGCCGCCGTTTCCTCAACCGTTGGCTCTGGGATAAGTTGCACTGATTCCACTAGATTAGCTTGAGCGACTTCAGTCACTACTGAAGGAGGTTCTTGACTTCCCTCGGCACTTGCCGCTTTATTCAGCACCGTCATCTTCTCGATGTTTCTTCTCTTCGCAAATTGCGCCAGGGATTCACTAGCCATGTTTTCAGAGCCGACTCCAAGCAAGTCATCCAAATCTATAAAAATATCCTCTTTGTGGGGGCTCCCGATTTCGATTTGTTTCCTGGAGTCGACTTGTTCGAAACCCAAGTGAAGCTTCCGACTTAGTTGTTCTTCGGCTTGACAAGCATCCAATTTGGCACTCTCATCTCTATCGACCTATCTGGCACTCGCGACTTGTACTTGTTTTTCTAGTTCGACGATTTCGACGCCTTGATCCACGCCTTGCTCGGCCCTTTGATCATCGTCACTGGCCTATTCACTGGCCAGCGATTCCCCAATTCCGATATCCCTTAGATTGAGAAAACTCGAAAACATGAGAGCTGCAAGATTTTGTTCGCCTCTCAAAATTGGGATATGATTGGCCTCAAAGAACGTTGAGTAGGATGGATTGTATCTAAGTAAGATATAGGCAGCCCGACCTTGTCCTTGTAAAGTTGGCTGACTAACGAAGTTAAGGACAGTCTTTCCTTGGGCAAGCACAACTTCATCTGTAGAGGTGAGGAACCTTCTGAGATTGTTATCTGCAAGAGAGAATAGTTAGAACATAGGGTGAATGTCGAATATAAATATAAATTGACACAAAATAGTCGACGACCTGGTTCACCCTTGCGCCTAGGCACATGAGTTTGGCAATCTTCCCCCCTTACCGAACTCCTAATTGTCGCGAATGGCCACCATTACGTCATCCACTCTTTTGTTAGAACTGGCAAACATGGTGACCAGATGGTGATTGATATCCTTTGCTCTAAGGAAATATTGCCTTTGTCGACCAGAGGATTTGGCAAGGACATAACAATGCCGAATAGCAGGAATCCCTATGTCAAGGTAGAGACGACAGTTTAACTTTATGATGTCCATTATGATTCGGTAAAAATTAACGTTTGGCTGGGATAGAATCAAACCCCAATAACGTAATACAGACCTAAGGATAACGTGAAGAGGGAAACGTACACCTCCCTCGACAATCGCTAAGAAAGGAAAAACAACGATGCTTTCATCAACCCTCTCCATGTTAACTTCCTTATCTCCAACTAGGGATAGTTGAACGTCGTCAGGGATAGAAAAGTGACGACGAAAAGCGGCGATTCTATTCTTAGAAAGAAGAGCCTTTAGATGATTCGCCATGGGAGGACTGAAGTGGAAAATAAAGAGAAGAAGAAACACGAAGGACCGAAGGTGCAAAAATAAAAGAGAGAAAGGATTTTAGAAGACTTATAGATGGAAATGAAAAGGTCACAAGCAAGAGAAAGAGCACGAAAGTCGTAGATGAGGTCCTGAAGTTAGAAGATCGTAGATGTTGAGTAACAGTGAAGTCCCATATGAAATGAAGAGGTGGAAGGAATTCAAATCGCATTAAATAAAGGAACGGTACGAAGAGGCAGGAAGCAATAATCATTATTCATCACGTCTTTTCTGACACAATGGTATTGAAAAGGCATGTCCGATGTATTTCAGATTCCAAAGCACTTCAAATGTCAAAGTGAATTAATTTTTCAGCGACTGAGTATGTTGACTATACGAAACCATGAGTAGCTGAATACTCAGAGGGGAATTATAGGAGCCAAAAAATAGTGGTCCAAAGAAGTAAACGAGGCCCAAAAACATAGTCCAACTCGATTGGGCCCAATCTGAGATAGGTCCATCCGGCAAATCTATTGGGCGGAATCGAAGCCGAGTAAAAATCACTAGAGAGAGCGATCGCCGAGTAACGAGTCCCCAAGTTTGGGTAGTCGAGGATTAATTCTGATAAGTCAGTATTGACTCGTTAAGTTGCCGATTCTTCTCCATAAAGTGCAATGAGGAAGTGGGCCCTCACAAGAAATGCATAGTGCAGGATAAAAACCCAAAGGAGAAATTCTATAAAAGGATGAAGGAAACTCAAGAAGGAGGTATGTTCTAAATAACCTACTTATACAAAAGAATAAGTAATATACTTTTCGAAAGGAAACTAACTAGATTGTCGGAGTGCTAATCCCGACACTCTCGACCAGAGTTGTTCTTCTGTTTCAGGTGACTGTCAAAGGATTGTTCAAGGATCTGCTTGGATAAAGGAGTATCCCAAATCGACTTCCTTACAGTTTTTTGTATTTTTTTAACATTTAAATTTTTTATAAATTTTTTAGATCCACTTAATCTAAATATATTTTAAAAATACAAAAATTTGTATAAATTTATTGCATACAAAAAAAAATATATATTGAATTTTTATATTTTTTTGAATATAGAAAAAAAATACGAAAATTATTGAATTTTTATATATATATTTTTTTTGTATTAAATGAATTTAAAAAAAATTATATAACTTTTATACTTTTTAAGTGTATTTTAAATGGATCTAAAAATTAAAAAATGATTTAGATATTTAAAAAGAAATAATAAATATTTTATATTTTATTCATATTTTTTTCACATTTTTATTTTTTCTTTCTAAATTCTTATTCAAATTATCAGTACCATTTTATCTCCAAAACAAAAATATATGATTGTTTTCAGAAAAGTTGCTTTTTCATATCTTCTTCTCCATAAAGTGCAATGAGGAAGTGGGCCCTCACAAGAAATGCATAGTGCAGGATAAAAACCCAAAGGAGAAATTCTATAAAAGGATGAAGGAAACTCAAGAAGGAGGTATGTTCTAAATAACCTACTTATACAAAAGAATAAGTAATATACTTTTCGAAAGGAAACTAACTAGATTGTCGGAGTGCTAATCCCGACACTCTCGACCAGAGTTGTTCTTCTGTTTCAGGTGACTGTCAAAGGATTGTTCAAGGATCTGCTTGGATAAAGGAGTATCCCAAATCGACTTCCTTACAGTTTTTTGTATTTTTTTAACATTTAAATTTTTTATAAATTTTTTAGATCCACTTAATCTAAATATATTTTAAAAATACAAAAATTTGTATAAATTTATTGCATACAAAAAAAAATATATATTGAATTTTTATATTTTTTTTGTATTCAATGAATTTTTTAAAAAAATTATATAATTTTTATACTTTTAAAGTGCATTTTAAATGAATCTAAAAATTTAAAAAATGATTGAAATATTTAAAAAGAGATTAAAAATAAAAAAATAATAATTTATATTTTGTTTATATTTTTTTCATATTTTTATTTTTTCCTTTTAAATTCTTATCCAAATTGTCAGTACCAACTTACCGTTTTCTATCTCCAAAACAAAAAGATATGATTGTTTTCAGGTAAATTGCTCTTTTATATCTGTGCTACTACAAATAGGTGTCTATAGAGTGGACACACGCATCTAACACACACATCTAACCAACTAAAAATTATAAACACAACATTCAACAACAACTACAAATTATGAAGTATGGAAAATTAAGCACCCATAAAAAACGCAGCGGCACTCTATAAAACTAGACACCTGCATGTATAATATATACACCTCACTTTACATTTTGTACATTATTTTTTTGTAAAAATTAAAAAAATTATTTTCAAATATATTACTTTTTTTCACCTTATATTTTAATAAAAAAATACTAAAAAAAGTCATTTCTCAAACGTCTTCAAAAATTTAAGGCTCTGTTTGATTTAATTTTAGAATTATGATTTAAATATTAAATTTTGATTTAAATGTAGAATTGTGAATTGAGTTTTGAAAAAGTTCTCACATTTGCGTCGTCTTTTCATTTCCTCTTTTAGAGATGATGAGTCCGTTTGGTAACAAAATGAGAAAATTGTGACTTCTCAACTAAGGTTGAAATAATGGCTTATTTTTTGATTTTTTTTATTTATTACGAAAAGAATTATAAAAAAAAATAAAGAGGCGATGTTATATGTTTTAGACATGGCTTTTTTTTTCTTCTTTTTTTGTCTTTTTTTTACGTATTACTAAAAATGTGTAGAAAAATAAATAAGTGACATGACTCAAATAAGTCAATAAATTGCTTTTAAGTCATGTTGCCAAAGGGAGCCAATAAACAGCTTATTTAAGATATCTCCACAAGAGACCTAAATGATTATGATCTTTCATAATTTTATTTGGATAAATAACAATTAAAGATAGAACACGTCTCTTTTAACTTTCTATATTTTGTATTTTGATAGATAATTTTAAATATGATAAAAAAATTATATATAATTATTTTTATTTTATTTTATTTTAAATTTCAAAACAATGGGTAGATTATAAATTTATAGTGTTGATACCACAAATATCATACTTAAACATTTACAATCTTAATTTTTTAAAAAATAAAATATAATGGGTTATAATCAAACACAATTTAAGACATAACTAAAGATTTTTTTGATAATAATTAAAATAATATTGATTACAATAAACCATAACCACAATCTCAATAAATTATAATTAAAATCTAAAAAAAAAAAATTAGTGAAACATCCCTCTATAACTTTGTGTAGTAGGAGAGGTCCAAGGTATTTTGTTTTATTAGCTAAGGTCCCTCAACATTTTCACAGAAAAAATTCGACTCAGAGAAATTTTGCCTGACTTAGAGAAATTTCGCCTGACTTAGAGAAATTTCAAAATTTCCAAATTTTGGCCCCAACTTTGTAACTCTCATCTTTTGATGATGGAGTTGATGACCATATTAGTGGCATGAGTTTTAACCTTTGTAACTCTAGCTCTAATGGCTAGAGTTGATGCCTTGGTTAATGGCATTTTGATGGCCCTCATGATGATAGCCTTCATGGCTAAGAACTCCCTTACTTTGTATAAATAGATGTCTTTCTCCTCTAATTTAGTAGGATGTTTTTAAAGAGGGTGTTTTATTTTTTTCAATGGAGAATAGTGATTTTTTAGATAAAGTAGTAGGGGTTTCTTACATCAAAGAAAAATTCAAAGAAAATTTCCCATCTCTTTTTGTTAGCCCTTTCTTTGATTCTTGTTAACGAGAGAGTGCTATTGTCAAGTTCCTCAGGTGCTTCTATATTAACTGACTTCGACCATCATATCCTAAAAAATAGACGCCAACATTCCTCCAGCACCCATTAATGAGGCAATGAACCACAAGTTTCGATTTGCATCCCTTATCTTTTGTTCTTTAAACTTTAGATTTAATATATTTCTTGTATATTATTTTTGTATGTCCATGTGAATCCATCTTGTAATATGTTCTAATGTTGTAATCTATTTTTCCAATCTTGTGTTTTCTTTAAGAATAAAAAATAAGATCGTTTTATCTTCACTATTTTATTTTATATAATTTAGTTTTCTATTATCGGGAAAAATACTAATATTTTAGTCATTAATCTCAATGTATAAACATAAAATGACGAAAAAATAACATTTTAGTTGTTAACCTCAGTGTAGGTATATATATAAGATGTCTAAAATAATATTTTTTATTCAGTTTAATGACAAAAATATTTTTTTCTATCAATTTAATTAATAAAAATAGACAAATAGTTTAAATTGAAAACAAATCAAATGTTTAGGGTCTAAATTGAGAAAAATAAAAATTTATGATTTTTTTTATTACAAGACTTAAATTCTGAAGTTTCTTTTTTTTAATAATTGTCCCTTTTAATTTTGTCTGTGCCGATTGGTTTCCTATTAATTAAGAATGCATAGAAACTAATGCAACAAAGTTTTGCCATTTTTCTATTTCTTTCTTGCTTAGGAGAAAACACAACTAAAGCAAAGTATATAAAAATAGTACAACAACAAATTTTATATATAGCATCACTCCATAAGCTTAATTTTCACAAATTTTATAAGATAAAAAGAATTAAACTAAACAATATTCACTCTTTTTTATTTTGATCAAAAACTGCTCAAGTTTTAAAAACTGCTCAAGTTTTTTGATTTTTATATTTTGTTGTCTTTAATTTTTTTTATATATTTTAGTTAATTTTTTTTAGATGCATGCAAAAAATAAAGTAAAATATTTGTGAATTTGTTTTTTAAAAATTCAATAAAACCAAAAAAAAAAATTGAAAAAGTACTGAATTTTTGTAATTTTTTTTTTTGTATTTAGTGAATTTTTTACAAATGTTTTACATTTAAATGTATTTAGATTAGGTGAATCTTAAAAAAAAAAAAAATTCTTCAAAATTGTAAAAGGTTTACTAAGCACAATAAAATAAAATAAAAAATTTTAAAACTATTCACCAAACAGAGTGAATTCAGAGCATCTTTATCAAAATAGTCAAATTGTTTTGTCAAAATTTAACTAAAAAATAACTTTTCTATTTTAGCTAATCACTTTTTTAAATATATTCTCCATCAAGCTCTCTATTCTTTTTCTATTCTATTTAAATATTTTTATTTTATTATTTCTTTAATTTTTTTTTTCTAACATTCATATTTTTTAAACTAACATTTTTCAATAGTTCCAACTTTTGATCAGATATTTTTAAACCCATTCTTTCAATGTATTTTTTTTAACGGTCATATTTTTCTAATGTAAATAATATCACTTCATCTATATTTTTTATCCACTTCAATTTAATTTTCTTTTTCAATTCATTCTTTGTTTTTCGGGTTGCTCACAATTTTGTGCGAGGAAAACTATTTTGTTCATACACTTCACCATTTAAAATACCTCATTAGTCTAAGCAATAAAAAAGTTGGTTCGTACACTTACCAAATATGTGAACAAAATTAAATTTCAAAAAAAAAAAATTGTGTAATGCTTGTCTAATTTTTATTATTTAAATATATTTGTTGAGGCTTGATGACTAACTATTTGTGGAGAGGATTTGAGACTCAACAGATTTGGCAACTGGAAAGACTAGCTTGATAGAGTATTTGTTTAGTGAATTTTCTTGGTAGAATAGTTAAGAGAGGGATTTGATGTGTTTGATGGAGATGCTCTTACAGTAGATTTTTAATAGGCGTGAATAGTGGATCTTTAATAGGAGTGAATTTCTATTTGATGGATCCCTTTATTTTTTAATGAAATTAAACTATATTAACTAAAATATTGAAATAATGTTATATGGACTAATTAGTGTAACAATTGATGATGTGGTATAATTTAAGATGTTTTTGTTATTTGTAATTTGTATAATAAGTGGAGTCAATAATAATGTCATAACTAGTGTTGGTACACTAGTTAATACACTAATTGATGTATGTAACACCATCGAAAATATTGATAATATAAATACATCTTTTATGAAGAATTTTCGTAGCTTGATGGCCATGGAACCCATCACCTCCCGTGTGAAGTCGCCCGGTGTAAGGTTTCATTTGTTGAATGACACAGAGGTGTGAGTTTTTTACACATCTTTTATTTTCAAGCAGTGTTTGGAATATAATCAACCTTTCACTATCTGAAAAATATAAGTTTGGTTTAAAATTTTTAAAAATAGTTTTTGACAATTTTAATTCTTTTTTTTTTTAAGTTTTTAGTATTTTTTTAACATTAAAATTTTTTTTATAAATTTTTTAGATCCACTTAATCTAAATACATTTAAAAAGCACAAAAAATTGTAAAAAAAATTATTGAATATAAAAAGATACGAAAATATTGAATTTTTATATTATTTTTGTGTTCAATGAATTTTAATGAATCTAAAAATTAAAAAAAATAATAATTAAAATATTTAAAAAGAAATTAAAAATTAAAAATTAAAAAATAGAAAATAAAAATAAAATTATATATTTTGTTCACATTTTTTTCATATTTTTACCTTTTCTTTTTAAATTTTTATCCAAATTGTCAGTACCAACTCACCCTTTTTTTATCTCCAAAACAAAATGATATGATTGTTTTAAAGAAAATTGCTTTTTCATATCTGTGTTACTATAACTTGGTGTCTACAGAGTGGACCAACATGTCTAACCAACTAAAAATTATAAACACATTCAACAACGACAACAAATTATGAAGTATGGAAAATTGAGCACCCATAAAAATAAAAAATAAAAAAATTGCAACGACACTTTGTAACACTAGACACCTGCATGTATAATATATACACCTCACTATATATTGCGATATATTATGATAATTATAAATAAAATAAAATAGAAGAGAGAAGCTAATCCAGGGCAGGAAAATTATGCATTTATAGGTATGTTTATTAATTTCCTAAAATGAATCAAACGTTTATAGATATATATTTAAATTGTGTTTGGATTATAAATTTAGGAAAAATTAGAGGAAAAAAAATTAAAAATGAGACAAATGTGAATGAAATATAAGTTAAATTTTCTTTATTTATTTTTTTATTTTCAAATCTCTCTCTAAATTCATAATTTAAATACAGAGTTTGAAAAAATTACCAGAGATGAATTAAGGAAAACGAGAAATACCTGGAAGCAAATTAACTTGAAACACACAGATAGAGAGAGCGAGGACTTGTAAGGAAGCCTGCTTAACAAATAGTAGAAGAGAATAATCAAGTGAGCTTCCAACCACAGAGAAAAGTGTGAGGACTTGTAAGGAAGGGAAGGGAAGGGAAGGGAAGGGAGGAAGCTTACTGGACAAATAATAGAAGAGAATAACCAAGTGAGCTTCCAACCACAGAGAAAAGAGTGACGATAAGGTGAGACTCAAATTAAGGGGTTGTTTGGCAAATAAGGATTTTAGTTAAAAGATTAAAAAAATATTTAAAAAATTTAAAAAAATTAATTCATATAAAAAAAATTAAAAATTCTTTTTTATTCACTATACATTTTGTACATTCTTTTTTTGTAAAAATTAAATAAAAAATCTTTTTAAATATATTATTTTTTTTTTCACTTTATATTTTAATAAAAAGTCACTAAAAAATTCAATTCTCAAACGGCTTCAAAAATTTAAGGTTCCATTTGGTTTAATTTTAGAATTATGATTTGAATATAAAATTGTGATTTAAGTGTAGAGTTGTGAGTTGAATTTTGAAAAAAATTCTCACTTTTGCATTTTCTTTTCATTTCCTCTTTTACGTTGTGTTTGGTTGGAGGATTTGGGGAGGGATTTGGAACGGGAAAGGAAAAAGATATGTGAAACTAAGTGAAATATAGACATATTTTATTCACATTTCACCTACCTTTTCTATTTTCCTTTCTAAATCACTTCTCAAATCCCCCAACCAAGCACAGCGTTAGAAATGATGAGTCCGTTTATTTTTTTATTTATTAATAAGAAGTCATAAAAAAGTCATTTCTCAAACGGCTTCAAAAATTTAAGGTTTTATTTGGTTTAATTTTAGAATTATAATTTGAATATGAAATTATAATTCAATATAGAGTTATGAATTGAATTTTGAAAAGAGTCATCACTATTGCATTTTCTTTTCATTTCATCTTTTACAGATGATGAGTCCGTTTAGTAACAAAATGAGAAAATTGTGACTTCTCAACTAAGGTTGAAATAATGACTTATTTTTTGATTTTTTTTATTTTTTACCAAAAAAAAAAAAAAAAAGTAAAGAGGTGATGTTATATGTTCTGGAGATGGCTTATTTTTTTTGTCTTTTATATATATATTAGTCTATGTCCGTGTCTGAAGACACGAGGTAAATAATGTAAGGATTAAAATATAATTATAATCTCAACATTATTTAAATTTATTTTTTAATTTGATAAAATCACAAATTTATTATAAAATTTTGGAGTTCTCACAAAACTCCTCACTAAAATTTGCTTTTGTTTATATGATATATAGCTAGATAAATAGATGTGCCTAGCATACATACAATTTTTATGGGCATACATACAATACTGCTTTTGCTTATCTAATTATATGGAAATTATATGTATGCCCATAAATTATATGGAAATATGCGTAAAATTTATTAAACAAAGAGAAGAAAATAAAAAATAAAAAAAAAAAATAGAGAGAAAAATAAAAACGAGAGAAAATAAAAAAAAATAAAAAAAGAAAAGAGAAAGGAATGTGAGATCATGGGATCATGGAAGAATGTGTGAGAAAAAGAAAAAGTAAGAGAGAGAGAGGAGCGGGAAAATAGAAAATGTACATGTAGGATATTTTTGAGAAAATATATCTCAGCCGTTGTTTTATAATTTAAATAAATCTTAGCCGTCCAAATGTCCTAGTAGGACAAATGTGTGCAGGACAAATTCAAAAACCATTATTCTTTATTACATAAATGTTAAAGATTTATATGAGGTTATCTAAATTTATGAAATCTATCAGGTATTCAATATATTTAATAATAATAATTAATTGTTTAAATTCATTTAATTTGTAGAATATAAACATTCATTAATTTAATCTCCACTACACACAGTAAAATCTAACTTTTAATTCTGGAATCGCAGACTTTTCCATATAATATGAATAAAAAGAAGTGAACAAAAATGAGAAAATAAAAAAAAATAAAGAAATAGAGAGAAAAATAAAAATGGGAGAAAATAAAAAAAAATAAAAAGAAAAGAGAGATGAAAGTGGGATCATGGAATCATAGAAGGATGGGTGAGAAAAAAAAAAGTAAGAGAGAGAGAAGCGGGAAAATAGAAAATGTACATGTATGATATTTTTGAGAAAATATATCTCAGCCGTTGTTGTATAATTTAAATAAATTTGATGAGCCGTCCAAATATCTTAGTAGGACAAATGTGTGTAGGAGAAATTCAAAAATCATCCTGCTTTATTATATAGATGTTGAAGATTCATATGAGGTTATCTAAATTTATGAAATCTATCAGGTATTCAATATATTTAAAAATAATAATTAATTGTTCAAATTCATTTAATTTGTGGACTATAAAATTTCATTAATTTAATCTCCACTACACACAGTAAAATATGGTTCCTAATTCTGGGATCGCAGACTTTTTCCATATAACATAAATAAAAATAAGTGAACAAAAATGAGAAAATAAAAAATAAAGAAATAGAGAGAAAAATAAAAATGGGAGAAAATAAAAAAAAAAAAAGAAAAAGAAAAGAGAGATGAAGGTTGGATCATAGGATCATAGAAGGATGGGTGAGAAAAAGAAAAAGTATGAGAGAGAAGCGGGAAAATAGAAAATGTACATATATGATATTTTTGAGAAAATATATCTCAGCCATTATTTTATAATTTGAATAAATTTGAACCGTCCAAATATCCTAATAAGACAAATATGTATAGGACAAATTCAAAAATTATCCTATTTTATTATATAGATTACGAAATGAAGTGTAAAAAAATAAATGAGCTGACTCAAATAAATCAATAAGCTGCATTTAAGTCATTTTGCTAAAAGAGTGCCAATAAGCAGCTTATTTAGGATGTCCCTAAAATAGACTTTATTATGATTTTCCATAATTTTATTTGGATAAATAACAATTAAGATAGTACACGTCACTTTTTACTTTCTACATTTTGTATTTTGATATATAACTTTAAATATTATAAAAAATTATATATAATTTTTTTAAAAAAATTTCAAAACAGTGGGTAAGTTATAAATTTAGTGCTGAAAATAATTAAAATAATACTAATTACAATAAATCATAACCAACATCTCAACAAATTATAATTAAAATCTATAAAAAAAAAATTAGTGAAACATCCCTCGCAAACTTCGCGTAGTATGAGAGGTTCAAGATATTTTGTTTTATTAGCTAAAGTCCCTCAATATTTTCACAGAGAAAATTCAACTCAGAAAAATTTTGCCCGACTTAGAGACATTTCACCAAATTTAGAGAAATTTTGGCCGCGACTCAAAGAAATTTTCTCCGAGTGGAGGCGAAATTTCTCTGTGTCATGACCAAAATTTCTTTAAGTCAAATTTTCTCTATAAAAATATTGAAGAACCTTAACTATTATGAAAATATTGTATATCATTTATCTTATAAAATCTTAATATTAAGGACCTTAAAAAGAATTCAAAAAAACATAATTAAATATATGATACACACTTTTCATGAGGGATTTATAATAGAATTTACAATGATAAATAACGGGAAACTTTCTCCATATTTTTTTATATAATGCTATATACTAATTGACATGTTAATTGATATATTAACAAATGATGCAATATAATTTTAAAAGTTTTAAATTTTTATAATTTGTTTAATAAATAAAATTATAATTTTAAAATAATAATATCATAATTATATTAATATATTAATTAATATATCAATTATTACATATAACATCACCGAGATTTTTTACCAAATCCTCCCATGAATAAGGTCATGGTCAGTGGTCCAATGAGAACAGGGAAAGGAGAAAGAAAGCAATGAGAGTAAATGCTAGAAAAAAAGAGTCTCACCCACCCACCCAGCTGCAAGGACAAGAGAAGTAATGAGAGTAAAACGAAGTCTCACCCACCCACCCGCCTACCCGGCTAAAAGGATAAGAGAATACAGCTGTGATTTAAAGTTGTGCCTGTCATGGGGTTGATATTGTGTCGATTTGGATGATTTAAATTATGATTTGTTGCGCCTGTCGTGGGGTTGATATGATTTGGATGATTTAAATTATGGTGATATTATATGTATTAATTAATACGGTGGTCTTATATATATTAATTAGTGTATACATTAATATATTAATTAGTGTTATGATATTATTATTGATTACATTTATTATACAAGTTATAAATATCCAAAAGCATATCAATGATGTCACATCTGTTAGTACACTAGTGTGTACATTAATTGATACATATATTATTATTCTAATTAATATATTAATGTGTCAATATATATTATGATATTATTACTGACTTTACTTATTACACAAATTATAAATATTCAAAACTTCTAAAATTATGTCATATCATCTGTTAGTACGCTAATTGTTATACCAATTAATTCATATAGTGTTATTCTTTAAATTATTGGGTAAATTACACTGCCCTCTTTGAAATTTGATTCAATTATATCTCATCTCCTGATATTCTAAAAGTTATATTCTAATCTTGTGGTTGATTCTCTCATTTTACAAACTACCTATTTATATAAAAGACAACAATTTCTAGTAGAAAAATAAAAAAAAATTTCGATTGAAAAAAAAATAAAGCAAATGAAAAAAATAAATAAATAGAAGAAGTAAAGCAAAACAAGAAAAGAGAGAGTGCATGAGTTTAATGTTTTCATTCCATTTAAATAATTACAATTGCAGGAGGGTTAGTGCAATTTTTTAAACGTCAGGGATAATATGTATTAAATTCAAATTTTAGGAGTGTAAGTGTAATTTATCCTAAATTATTTATATGGTACGATTCGTTTATTTTATTTTATTTTATTTTATTTTTTTAGTAAGATTCAAAACGAAACAAAATTAATTGAATATTTATAATTATATAATAATATCATATATATTTAAACAAATAACAAGTATAAATTTAATAATAGATTATTTATTTTTTAAATTTGAATTATATGATTACAAATATTCAATTAATTTAAATTTTATTATGAATACTCTATTTGATAATGAGGGAACATCAAAATAAATTTGATATGGACCCCATGAAGGACCCCATTGACCTGTTAACCTCATAAATTGATTCAAGACATTTATTTATGTAAAATTTATATAAATTTTATGAAAATATCACATGAAAAATAGAATAATTTTGGATAAATAACTACTTGGTGGTTGAAAAAAAAAAGTGAAAACTTTAATTGTTAAAATTATAAACTTTCCTATAATTATGTAATTATTTTTTACAACTAAATTTGAATGGTAATTTTTTCAATAATTTTTCTAAGGCATAGGATGATTCCCATTTGGAGAAACTGCAAATTGAAAAACAAAATACAATTGCAAAATTATAAAAACATAAAAAATAATAAAAATAAAACTATTATTTTAATTATTAAAATTGATAATCTTTACGGTTAATTTGCAATTATTTTTTAGTCCCTCGATTGAATTGCAATTTCCCATTCCCATTCCTTGGAAATCAAGAGGCAGATCAGTCAATAATGACATGCTGTGCTGAGCCAGATGAGTCAATAATGGCATGTCCTCGGAAGCTTCCGGTGGTACATACATCAATTAACATATTAATTAGTGTATCAATATTAATTATTATATTATTAATAATCTCACACATTATAAAAATTATAAATATTAAAAATATCTTAAATTATGTCACATTATCAATTAGTACACTAGTCAATATTTCATTAACATTTTCTCACTTTTAAGTAAAGTTTTTTTTTTTTTTGTTAATTGAAGTTTGACGAAATTAATTGAGGAGATTATTAATACTCCTTCCGTCTCAAAATATTAATCTTTTGTTTTATTTTTTATTGTTCTAAAATATTAATCTCTGTAACGCCCCGAAAATTTATAACATTATATAAGTACATCAACCAACATTAATTATAAGAAAATGTATGATTCTTCAACCTTTACATCATAGATCATTAACGTTTGTACAAAAGAGTCTCGCATGTGAATTATACATTCAATGATATCAAATACATTAATCTATAGCATGTAGAACATCTAATTCAAAAGTAAATAAAATACCCTCAAAAGCTTACAAATTCCAAGGCTTAAGCCCAGTTATATAAAAATGGTCTCTCGGATCTAAAAAGTTATAGCCCTTGGCTAACAAAATATACCACAACAAAAATAAAAGCTCTATGCTTCCAACACACACGTCCACGCTCTAACTTGGCGGGATCACTACGTCTTTTCCTACACTAGAATCCCATAAATGTGAGCATAAAGCCCAGTAGGAAATTTTTAACAAAGTATATACATTTTATACAAACTTCACAAGTGAAATGCACATGTTATGCTATGCTTTTTGAAAGAAAATCACATTTTCATCCCTTTGGAAATCATCATGCTCATTTGTAACTTAAATCTCAACAATTTAGAAATTTTCAATTTAGTTCAAGGAGCGGTGAATGTGACTCAGGTAATCCCTAGGTTTGTATCTGCAAGTAGGTATAACTAGCACTACCAAATTTCCACTTCATTGATAGCTAACTAGAAGCCACGTGGTACCACCTCCGTGCGTGTTTTCGGTCTTTCACTCCGGACACTCAGTCCAACTTAATAAATTTCATCTACACCTCATATCCGGACTTACCAACGTATTTACCCTAAAACATTTCAATAATTCTTGTTTTACCATATTTGTTTCTCAATGCAAAATTCCAATTCCCAATTCAATATTTATAACAAGCAAGGTATTGAAGTGCCAATGTAACAATTATCCATGCAATGCAATAATCATCCATGCGATGTAATATCCTACCAATTACAAAATTTCCACACAAATGTTTCATTTGTGATCACAATTTCCACTTCCCTTTCCAATACATTTCAACACATATCACATATGAATTTTACATCTAACCAAGTGTAGCAACATTTCCACATCCCATGTGTTCTCAACATTTTGTCATTTTAGGACTATATTCATGACTATATACTTGTTCACTTAAACAATAAATTCAAAAAAAAAAATTTCACTAATTCTCACGTACCAAGAAAATTTGTCATTTTGAATCTAATAATAAGAAATTCTCACTTATTCACTTATTTGGCACAAGAAACCCATAAATGCTCAACATCTTCCAAAACTCCCAAATTTCTAGGTTTTTCATTAAAACTTGACAGTTCCTCATCTCTTGGTAAAATTTCGCCAAAAACATCTTTCTTAAATCAATGTGATTCAAACCCTCAAGAAAATCATTTAAAGAATACAAGAGATGAACCCATTTTCAAAACTACCAAATTTCTTGAGCCAGAAACCAAATTTTTAATGCCATCCAAGGGGAAATCTCAAAATTAACATAAACTCGCAAAAATATATATATAACTCAAAGAAAATCTCTACCTTAAGCTTTGGAGAGGAAGAGAGAAGAAACCCTCAAATTTGACAG
This sequence comes from Camellia sinensis, assembly GCF_004153795.1. Classification (NCBI taxonomy): domain Eukaryota; kingdom Viridiplantae; phylum Streptophyta; class Magnoliopsida; order Ericales; family Theaceae; genus Camellia; species Camellia sinensis. The sequence goes on from NW_021026500.1 coordinate 888,868, forward strand.
TGTTGCAATCCAATCTCTACCGTACAAAACGAAGCCCTCGGAGAGTTTTCCAACTTTAATCAAGGAACTAAGGTCAAAATGTTTATGGATTTGGAGAAATCAAAGATCTAGTGAGGTTTGATGTAGAAAATGTAGAGAGAATGAGGAGAAAAGGGTTTTTAGAGAGATAAAGAGATGTATAAAATGATATACACTCAGCCCAAGAAAAGAAGAAAAATAGATTTTTCAGAGTCTGCAGATTCCCGCACGTGCGGAGTGTACCTTCCACACGTGCGGCTCTCACCCCTACATGTGCGGCCCATGTCCCGCACTTCCAATCCAGGTGCATATAATGCAGTGTGAACCTTGGCAGCCCCTCAGTTTCCCACACGTGCAGCCTCACTTCCTGCATGTGTGGCCCCCTCTTCCGCACATGCGGCCAAGGCCTCCGCACATACGGCTCTACCCTCAGCCCAGAAAATTTTCCAGTTCAAATGAAAAACCCCTGAATTCAACTTCAAACCTCCTGAAACAAAAGAAACTCAGAATTGAAATTAATAGGGATGGAAATTTTGAGAGAGAGATTTCAAAAGTGATGAACCCAACAGTTGACCAGACCTCAAGTTAGACCGCGACACTCTAACACGATGAACCCCGACACGCACAAAGGAAAAGTAAGACGGTTTACATACCCAGTCATCACAATTTTCCAACAATAGGAAATTTCGTCCCCAAAATTAAATCAAACTACCCAAACCAAGAGAGTTTTAAGAGATCAAAACCACGCCATTATATTCTCAAATCTCAACATTAATTCATAACCAAATCTCACCATTATCATCATGGTTACCTCACTAACAATAACTATCCAAAATAAGCATGCACATGAAGTTTTTAATAAAAGTAGTAACAACCCACAACAACCTCATGCTTGAAACAACAACATATATAACAACACATAATTAACAATTTTAACACATTTCCTTCAAACACTTGGGAGTAACATCAAGGGAACAACTTAAACATTTTCAAACAAATTCGGATACTTGGAGCGGACTTCCGCCTCCCGTTCCCATGTTGTTTCCTCAACCCCATGGTGTCTCCACAACACCTTTACCAATGGTATCGTTTTGCCCCGTAGCACTTGCTCCTAGGCATCTAGTATTTGAACCGATCGCTCTTCGTAAGAGGCGTCCTTGTCTACCTCCAAATCAACCCAATCCAGCACATGAGAAGGGTCAGGCTCATACTTCCTAAGCATAGATACATGAAACACATTGTGGACCCCTGAAAGTTGTGGCGGTAAAGCTAGCCAGTACGCCACTTCCCCAATTCACTCCAATATCTCAAAAGGCCCAATAAACCTCGGAGACAATTTACCACTCTTTCTAAATCTCATCAAACCCCGTCTTGGTGAGATTTTAAGGAACACATGGTCACCAACCTCGAAAGATAAAGGTCGTCTTCTTTTATCGGCATAACTCTTTTGTCGGCTTTGAGCCGTAGCTAACCTCTTCCGAATGAGAGCAACTTTCTCAGTTGTCTCCCTAACAATTTTTGGACCCCACAACAGTGCATCACCCACCTCGGCCCAACAAACAGGTGGTCTACAAAGTCGGCCATACAAAGCCTCAAATGGTGCCATCTCAATGCTAGCTTGATAACTATTGTTATAGGCAAACTCAATCAATGGTAAGTGCCTCTCCCAAGATCCCTTAAAATCAAGGATGCAAGCCCTGAGCATGTCCTCAAAAATCTGAATCGTACGCTCCGACTGTCCATCGGTTTGGGGGTGGTAAGTGATGCTAAAAGTCAACTTAGTTCCCAATACCTCTTGAAGGCCATGCCACAATCGGGCGGTAAAACGAGGATCTCTATCCGATACAATGGTCATAGGAACTCTATGAAGTTGAACTATCTCCCTAATGTACAACTCTGCCAAATGTTCAACTGAGTCGCCGGTGCGCATTGGAATAAAATGCGCAGACTTAGTCAACCTATCATCAACTATCTAAACAGTATCATTGCCTCGCTGTGTTCTAGGAAGCCCAACTACAAAATCCATGGTAACGTGCTCCCATTTTCACTCGGCTATCGGTAAAGGTTGTAACAAACCTGCTGGTCTTTTGTCATGACCCGAACCCGCCCCTATAGATTAAGGTCATAACCGACTAGTAATCGCGAGATTACCTATGGCCTCAAACCTGATATCGGTTAATAATTAATAATACGGGGCCAGATGCGGAAGCAAACTTAAAAATTTTGTCCAATGAGCTATGCTTACATGGCATAACCAAACATTTCATATATACTTAATAATAACTCATGTAGAGACCCTAATTTTTGGTAATTACACACAAAACCCTGAGCCTTAGTTTAATAGCATTTCAGCACCTAGTTTCGTAAAAGTCTGCAAAATGGCCCAATAAAGAATAATTTTCCTGTATATTATCAAAATTAAACCGAGAACACCACCTTACAATTGGAAATACCCTAAAACTTGGTTTTTATTTATTTACCTCTTAGTTTATAAATTAATTCATACATTTTATTTTTATTTTTATTTTTATTTTTGTTTTTGTTTTTGTTTTTGTTTTTGTTTTTGTTTTTGTTTTTGTTTTTGTTTTATTTATTATTTATTTGAATATTTATTATTTATTTGAATAGAATATTATTTATTTGATTATGTACATAGGTGTCACAAATAATATTTTGGTGGAAAATTGATTGAAAAACAAAATAAAAAAATATCTAGATATTTATGCTTCCTTAGTCATTAAGCTAAGACCAAGCTTATTTCCTATAAATTAAGAGCCTTGTCTCAATTCCACACACACACACACACACATACCAGCAGCCAAGGAGAGGGAGAGAGAAGGAGAGTGTGATTAGAGGGAAGTAGAGAAGAAGAAGAAAAGAAAAAGAAGAAAATAAAAGGAAGAAAATGGTGCCTTTTAGGGTCAAGGTAAGAACACACCCGTCTATGTCTTCTCCAATTCTTTCACCCATCTCATCCTATTGTCTAGATACCCTCGTGTGTTGCATATTAATGGTATATAGGGTTTTTGATGTGTATGAAAGTGTGGGTTTGATTTAGTGACTTTGCCTTACAAATTTTCCAAATTATGCACTGCTGCAACTTCTCTAATTTAAAAGAAATATCAAACCTATTTATTTTTCAAATCTGAATTTAGTGTAGGCTATTTGGTGTGTTTAGAGCTTGTGATAATTTTACTAGCCCCTAATTATGTGTTTTTAGGGCTTGGATATTTTATTTAGAAATCTGGTCCTGAGTCTCTGAAAAACAGTCCCCTTCTTTCAATTTTATAAAATTCCATAAAAGTCATCTCATGTTGGTTCTTTTGTCAAAACTTATAATTCTGAGTCGTCTTTCCAATGGAATTTATTTGGGTGAAAATCATTGGGTAGATTAAGAGGAAAGCTAGTTTTCCCAAAGGGTAACAAATCTGGACAGGTTTTTGAATATAGCTTGTAGATGAATTTCTGGAGGTGCTGTGCAAATTCTGAGAATTGGAATTGAAACTAGACAGGTTAATTATTATTTTTGTGAAATTTCAGCCACTAATTTGACCTAGAAGTATTTTTCCCAAAGCATTCTTGTTAGCCCTGCAGAACCGAACTGTGCTGGAAATGGTATTTTATTGTGTTATTTGTCTCTAAGTATTTCAAAGCATGCCTAATGTTATTTGCTTGCCTTACCATACTTCTGTATGCTTATCATGGGCTATATTTCTTCTCTTATGTTTGTCTCATGCTCTTTTATATTACCGAATTACCGAATGTGACTAACTTGCTCGGCAAAAGATCTAATAAACGGGAAATGATAAGGGGTTGGCAATGGGTGATGTTCACATTAGTGTTGGAATAATTTATACATATGAATGGCATGAATTATGATGGGATTAAAACCAAATGAGTTAAGTCTTGCGCAAGCGGTCTAAGTGAGCCCCTAGGTTGACACGGATGTATTCAGACTCTATGCGGTGGTTTCAGGGTGTAAGCAAACCCTTTGGTATGATATGTGCAGGGTGTAAGCGAGCCCTAGGCATGATTTGTTATGGTATGTGCAGGGTGTAAGCGAGCCCACTTGTTTGGTTATCCCTTTTGAGGTCCATCAATGTCACTGACCGATAAATAACCAGAAGGTGGGCATAGGTGGTAAGGTCTGCAAAGCAGCAAAAGGGGAAGTTCTGAATAGTCCGGTGTTCAATCCTTGTGGTTGGATAGAAGGATCTCTTTGGGGGATTCTAGATGTCTAGTCTAACTACTAATTCATAGACCCTTGTTGTAATATTGTATGTTATGTTACCTATTTTGTTCTGTGTATGGTTGATTGGTTGATAGAAGATATGGGGGTGTGTGTGTTTTTACTGGGCATTCCAAGCTCATGGCGTGTCATGCCAGGTGATGAAGCAGTTTACAATGGTGAAGGTTATTTCGAAGGCAAACAAGATGAAGTGTTGGAGCTGTGGTTCATTTGAAGACTTAAGACTGGTTGTTTTTTTTTCCTTTTGACTTTTGGTTTGGCAATGTTTTGGTAATCCTGTAATGAAACATAAACGAATTATCTGTGATATTAACTCTGGTTATATATGTATATTAAGATGTTCTGGTTATCTATCCTACTTGTGTTGTATTATTGTGCATATTTAACGGCTCGGAAGTTGGGGCGTTACAACTCACACCACATATCAGTAGTTAACATCTTGTATACCTAGGATCATTTAACACATAGTCAGCTAAACCAAAAGCTTTATACCCATAAACGGTCTATCATGACCAACATAAATAGCAAAAGAAATACAAAAGATCATAAACAAAGCCTCTTGTGTAAGGCACCTGGGCTGACTTCACAAAACTCGAGTTCATTTCTTAAATTCCACTGAGGCTGGGGTTGAACGTCCATTTGCTTACCTACATACATATAGATAAGAGTGAGCTAACGCCTAGTGAATAATATCAAAATAAAAAGGTTAATGAATGAGATTCGCTCATAAATGAGTCATACTTGTAATGTACACATTTGAACCAATATTCTCATTCACATCGGATTTACAAATCTCAACAAAGCTAAACGACCTCGGGTCCAACACATCATATCCATATGCAAAATGACCTCAGGTCCAATTCTTATATAAAATGGCCTTAGGTCCATCCATACAAAACGACCTTTGGTCCAATTCAAACATATCAAACAGCCTTGGGCCCAATTCAAATATATCAAACGGCCTTGGGCCCAATTTAAACATATCAGGCGTATCAAATGGCCTCGGGCCCATTCTCTTTATATTCATCTCCATGCGTACTTCATATTCATGATCATGATCCCTTTCATTCAAACGGCCTTCGGCCCATCACGGTATTCAAACATATCAAATGACATATTCAAACGGCCTTTGGCCCAATCGTTCATATCCGACGGCCTTTGGCCCAATCGTTCTTGTCCAACGGCCTTTGGCCCAATCATTAATGTCAAACGGCCTTTGGCCCATTGCATTAATGTCAAACGGCCTTTGGCCCATTACATTCATGTCAAACGGCCTTTGGCCCTTTTCATTCATGTCAAACGCCCTTTCACAAAATTAGGCATATAGAATATTCGTTCATATTTCAAATCAACAAATCTATGAAGCTTACACAGAAGTAGTATTTGGAAAGTAACATACTTGAAAATATCTTTACTAAGACTTTACTCATAGTGTTTTGCCAGTGGATTTGCTCTCGTGCTTGACCCTACACATTTCATGAACATAATAGGTCACAAACTATTCAATCCGTTCTTTAATTCATACATCCTTCTTAGGCTTCTTTTTTATTCTTTTAACTCATTTACAATGTTTAATGTATGCCTAAGAGTGCTTGGAAATGAAAGAGAACGGAAAACGAAACACAAATCATCTTTACAAAATTTCAGAAATAGGGCTCCACGCTCGAGCGTGGCTTTGGCAGCTCGAGCGGACCCATTGGGTCTGCAAAAAAACTTGTTGTCTCATTTTTACACTCGAGTGTAACCTCGGATGCTCGAGCTGAAAGTCAAACTACATGGCTTGACGCTCGAGCGTAAATATCCCCGCTTGAGCGGACATCCATGTTTGCAAAAGTTCTGGGAACTAACATTTCACGCTCGAGCGGCGCTTTCCCCGCTCGAGCGGACATGTCGAATTCTGGAATTTTCAGTAACCAGTTTGAGCTTCAAACTTGCATTCAAATTAACATAGCTTGCATTGTATAACCCATAACTCTCAAATACAACTACTAACATGATACAAACACCAATTTACTACATTATGAAGCTCAAATCTTATGAATCAATCACATGTAAACCCAAATTATATCAAACTTACTTCCAATACATTAAATTCATGCATTCAAAACTCACACTTCTATGAATTGCTCTTGCATGTGGGATATAACCTCTATTCTCAACTTAAATGGTGAAGAGATGATCAAAAGCATGAACTTCAATCAAAATTCAACATGGATTATACACTTTATGCTCAAATATGCAAATTCATAGCAATTTCTTACATGCATGCATTCATTGACTCCAAATTCATCAATTACCACTCAATTCTTGCCCTTGGTCACATATTCTCTTTGAACTCGTATAGTTACAAACTCAACCTCATGAATTAAGGGTTGATTACTCACCTAAGAACTTCAATTCTTCCAATTATAGCCAAATCTTGAGCTAATCCTCTTAATTTCTTGGATTCTCTTGCAATATCTTCAAGAATGGCTCCTTTCTCTCTCTAGATTCGGTTCACCCTCTCTCTCTAGAGTGTAGAATCTGATTTGGGCTAAAAAATCTGAGCTTAAGCATGAATGACTAATTTAAATAGGCTTCCCTTAATCACACTTAATTAGAACTAATCAATGGTGCTTAATTAATTCGATTTAAACTAATTAATTCATTCCGAATCAGTTTTCAATTAAATTTTACTGTAGGTTCTAAAAATTACGCTAATCACAATGGCATAGTCAATTTCGGTTTCTATTGCTGATAAGGCCTTCAATTTTCAGTTCAAAGCACAGATTTTGACAGATTTTCCTACGGTGAACAGATACAAAGCCAAGATCACATATAATCATGGAATTAACACCTAAATTTAAATTAATCACATAATTACAAATTAAGCACATAATTACAAACGTAATCATGATTAATTAACATAGTACAGGACAGGGTTATTATATCTTTGGTGTTCGGCCTTCACTTGTTGACAAGTAAAGCACTTCGATGCAAATAAAGCGACATCCCACTTCATACCCCTCTACCAAAACTGACGACTAAGATCGTGATACATTTTGGTGCCTTCCAGATGTACCGCAAGGCGCGAGTGATGGAACACCCGAAGTACGTCATCTCTTCAAGATTCTGGTACGAACAAACGGTCTAGATAACGTACACTCAGATCCGAGTGAACATTCAAACCCTTCTCTTCCTTCCCGTTGGGCATTCTATCTCAGATTGACTCTACTTCACGGCCCACTTGTTGTGCCTCTATGACTTTACTAATCAAGATAGATTGAGCATTCAAGGTAAACAAGGTTACACTCTCACCGGACTCACCCAAATGCAAATTAAACTTGCCGATATCACCTAGCATAACCCATTCCCGAATGGCCACACTTGCCCAACTACTCACCGATTTCTGACTCAAAGCATCGGCCACCACATTGGCTTTCCCCGAATGGTAGTGTAACTCGAAATCATAATCCTTCATAAATTCTATCCACCTCCGCTGGTGTAAATTCAAGTCTTTTTGGAAAAACAAATACTTTAGACTCTTATAATCGGAGAAAACCTCAAACTTCTCGCTATACAAATAATGTCTCCAAATTTTCAAGGCAAAAATTACAGCTACTAATTCCAAGTCATGGGTTGGGTAGTTCTTCTCATGAGTTTTCAATTGTCGTGAACCATAGGCCACAACCTTTCCCCTTGTATCAAGACACAACTGAGCCCATCTCGAGACGCATCACAATAAACAGTGTAATTCAAGCCTCTTTCAAAATTGGTGCAGTAGTCAATCTAGTCTTAAGTTCTTGGAATGACCCTTCACAAGCCTCACTCTACACAAATTTGGCACCTTTCCTAGTCAACCTGGTCAAAGGCGCGGTTAGACTAGAGAAGTTCCTTACAAAGTGTCGATAATACCCCGTTAATCCCAAGAAACTCTAGATCTCAAAGACATTTTTGGGTTGTCCCCATTCCTGCACAGCGTCTATCTTTGAGGAGTCTATATTTGGCATACAACCGGTGCTCTCTAAGCAAATCAAGTACTACTCGCAAGTGAGCCTCATGTTCCTCCTCAAAGGTTGAATAAACTAAGATGTCGTCCACAAAGACGACCACAAAACGATCCAAGTATTCTCAAAAAATTCGGTTCATTAAATTCATAAAGGAAGCTGGTGCATTAGTTAACCCAAAAGGCATTACAAGGAATTCATAGTGCGTACAAAAGGCCGTTTTCTGGATGTCCTCCTCCCAGACTCGTAACTGATGGTATCCCGACCTCAAATCTATCTTCGAAAAGCAGCGAGAACCTCTAAGCTGGTCAAATAAATAATCTATTCAGGGTAAAGGATACTTGTTCTTAACGGTAACCGGGTTCAACTTGCGATAATCGATACATAACCGCAATGATCCATCATTCTTCTTCGCAAAGAGAGCCGGCGCTCCCCAAGGTGATGTACTAAGGTGAAGAAAGCCCTTGTCTAGAAGCTCTTGGAGTAGAATCTTCAACTCATGCAATTCGGCGGGTGCAAATCTATACAGATTCATGGAAATAGGTGCCGTGCCAGGCACTAAGTCAATGGAGAACTCAATCTTCCGATGGGGTGACAAACTAGTAAGATCCTCAGGAAAGACATCTGAATATTCATAAACTACCCTTGGCAATTCAACACAGGCCCTGTCACTCTCACTGTTTAAGAGAGTTGCAAGAAGACCACTAAGCTCGCTCCTACTACGAAAGTCAAAAACTAGTGACAAGACTCCATCAACTCGGTCCCTTAGAAAGTAAAAACAATCACCACTCGAGATGCACACTATAACTCTCTTACGATAACAATTAATCACATCTCGGTACAAAGATAACCAATCCATGCCTAAAATGGCATCAAAACTCGACATGTCTAGCAATACAAAAGCAAACGGAAGTCGACGCCCGGCAACCTCTATCTCACAACCACGACACCCCTAGTCTAAATCAACCGTGCCCCTAATTGGTGACTCTACTCTGAGCGGAGACGCTAACCGTGCCACCTCTAACCCCAATGCAGAAGCAAATGCAACATATATCAATGAATGAGACGCACTAGTATCTATCAACACATTAGCCAAAGAATTACACATTACAAAAATACCTCTCACAACTGAGGATCCTGGTAACTGCTCTGGCACGATAACAGCATATACGCGCTCTTATGGCCTCTGATCAACCTGGTCATCCCTCAGAGCATAGGTCTGTTGCACTGACTGAGCCGAAGTGGCTCCTTGATTAGCTCACGAAGTCTGAACTGAATGAGCCTCCTGGTGGCTCTGAGTCTGCCTCGACCCTGATGCACCAGATGCGCCTCCCAACTGCGGACAAACTCTCTTCATGTAACCTGGCTGACCACACTGAAAGCAAGTAAGTCCTTGCCCTCGATTTTGGGACTGACTCTGGGATCGATTAGGTGGTGGTGCCACCTCTTCTGTGGGCATGAAAAGGCCTAGTGACTAGGTTGGCCACACTTGAAACATGAAAAATAACTCAGTGCACTTTTCTCCAGGCCCTCACTAGGCAAAGGAAAAGTGGATCTAGACTGCTGTGGTTGGGAGTGGGATGAAAAGTTTCCCCTGTTCTTCTTACTAGGTCTAAAATCTCCCTGCGACTCTTGACCTCTAGAATTTGAACCCCAAATTCTTTCCTCTTCGGCTTGAACTGTAATCTCCACATGTGTCGCCGCCTCCATAAGGCAGTCATCCGGATCATGTTCCTGGCAACCTTAAACAAAATCTTGGTTCTCAACTTTTTCTCAAATTCAATGCAACGACGCTCTTCCATTGCCACCAACTTCGGTGCAAACTGGGACAAACTAGAGAAGGCGCTTCGAACTCGGCCATAGACATGTTAAGTTGCTTTAGGTCTTGAAATTCTTGCCTCAACCTCTCCCTAGCAGTGGGAGGTAGATACTTATCTTGGAAAGCTACCACAAATGCTTCCCACGTCGGCTCCACTCTACCTTTGGCGTACTTTCACCATTGGCCCGCATCTCCCTTGAGATAGTAACTCGCTAGAGTCACCCTTAGCTTGCTATCCTCAATGTGAAGCATTTCAAATGTCTTCACCATTTGTTCGAGCCACTCGTCCGCTTTCTTGGGCTCAGGGCCACCATGAAACTCATCTGGTTTGGCTCGCAAAAACTCCCTAGTGAGAAAACTCGCCCTTGTTTCTACAAAGTTCTTTCAGGCTTGGTTCTCTGCCCTCAATATGTTCATCGACTCCCTCAAAGCCCCCGCTATTTCTCGGGCTAGGACCCCCATTGCGGCTTGGCCCGCTTGCCCTGCTTGCTCGGCCGCATTAGCTTGGCCAAACCCCTCCTCTTGCACCGGAACCTCATGGACCAGCACTTCATGCACACCCCGACGAGTCCTACCACGCCTCTCGCCTCTACCACCACGACCTTGACCTCTTCTTGACATCGTAATAAGGGACAAGAGAAATAATTTAGCACACAAACCCACATGTGCTCGCAATTTGCTTCACACGTTTGACCACAATAATTCTATATATTTCTCTACCATACAATAATTCAATTTCACTCCACTGAAGCACGTAGTCACGTAAGCACATACGGATTATTCCTTTGTGATGAAGTTCGTCCCACGGAAAACCAAGAATTCGTAGTAGAACGAGTATAGATTAAGTACCCTTCTAATAAGATCTCAAGGAATTTAACAGGCGTAAACAACATCCCAAAAGTCCAACCACATACCCATCTAGTCATATAAACATGTTATCACATAGTCACAAAATACAAAACATCCCCTGATCATGCGAAATGAACCCATTGTGGAAAAATAACCACTCCCCACGAGCACCAAATATTCAAACCCGGTAGCTCTGATACCAAGTTGTAACGCCTTGAAAATTTATAACATTATATAAGTACATCAACCAACATTTATTATAAGAAAACATATGATTCTTCAACCTTTACATCATAGATCATTAACGTTTGTACAAAAGAGTCCCACACGCGAATTATACATTCAATGATATCAAATACTTGAATCTATAGCATGTAGAACATCTAATTCAAAAGTAAATAAAATGCCCTCAAGGGCTTATAAATTCCAAGGCTTAAGCCTGGTTACACAAAAAATGGTCTTTCGAACCCAAATAGTTACAGCCCTTGGCTAACAAAACTATACCACAACAAAAATAAGAGCCCTATGCTCCCAACACACACGTCCACGCCCTAACTTGGCGGAATCACCACGTCTTTTTCTGAACCAAAATCCCATAAGGGTGAGCATAAAGCCCAGTAGGAAATTCTTAACAAAGTACATACATTTTTACAAGCTTAACAAGTGAAATGCACATGTTATACTATGCTTTTTGAAAGAAAATTACATTTTCATCCCTTTGGAAATCATCATGCTCATTAATAACTTAAAATCTCAACAATTTAGAAATTTTCAATTTAGTTCAAGGGGCGGTAAAGACGACTCAGGTAATCTCTAAGTTGGTGTCTGCAAGTATGTGATGACCGGTTTCGTTATACGTCCCTTTACTATTGTTTTCATTGAGATTGTTGTGTCCGAATGCCACTTCTCAAATTCTTATCCTTGTTTATTTCGGGTTGGCTTTTCTTTTGTTTTAAAGGGTGCACGGCTGAGTCCGGGAGCGAACTGGGAAAATTCTAGGCTGGAGAGACAGGGCCGCACGTGCGGGGCCCTAGGCCGCACGTGCAGGAGAGGGGCCGTGTAGACGGGCCCTTGGGCTTGCATCCTACAGTTCGAACTCAAATGTCACGGTTCTTAATCTGATCTCACAATGTGCAATGTGAGATTGATAAATCACCAAAGAGTCCAAATCCGGCAAATCGTTTTGGAAAACTGATTTTGTAAAGAAGTGCCAAACATGGACTGCATTGCCAGATACAGAGTCGCCACCTAACTATTTTATTTTAGGAAAATTTAGGAAACCCTGACTCGTGCCTAAGGCCACGTATCCGTCATCACCAAAGTTGCCTCGGCTCGGGAACTTGGGTACGATTGGGGAAGGTCATCTATGACCACCTCCGCTCGCCCGATCAAAGATCGGCCTGTACTAAACATGATATTTTGTTTTTGAAAACACATGTGCTCTTATTCCGGTTAATTAGCTAATCTTACTATGTGATGCGCACAACACACAAGTGTAAACTAGATCGCCTAATTTGGAACCAAGCATTGCATATCCATTTGTTTGGAAATGGTTTGAAGTTTGCTACTCGCAAGTAGGCTAAAATACAAATTTCAATGAATTGTTCCAATTCAAGTAATCCAACCTTCACCCACAGGTATTCAGGCAGTTAATCACTTAAACAATTAGCCTCATGGCAAGCATGCTATCATGGCAACATTAACACACATGCAGTATGCTAAAGCGTAAACACTCACAGTGTACTCCGAGCCAAAACAGAGAACTAGTTAGAAATCATGCATGACCCTAATTCATGTGAAAAATAGCTAATGCAACACATGCGAAAATGCAATTCAGATAGGCTCGGTTATCCTAAGATGTCATGTGAAAATGCAACTTGATACATGTATTCAAGTTGGAATTGAAATACAATGCAGTTAGTATGATGCGCCGAGCCCGGTGCATGCAATACAGATGAATGGATGCACGCATGCGAGCATAAGGTATGCTAAATGAAACATGCCCTAAAACTAACCATCGTAAGCGGTTAAGTAAAAGGGAGAAAGAAATGAGGGTTGGAAGACATGCATCACACACACGCACACTTATTATAACAATACGCCCTCTCGAAGGAGAGACCGAATAAAGAGCTAACTAGCTAATCTAAGCTAATTAAACTAATTATTACACAACAAATTAATTAACTAATCCTAGTTAACTAATTATTACAAAACAAATCGAATAGCTAACGCATTAACTAATAAATTACAAACCAAAGCATAAGCTAGCTATCTAAGCATGGCATCTAAGGAAAGCAATAAAATAGGAGCCTCGAAGCAAGGAGGATGCATGCACGTCCGGTTGCGTCGTTCGAAAATCCAATGCGATGCCCCAATTCGCCTTTGTTTGCAATCTGCTCTCAGGAACTTGCACCAAGCTCCAGAAAGATGAAACTCCACTCTGGGAATCCAATGGAATAGTGGCCGACCACTTTTGGTTCCTCCAGCCACCTGCCGACCACTTTTGGCCAGCTACTTTTTCTGGCTGGCCGGCCAGTTGTTGCTGCTGAACTGCACTTTTCTACAACAGAGAGCAAGAAAGGGCATGGCAATGTATTTGCAGTATATGTGTGCACAACCACCCTCCCTATCATGTCATGAACTCAAGGGAGTGCGGTTCTCGACCCTCGGGCCTCCAATCGCGCATTTCAATGCGTGATGGCCGAGAGGCGAAGTTGCACTATTTAATGTAAAATGAATGCACAAGTAAACATATAAAGCCTAAAACTCTATCATAGGTTATCAAGAACGTCGGCGACCGGGAATTAAGGCACGTTTCATCACTTGAAGTATGAAACGTCCCTCGTTTACCGTGTTTGGACTAACACCTATTCCAAACACAATGCAAGCAACATGGAAAACATGCAATGTGACTTAAACATGCAAATATGCAACTACATGGCATACTCAATGCAATGTGATCATGGCATACACAATGCTAGATGCTAAGGGCTAGATGGCATACTCAATGCAAGGCAATCCTAAGCTTCTAAACACAATGTGAAACATGCATGCACAATGCAATAAGGACAACTTATCAATGCTAGAACCATGCACACTCAATACGAGGAACAACTTGGCGTGCACAATGCAAACGACCCTATAGCATACACAATGCAAAGCAAGATAAGCATGCAAGCAACATGCAAATAAACATACTCAATGGACTTAAACCAAAAGGGGTAGACCTCAGCCATTCCAAATCAGTGGCCATAACACCAAGATAAAGGCACCGAAATGCAAAGCATGCATGCACAATGCATTGGCCAATCAAGTAGGCCAAAGAGCACAACTCTCAAGAGTGCTTAAGGAGTGATAAAAGTGCAATTGTAACAACACTAAATGCACTGAAATTGTGGTAAGAAATGATGCCAAATCATTCAAATAACACAAGTATAGCATGCTAGGACCCTAAGGCATGAAAGCTAGCAAAGAGCAACAGATAGGAGGCATGCAATACATGGCACAAATGCATGAACTAAGCATGGACAGAGCTCAAGTAGGTCAAAATAAGGACCTAAACTGGCTGAGATGATGGCTCAAATACCTAGGCATGCAAGCATACAAGCTGTGTTATAAACTAGTCAATCATGCACAACACTTAAAGGCATTGAAAGCATGAATGAAGTGAGGACATGGCAAGTCTATATGCTCTGAAATGTCATGTTAGGTGATGCCAAATCAGGTACACAACTCAACTGAAGCATGCAATGGTGCTTAAAGCTTGAGGCAAGCAAGAGCATTTATACTACAAGTATATAAAACATGAAGCAAATGGCTAAGGCAATCCAAAACAGTCCTAGAACATGTTAGGATGAGACTAAAACATGTATGGAAGGGAGCCAAAACATGCTAACAAGGGACATAAGACATGGAATATTCAAGGCAAATAGAGTGAATTACACTACACCTATTAGGACCAAGCATGGAATGACTTAAGCAACAAAAATCAGAGTTATATTATGGCAAAATAACCCCAAATAATCACTGAAATGATAGCTCCCAAGCTATGGCATGAATGCATACGCAATGGCTCATGTTAAGGCATAAAGGGGTAACCCTCCAACGCATTGAATGAGTGACAAATGCAAGTGCATGGCCATGAAACATGGACTGAAATAACATTATGAATAATGCCAAATCACTGAAACAGGCCAAGCAAAGCATGCTAGAGGACTCAATACACAAAGCTTACAAGCAAGATTGAACCAAAGCTATGCAAAGCAAGTCATGGATGACCAAGACAAGTAAAATCAGAGTTAAAGCATGTTAAAACATGGATGAAAGTTTCAGGAAGTTATGCCAAAAGCATGCTAAAATGGCATGTCACAACATGATGCACACTAGGCTATTTCATGGGATTGCATGGCAAGTGTATGGAGCATGCAAGGGCCAACTAAACCAAACCAAAACAAAGTCATGGCAAAACATTACCAAAAACACATTGAAATGGAAAGAAAACAAGCTAGAATGACATGTCAAAGCATGAAGCATACAAAGCTAGTTTAAGAGATTTACACTACAACTGTATAAGGCATGCAAGAGCCAACCAAACCAACCCAAAAAAGATCTAAGGCATGGTCAAATAACACCAAAAACCTACTGAGATGGCTCAAAAACAAGCTAGAAACACATGCTCAAACATGAGGCATACAAGACTAGATTGTGTGATTTACACTACAAGTGTATTAACCATGCATGGAGTGACCAAACCAAGCAAAAACAGTGACATGCGTCAGCAAAATAATCACAAATATAAGCTAATACATGGTCAACATACACTTAACAAAGGTGCTCAAACATGAGGCATATGAAGCTAGTATTGAAGACACAAAGAAGAGGGTTCTTAGGACCTTAAAACACCATCCCCACCACTGAAATCCCTCTGGATTTCAGTGGTGAGAGGGCCAAAACAAGGTGGTCCCGAAGCTCACAAAAAAGGCTAAAAAATAAGGCCAAACAAGGCCTAAGAGGGGGTAAACAACCCCAAACACAAAAGTGACCTTAAACAAAGATCAAAAGCATGCAAAAACAGAACTTTTATCAGTTATAAGTTAAGCTCAAAACGGCATGCAAGATAGGCTAAAAGCTTAAGCAAAAAAGGGGGGTTTAAAGGTCAAAAGCTCACCCTTGAAGACCCTCTTTATAACTGCAATTCCAGCAGGTTTTTCAAGTTCAAAGCAACCCAAGAACACCAAAACTAGGTCCTAAGCACCTCAGTAGTAAAAGGATGGTATTTGAGTGCGTGTTTGTGTGAAAAAGTAAGACAAATCTACATTTTAAGGCATGAAAATGAAGCAAACAAGGCAATATAGATATAGGTTATATCTATCACTCCTCTCTCAAGTTTCTGAACCTAGAGGAGGGAGGAGGGGCTTCCCTCTTATAGAAGAGGAAAGCCAAAGCTTCTAGGAGAGCTAAGCAACAAGCCAATCCCTCCATACGTGTATAGAAGATGGCTCTAATGTTCTCCAGTTGTGCCACCTGGCACAAAATATCTCCAAAAAAGTGTCAAAAAGCAGCTGACCACCTGAAGTGGTCGGCCTGCTACTTAAAGTAGTCGGCCAACCACTTTAAGTGGTCTCCAAGGAAGAAAACTGGTCGGCCATAGGTGGGAGAAGTCCAGGCACCAAAAACAAGCAAATTGAGTGGTGGTTGACCAAAAAAGATGCCCCAAAGACCAAGAAAGCCAGTTGTCCAACCAGAAAACTGGCTGGCAGAGGAAGAAGTGGTCGGCCAGAAGAAATACTAGTCTCCCACCCTTGAGCCACCTTCCAAACAAGGAAACTGAGGTTTGTACCAAAAACAAACCAAAGCGGATGCAAGACGAGAGATTATGAGGCAAAGCACACGGCCGAAAGTCCTGAAAACTAGCTGACGAGCATCAAAAGTGGTATGCAACCACAAAAGTGGTCTCTTGGACCACAGTGTCCCTCTAGGCAGAGGCAACAAGGTGTGGTTCAAAAACCACACCAAACGGAGAACGTTAAGCGGTCCCAAGACAAGGCACGCGGCCAAAGGCTCCAAAAATCGGAAACTAGTCTTCAAACGGAAAAAGTGGCCTACAACCACAAAAAGTGGTCTACGACCACAAAGAGATGGTCTACAAAACCTCTCCCTCCCTCCGGAAAGAGAAAACAAGGTTTGGTTCACAAACCAAGCCAACGCACAAAGAGTTCAGAGGCCCGGAGGCAAGGCTCTCAGCCAAAACTCCGAAACCTCTAAACGAGCACAACATGCCACATCACCGAGTGCTCAATCGATGACGTCTGAGTCTTAAGGTCGGTCAAAAATGGGATGTCTACAGGCAGTACGTGCGGGAGGTGAGGCTGCAAGTGCAGAATTCAGGGGTTGTTTGGCTTAGCACACTGCAATATATGTAGGTGCTGAAGGAGGTACAGCAAGAGAAGGTCGCACGTGCGGGGTTGAGGGCCACACGTGCGGGACGCTGGGCAGTCTGAATCTTTGCTTTATTTTCTCTCTAGGGCTGTGTTTGTATCACTTTTGGCTTATCGCTCTCTCTAAAAATCATCTCATCTCCCTTCTCGCTACATTTCATCATCAAAACACCTAGGGTTCTTGATTTCCCAAGATCTATTGCACTTCTAACCTTAGTTCCTTCATCAAAGTGGGAGAGCTCCCCAAGAACTACATTGGGTAAGGTGGAGATTAACTTCCTACAACCTTCGATTTCTAGGGTTTCTTCTCTCATCTTCTCCAAAACCTTGATGTAGGGACTTCTTGAGTTATATATACATGTTTTGCATTCTTGATGTTGATTTTGAAGGTTCTTTTGAAGCTATTGTGTTGATTTTGATTTTATGGCTCAAATGTAGAGATTTTCATCAGTGGGTTTCAAAAAATCTTAAATCCTTTTAGGATAGCATTTTGAGGGTTGAAATTGTTTTAAGTAAGGAAAGGATATGTCCTTGAGGGTCCCTTTCATGTGTTTGGTGTGTGTGTGTGGCTGTGTTGTTTGTAAAGAGGAAAAATCTAGAATTTTGGGGATTTCTTGAATAAAGGAAGATGAGGATTTTGGGGTGGTAATACATATATATGTACATGAATTCATTGTGTGTCATGATAAGTAAAGGAAGTGGAGAGTTTCTCTTGTTTTGTCACAAATGTATATATTTATATATTGATGATGAGTTTCTCCACTCATGAGAATTGTTGAGATTATGGATTGCTTGTCCAAAACTTTACTATAACCTTGAAAAGAAGAAAATGATGGAAGTGCATGAATTGGGAACATGTTATTATGTTATTGATAAATGGTAGTAAGTTTTTGGTTAATTGTGGAATGGCATTGAAAGGAGAAAATGAAGTTTTGATCATCATACAATGCTTGTTGAAATTACGTTGAAAATGGAGAAATATGACATAATATAGATAATTGTTGCATTGGCTTTTCTAAAATCTTGCACGTCATAAACATTGGATTGAGAATTGCGCTCTCATTGAGAATGTAATATTATGAATGAAATCATGGAAATGTTATGGGGTAAATATGTTGGTAAGCCCGGTTAGGAGGTGTAGATGAAATTGATAAGTTGGCCTGAGTGTCCAGGGTGAAAGACCGAAAACACGCACGGAGGAGGTACCACTTCCCTTCCGGTTAGCGACCGATAAAGTGAAGTTATTGGTAGTGCTTGTTGAGCCTACTTGCAGACACCAACCTAAGGATTACCTGAGTCGTATTTACCGCCCCCATTGATTAAAATTAGAAGTTTCGAAATTTTTGAAATGGCAAATTGTTTTTGAAACATGGTGATTTTCGAGAAGTGCATGAAATGAAATTCTCTTTTTAGTGGCATTGCATGGCATTTGCATTTACATTTAATATTGGAGATTTGCATAACTGTATATACTTTGTAAGGATTCTCTACTGGGCTTTATGCTCACCCTTATGGGATTTTGGTGTAGGCAGGTAAAGATGCTGTGATCCCGCCGAATTGAGGGCGTAGATATGTTTTTGTGAAGAGTATATGACTCTATTTTGTTGTAAATTTACTTGTTAGCCAAGGCCTTTAAGTGTATGGGTTCGTGAAACCATTTTTGTGTAACCAAACCCAATGTCTTGGAAGATGTAAGCCCTTAAGGGCATTTTAATTACTTGAGACTAGATGCTTCACATGCTATAGATTTATGTGTTTCTTTTCATACCATTGAATGTATATTCGCATGTGAAACTTTGTATAAACTCGTTCGTTAATTATGTAAAGGAGGAAGGACTATCATCAGTATTTAGTGAATATTGGTTGATGTGGTTGATTTATGTTGGTTTATTTTCGGGGCGTTACAAAGTAGGCATAACTAGCACTACAAAATCCCCACTTCACCGGTAGTTAACCGGAAGGCGCGTGGTACCTCATCCGCACGTGTTTTTGGTCTTTCACCCCGAACACTTAGGCCAACTTAATCAATTTCATCTATACCTCCTATCCGGACTTACCAACATATTTACCCAAAACATTTCAATAATTCTCGTTTTACCATATTTCTTTCTCAATGCAAAATTCCAATTCCCAATTCAATATTTATAACAGGCAAGGTATTAAAGTGCCAATGCAACAATTATCCATGCAATGCAACAATCAACCATGCAATGTAATAATCATCCATGCGATGTAACATCTTACCATTTACAAAACTTCCACAAAAATGTTCCATTTGGGATCACAATTTCCACTTCCCTTTCCAATACATTTCAACACACATCACATATGAATTTTACATCTAACCAAGTGTAGCAACATGTCCATATCCCATGTGTTCTCAACATTTTGTTATTTCATGACTATATTCATGACTATATACTTGTTCACTTAAATAATAAATTCAAAAAAAGAATTTTCACTAATTCTCACGTACCAAGAAAATTTGTCATTTTGAATCCAATATTATTCACTTATTTGGCACAAGAGAAACCCATAGATGCTCAACATCTTCCAAAACTCCCAAATTTCTAGGTTTTTCATTAAAACTTGACAGTTCCTCATCTCTTGGTAAAATTCCGCCAAAAACATCTTTCTTAAATCAATGTGATTCAAACCCTCAAAAAAATCGTTTAAAGAATACAAGAGATGAACCCATTTTCAAAACCACCAAATTTCTTGAGCCAAAAACCAAATTTTTAATGCCACCCAAGGGGAAATCTCAAAATTAAGATGAACTCACAAAAATATATATATAACTCTAAGAAAATTCCTACCTCAAGCTTTGGTGAGGAAGAGAGAAGAAACTCTCAAATTTGACAGTGTTGAAATCCAATCTCCACCGCACAAAACAAAGCCCTCGGAGAGTTTTCCAACTTTAATCAAGGAACTAGGATCAAAATGTTTATGGATTTTGAGAAATCAATGATCTAGTAAGGTTTCATATAGAAAATGTAGAGAGAAGGAGGAGAAAAGGGTTTTTAGAGAGATAGAGAGATGTATAAAATGATATACACTCAGCCCAAGAAAAAAAGAAAAGCAGATTTTTCGGAGTCTGTAGATTTCCGCATGTGCGGCGCCCATTTCCGCACATGCGAAGCGTGCCTTCCGCACGTGCGGCTCTCACCTCTGCATGCGTGGCCCACGTTCTGCACTTCCAACCGCAGGTGCATATAATGCAGTGTGAACCTTGGCAGCCCCTCAGTTTCTCACACGTGCGGCCTCACTTCCCGTACATGCAGCCCCTCTTCCGCACGTGCGGCCAAGGCCTCCGCATGTACAGCTCTGTCCTCAGCCCAGAAAATTTTCCAGTTCAAATGAAAATCCCTCGGATTCAACTTCAAACCTCCTGAAACAAGCAAAACTCAAAATTGAAATTAATAGGGATGAAAATTTTGAGAGAGAGATTTCAAAAGTGATGAACCCAACAGTTGACTAGACCTCAAGTTAAACCCCGACACTCTAACACGATGAACCCCGACACGCACAAAAGAAAAGTAAGATGGTTTACATACCTGGTCATCACAATCCCTTTTCAAAAATCAATGACTAAAATGATATAAATTTCATATTTTACCATTCTTTTACATTCATTAACAATACAAAAAGTGCAATGACTATTGATATTCCCAAAAAATGTATTATCAAAGGTTAATTTTGAAAACTTAATATTTTAAAAGTATAATAATTATACTATAAAAAAAAAATTAGATTCCCCAAAATAGAATATTATTTTGGAACGGAGGGAGTATAACAATTAAATTGTAGATATAAGATAAAAGGAAAATAGTAGTAAGTGTCTCCTATGCATTATTTAATGTTAGAAAATATGTATAGAGTGTCTTGAAAATATATCAAATTATTAAAAAATATATTGATTTCAGTAAAAGTACTTTAAATTTACTAAAAAGTGTCGTGTGTATTTCAAATTTTGTCTTTTTCTAGTACCTTAAAAGCACTTGTTAGCAAGACAATAAGATAAGTACATAAAAAAAGCAAGACCCGGAGGAGTTGTTTGTTTTGAGGGATAGGAGAGTGGAATAGGATTAGAGTGTATGATAGAATTTATACCCGTTGTTTGGTTTTTAAATTTTGCTCTGGGCTTTTAGTCCCAAATGTGTTGGACTATTGTATCCCATGAGTAGGAGTGGGACACAAATGAGGGGATAAAGGGGGATATGGGATTAGGTAGTGAAATAATCATTTTAACTCTCTACTATTTAATTATATATTATATTTAGTAAAATTCAAAAAAAATTAAATGTCTCAATTTAAAAATAAAATAATTTAATTTAATTTTTATTGATGTTTTATTTATTTAATTTTTTAAAATAAATTTGTTTAAAATTTTAATTAAAAAAATAACATATATTTTTATTGATATTTAATTTATTTAATTTTTTAAAAAATAAATAAATTTAATTGTGTTAAAAATAAAATAAAATAAAATAAATTTTTATTTAATCTAGCTAAAAATAATTAAAATATTAAAGATATGTTTAATATTGCTATTACTTAGTAAATAATTGAAAATGGTAAAATAGTCATTTGAGCATTTATCATTTTCCATAAGAAAAAATTAGTCTAAGGTCCCTCTCTCATTTTTTGTGATGAAAGAGATCCACAATATTATTTTGTGATGCCTAAGGTCCCTTAACCCTACACCCATATATCATAGAGAAAATTCACTCCCTCTTTCTCTTTCGTACGCAACAATTTCTTTTTCGTTAAAGAATCGGTCAAGTGTTTGGCAGATGAGAATCGATCAGAGAGCTTGGTGGCTTCCGATTTCAAGGCGGACATTCTCGTGGGAAGATTAATCGTTGCCATTACAAAACAAAATCAAAATACACAGAGAGAGAGAGAGAGAGAGAGAGAGAGAGAGGGGTTTTGTAGCAGTTTTTGTGGTTGATTATGAAAAAGAAGACAAGAGGAGGCTGATAAGAAATTAAATAAAATATGAACAATATTTTAAAATAAAACATTAATAAAATATCTATAAAAAAATATTTTCAAAAATTAAATAAAATTATTTTATTTTTAAATTGAGATATTTAAATTTTTTTGAATTTTACTAAATATAACACATAATTAAATAGTAGATGGTCAAAATTGTCATTTTACCATCTTATCATACAGCCTCCTTATCCCCCCATTTGTGTCCCACCCCGTGGGACACAATAGTCCAATAGATATGGGACTAATAGTCCGATGTAAAAATTTTGAATTAAACAACAGACTAATAGTCCAATCTCATGGCTCAATTCCTCAAAACAAACACCATCCATATGTAGGATAACTCAATCCCATGGGAGTGTGGGATAGAAATGGGCGGACTAAGCCAACTTCCGGATTAACTAGCTAAATGACAAAATTAACCATCAAGTATATATAAAATTTATTTCTTTCATTTTTTTAAAATTTTTTTTAAACATGTTGAATTATTTTAAGCCTATGTAAATTAATCTCATGATATATAATAGTCTTTTCTTACTTTTTTTTTTTCTTTTCCTTTTTTTGTATTAGGAAAATCATAAATGTAAATATATTTTTAATGTTGTATTTAAATAAAATTAAAAGTGTTTTTGTAAAATAAAATAAAATATATTTTAAACAAAAATCATATTAAATTAAATTAAATATACTTTAAATAAAATAAAATAAAATGAATTATATATATTTCAAATTTAAGTATTGTCATTGTAAACAATTTAAACAATATCTTTCATAATTTTCAAATCAAATATGAGATTCACTAAAATAGTCAATTTTATACATCTAATCTCATCAGAAAACAAACATGTGATATACATCATGAAAAATGCTTCGGACCCCCACTGGGGGTCGACCCCCAGTGAGGTGGCGCGCCGTGATTGGACAAAAAAAAAAAACTGTTTTATTTTTATTTTATTTTTTTTGAGTTTCAGCCAGTGGAGGCTCGCCACCTCACTGGGGGTCTGCAGCATAGTTGTATACATCATTTCTAGGGATGGCAATAGGGGTTAATAGGGTGAATATTAATTCCCCATCCCCATTTCCCTATAATAAATTTTCTCCATTCCCCATTCCCCATTCCCCATGGGTACCACTCTCCCCATTTCTTAATGGGTTTGGATTTTTCCCAACCCACTTTAATCCCCACTTTTATTTTGTTTTTATTTTTTATATTTAATGTTAACAACCACTTTTTTTTTTTTTTTAAGGTTCACAACAAAAGCTAAATATACCTTCAATCTTTTTTCTTTCTTTTTTAATATATTTAATGTTAACAACTTCTTTCTTTTTTTCTTTTTTTTTTTAAAGGTTCACAACAAAAACTAAATATACCTTCAATTTTTTTTCTTTCTTTTTTAATATATTTAATGTTAACAACTTTTCTTTTTTTCTTTTTTTTAAGGTTTTAGCTAAATATACCTTCAATCTTTTTTCTTTCTTTTTAAATATATTTAATGTTAACAACTTATTTTTTTATTTTTTTTTTATTTTGTTTTAAGGTTGACAATAAAAGCTAAATAATTTATCAATGTGTTTATTTTTTTTAAAATTCAAATATCAAAAAAGGTCAAAATATGCGTAACGCCTACTAATGTAGTCTCTCTCTCTCTCTCCTATTCTTCCACCTCTGCCGGCCTCGTTCCACTCATGTTCTCTCTTTCTAATTTTTTATTTTTATTTAAAAACTAAATTATTGATAAAAGAAAAAAAAAATTGACTGAAACAATTTTAAGACCTCACTGTTTTCTTTCTTTTTTTTTTGTGGAGAATATCAAAAAAATCAAAAGTAAAAAATAATTACAAAATGATGAAGATAAAAGTGATTTATGCATTTAATTATGGCAGTGTTCGGAAATGAAATTTATAGATCACTTTAGCCTCTTCAAGAAAAAAATTCAAAAAGTATTGTTGCTGACTTCCCATATGATACACAGCTGTAACGGACAACGGGTAAAATGACGCTTTTGCCTTTTTAATTTTTGAGAAACTCACAACAACAACGATAATACACATAGTGACATTTTGGTCATTTATTATCTCTATATTATTTCAAACATATTTTTCAATACATCAATCTAACAAAAAATCCAACCCATCTTCTTAAATGCAAAAACTAAAATAGTTTACTAAAATAGTCAAATAGGCAAAACCTCTAAATAGAAAAAAGATTGAATGTATATTTAGCTTTTATTGTGAATCTTAAAAATTAAAAAAAAAAAAAACAAAAGAAAAAAGATTGAATGATATTTAGCTTTTGTTGTGAACCTTAAAAATTAAAAAAAAAACAAAAGAAAAAATATTGAATGTATATTTAGCTTTGGTTGTGAATCTTAAAAATTAAAAAAAAAATGGTTGTGAACCTTAAAAATAAAAAAAAAGATTGGATGTATATTTAGCTTTGGTTGTGGATCTAAAAAAATAAAAGTTGGTTGTGAACCTGAAAAAATAAATAAATAAATAAAAGAAAAAAGATTGAATGTATATTTAGTTTTGGTTGTTAAAAAAAATGGGGAAATTAGTGGGTACCCATCCCCAACCCATCCCCTGTGGATATTTAAAGAATATCACTTACCCTACCCAATAGATAAGAAAAAAAAATGAGAAAACCCATGTTTTTGGGTTGGGTTTCCATGGATACCCACGGGGTAGGTTATCCATTGCCATCCCTAATCATTTCAATGATAGTCACGAGTGTGTTCCTCTACATATTTCAAAACCATCTGTAGTTGTTCTTGATATGTAGCAGATCTTTTCCTCTCGCAATGTAGCTTTGTGGATAGTTCCCGGATCTTAAGATCTTTCTCATTCTGCAAAAGTATCATAATAAACATCAAAAGAAAAACAAGCAGATACAACACTCATAAGAAGTTAGTTACATGTTAAGAACTGAATCCCTATTGACATATTACTGCACGTAGCCAAAACATGATGGGCGAAGGACGCAACGTCGTGTTTTCCTCATTTTTTAATTAATAATTATGTTTCTGCTCTACGAAAATATTCAGATATTCACATTTTGATGACGAGCACAAATGTTCAAGAAGTATTGGAAGCCAAATCAAACCTAACCCTTTTTTACTATGGTTTTCAGGCACATTGTGAAGCCTGCAGCCCACTCCTATTATAGGACAAGTGGGAGGAACTCTGGTTTAACTTGGCAAACAGAGTGAAAAACTATTTCAACTGGCCATTCTAGTTATATCCTCTCAAGCATATCCTCTCAAGCTTAAAAGGAAAAAATGAAAAACTGGCCATTCAACCACAAAAGCAAACATTTCAAGAAAATGGAAAGCTGTTGGAATATAGCATGATGTAATTTGGAAGATAAGGCTGTTGGAAAATGGAAAGTTCTCTTGAAATGTTTTCTTGGTTTAATGCTGTCTTGATTGGGTTATGATAACAGCACAAGTCCAAAGTAGTGGTTGGATTTCAGATTTGATTTCTCTGACAATATGTCGAGGACCCTTCATACACCTGCCTAGCCAATTGAGTCCAGCTCAATATGTGTAGGACCCTTCATACACCTGCCTACGTGGTTTTCCAAGGATTAAATCATGAGTAGCGTCTACAACATTGAAGAGGAAATTTTAAAATTTGGATCAGCAATTCATAATTGTCATAAAGACTTTCTGACAATGAAAATTTCATAGCGTCTAAGCAAGAAACAAGCATACATACAAGAAATTATCCTTCCAAGAAGAGGAAAATGACTAAGAAATAAAAATGATGACTGCCAAAAACAATCTGAACAATCTGGTACATTTAGAGGACCAAAAACAAATCTCAACAATCTGATTAGCCTCCTATATAATTTATTACTAGTTGACTAACATGGTTTCACAGGGGGTTACTTTGTTAATTTGTTGGCCAAAAATCCATACAATTAAACATCCATCCATATCAAATCAAATTGAACACACAACTCTCATGATCTATCATTTTTATTCTTGTCTTGACTTGGAGAGTTGTTCAGTAAACTTGAATCTATCACAGGATCAGATATACTCTATTTAGACATACAAGATTTTTTTCAATTTGATAAAATTTTATCAATTCATGTGTATCTTGTATTCATTTCTAGATTGATTCTTACATTTTTAGTAGAACTGTAGTTCTAGAAAAAGTCCAAAAAACTATCTAAAAATAAAATTTATAGACCAAATTAATACTTGATGTAGCTTACAAATGGCTCATGATTCTCATTTGGTGCAAAATAAAATGAGTCTGAACCAATTTTTTTTTTCTCCTTGATAGCTTTCATTCCAGCAGCAACATCACAACCACTATAAATAAATTCTAAATTGAATGTTTAATGTTAATTATTACCCAATTAGCTTTCAATGAAATGTTGCAAAAAACCCAAGTGGGGATAAAGAACAATGCTATAAAATTGGAACATGTGATATGTGTGTTGTTACACTAGATGTGAACTCACCGTGTTCTGGAGTTGGGTGAGTGGTAAGTTTTTTTTTTTTTTTTTTTCATTTTTTTCATTCTTCTTTGATTAATGTATACAATCAAAACTAGCCAATGAAGCAACAAATAAGGACCAAAAACAGTTTTAAAAACATGAACCCTAAAACAGTATTAAAAAAAAAAATCTTTTTAAATCTGTTAAGGCCCCCCACCCACTTCTCTTCATCAACCCATAAATCCTAAGCCTATATGAACCAGAAACCAAAATCGATGAGAGAGAGAGAGAGAGAGAGCAACCGGAAACCAAAAACAAACGCAAATCTTAATGGATTTGAACACAGAGCAACGAAAACCCAAAAAAACCCCTAAATTGAGGTGTATATCTAATATATGTATATGTGTGAGAAATTTTCCGACCACACTGCCCGCTTAGTAACCAGCTGGAGAGCACTGGCAGAATAGATGGCACCTGACTGACCTGCAATAGAAATATAAGAATCCCGCGGTGGTTTGTCCACCCGGGGGCACTTCGACGATCAAGTCAGTATATCTCTCAAAGATAAATCAAGTGCTAAATTTACTGCTCAAAGCATAAATTGCGTACCTTAGACCCACAGGGGTGCTCTCTTTTATAGTTACCTTAATCTTAGTCCCACTAGAAGCCTGACTTCTATGGACTCCTCAAGAGATAAAGATAAACTCCCTAAGAGATTTATCCTCATCTTGACTAAGTCTCCTCTTCATTCTAAGACTTCTTGTCCCTTATCCGTTTATCTCGGGCTCCGATATCTTCGGATATAACCTCGGCCTCGCCGAGATCATCTCGGCGTCATGACCAGGACACGCGGCACCTCGGCTGACACGTCGGCGTCACCTTGCCACGTGTTGGTACTTAGAAAATATATCCCCACAACTGCCCCCTAGGTTCTATTACCTTGGCATTCTGAGGTGATGGAACCTATATCATTCCGTTTATCCAGTACGTCGGTTTTCAGTATCTCAGCCGAGATCATTCATTTCAGGCCGACATGCTTTCCCTAAAAAATCAAGATTTTTAAGGACCTTCTCACGCGCATGAGCTGTCATGCACATCAACTCAACTGTTTTAGCCACGCGTTTCCCTCTTACTGGTCCATATACGTGACGTGCCTATTATCCGCCTCTTTCTTCATGTGCGCCGTCTGACGCCCTCGTTCTTCTAGGCGTATTGATTGCTTTTGCCACCGTTTCTATTTAATCCAAAACTTTTTCCCTTTTTTCCGTCTCTTCACTTTTTCATTCGAATCTCCTGCTATCTCTCTCTAGCTTTTGAAACCCCCCATTCCTCAAGCTTCCAAAGCTCTGCAACCTTCTCCGTTCACCCCTTCCGGTAAGATTTCCACCGATCTTCTGCTCCTACAACCGTCGTAGGACATCGGCAAATCCCATTCCGGCTTCCCTTTTTCTGGTAAGCTACTGTTCCTTTCGTTTTCAATTCTGTTGATATTCTTCATTACTTGTGGCCCTTACTGCATCTGTTGAAACTTTTAATTTTTGTGATTCATACACCTGAATGTGTCGACTTCGCTTTATGCCCTAAATACATGTATTGTTCATAGTTCTTCTTGTACGCCTTGCTACTGTTCTTGGCCATATACTCTTGTATTCTTTATGTTCTTGATAGCCCATCTCAGTTCTTGTTTCTGAAACTTCGTTTTTGTTTTCTGTTTTTTGCATCTTTTTCCAGATCTGTGCCTTTGATCTTCATCTCCATAGTTTTAGGTTTGGGATTTGTTTGTAGAACCCACGTTATAGGGCAAAACTTGAAACATTCCTTACAAATTTCTGTACCAACCCAAACCTAGGTCTTTTGTCGAGGTCCTATCAATAAGAAACATCTTTCTGAATTTCAACCCTTCTAATTCAAGCCGATATCATGGGTATGTGGAGACATAGGGTAGATACCCCGACCAAACTTGAGTACTTTAGGCAAGAGTTCTCCATCCCCGCCGATGTCCACCTGAGACTAGCTGGGGATGATGACTCCATCATGCCTATAGAAAACGCCATGCCCCTTCCTATTGTAGCTTTTACTGAGTGCGGACTCCGGCTCCCACTCAACATCCTTTTTCGCGAGATTCTTCACTATTATAAGTTGAACCCCATGCAATTGGCAATCAATTCTTATCGAGTGATTTTTGGTATTATTGCCTTAGCTAAACAGGAAAATGTTAGGATCACCCTAGGCGATATACAGTATTGTTACACCATGTGTGCCCTTAACTTGAAAGAAAAAGGCTTCATTTATTATCTTAAGTCGAGGTCTACAGAATTCAAAATCATAGCCGACCTCCCAGACTCCAACAAGGGGGCTGGAGATGACTATCTCATTACCTCGGGAAATTAGGAGTTTGCTCCAGACGAGGACATCTATCTCTACCCTCTTCCCCGATCAGTTTTAGAGGACAAGGGTAAGAGCCTAGTATTTAGCTTTGCCTGTTTTCTTTCAAAGTCTTAAATACTTTGTCTGTTTCTGACGTTTTTCTTTTTGCAGCTGTTCGTCAGCCACCAAAAGATTTTCGCCAATCCTTTGTCCTCAGTAAAGACTTGAAGAGACTTCCGGAGTTGCCAATCCATAAATGAAAGGCACCCCTGCTTCTCAATTTCATCCCAACATACATATCAGCGCTCCCCGACGTCCCCAGGAAAAAGAAGAAGAAGAGCTTATCTCCTCCTTCTGCTACAACTCTTCCAGCTGTATCAACATCGCGAACAGACCAAGGATCAACCTCTGATCCAGCAAAACAGCCATCAATCTCGGCTCCATACCTCATTCCACCATCCCAAAGAGAGAGTCGCTGACGTCTTGTTCTTACAGCCGAGATGGGTCGCGCAAAGCCAGTTGCTAAAGACCTCCTGGAAACCATTCCATCATCTATTGACGAACAACCAACACAAACCCTTCCTTCATCGAAGCCAAAAAGAATTAAAAAAAAAGCTCAACCAAAGGCCAAGGTAGCTCAGGTTGAGTCTGAAGACACTCTCCCTATTTCAAAGTTAGCTGAGAGTGATAAATCCCAGCCTTCTGCTGGGAAGAGGTGCTCTGAGTCTCAACCACCAGAATCCCAACCATCCAAAAAGCCGAGGTCTTCTTCCGCAACAACTTCGGGATCGAAAAAACCCGATGCCCCCTGGGCCTCCACAATTACTTTGGAAGACAAGCCTGTCATGGCGAGCGATAGTGCTGACGATATAAACGTCGGTGTCGCACTCAGTACCGCTCTGCTTCTTCCAGGCGATCTGGAGAGAAATGCCCAGTACAGTGAGTATGAGAGCTATGCCCTTATGCTTCAACACTCCGTTCAGGTAAATGTTTTTTATTTGGTATCTTTCTTTTTCTCTTTATTTCACACTTTGAATATTCTTTAATACCTCTGTTTTCTTTCAGGCCATCCAGCATGCCCACTCTTTCTCAATGCAGTCTTTTGAGAATAGGGAGAGGCTTGCCGAGTTGAAGAGGGAGGTCTCCAGCCTCCAAAACACCAACAAAGGCCTCCAGTCAAAAATGAAGAAGCTGGAAGACCAAGCTGAGGAAGCCATCAAGGCTCAGACCGAAGCCGACGAAAAGGCTGAGGCTGCTGAGGCCATTAGAAAGGTGGCTGAATCTCAAAGGAGAGAGGCCGAGGAAAAGATGGCCCAAGCTAAAAAAGAGCTTCAAGAGGCCCTGGCCACCAAAGAAGATGAAATCAAAGAATCCAATGGAAAGGCATATTCACAGGGTATGGCCGACGTCACTAAGGCCTATGAAAAACAAGTGAATGAGGCATGCAACAAGGGTTTCACCCTTGGTTAGATGTCCCTTCTTAAAAAGTTGAATGTTCCTGATGACTCTCCATTGCGGAAGGCTGACGCCATTCCCTTGCCATTTCCTCCTGTCCCAACTCCAAGTGAAGATGTCAGCGAATCTGATGCTGAGGATGAGGCCGAGGAGGAAGAGGACGATGTTTTGATAAGGAAATCAAAAGATGTTGATGGGGCTAAGTCCCCTCCTCAGAATGAACAAGTCCTAGACTTGACTCAAGATGAAGAAGGTGATGAGGTTGTCCAAGAAGCTGTTCCCGACATTGTACCAGGCGACATCCCTTCTGAGGTCAAGACTGTTGAAGAAACTCTCCAAGAAATTGACGCCAAGATAGCGGCGGAGAAGGAGGCCGAGGTGATATCTGATATTCAAATTCAACAATCTGGAGAAGAGGAGCCTTAACTTTAAGTCTTTTTCTTACTTGTATTTTGTTGTTTCTTTATCTTTTGGAACAATGTATGTTTTTTTGTACGGCCGATGTGCCCTTTTCTTCATGAATGAATATAACCTTTCTTCTTTAAGTGCTTGTACTCCTGTCTTCTCTGTTTTTTGTCTTTGCATGATTCTATACATATAATATTCTGCATATGTATACTCTTCCTTCTTTGTGTAACCTTCTCGGGGTGACATACCTCGGTTATACCAACCGATGATATACCTCGGCAAGTTCTTGTCCTGTAAATTGCTTATAAATTTCAACAGTTATAAACATATACTGGTTTAATCTTTATACACTTTTACAATAAGTGTTAAGCAAATTATCTCGGCTTAACTTCAACTTGTAAATTGCTACAAATTTCAACAAATGAAGATAAACAATTATCTTGGCTTAACTTCAACTTGTAAATTGCTACAAATTTCAACAAGTGAAGATAAACAATTATCTCGGCTTAACTTCAACTTGTAAATTGCTACAAATTTCAACAAGCGTTAAGTATTAATTGAGTTTAACTTCAACTTGTAAATTGTTACAAATTTCAACAAGTGAAGATAAACAATTATCTCGGCTTAACTTCAACTCATAAATTGCTACAAATTTCAACAAGCGTTAAGCATTACTTCTTCTCTCTCTGCCCCCAATGTGAACCTGAGTTCTACTTGGGTTCTCATTATTCAGAAACAATCATTATGCATCTTTTATCAATTCACAAGTCTTTGGAGAACTCTGCTAAAACTTTATTGATGATGTCGGTAAAAAATAACAAGGAACATCTAATGATAGAAAAATTTCAAATTACAAGTGTTCCAGGGTCTTGGCAATGCTTTGCCCTCATTGTCTTCAAGTCGGTATGCTCCATTGCCCAATACCGAAGTGATTCTGTAGGGTCCTTCCCAGTTTGGTCCAAGTTTGCATTCTCTGGGGTCCTTCTTGTTGCCAACAACTTTTCTCAGGACTAGGTCGCCGATCTGAAATTCCCTTGGATTGACCTTCTTATTGTAAGCTCTAGCAAGTTGCTGCTGGTATGCTGCGAGCTGAATTGCAGCTTTCTCCCTTCTTTCTTCTAAGAGATCCAGATCTCGGGCTAGAAGTATGTCATTGGTCCCATTCTCTACTCCCTGGGTTCTGATCCCTGGGATGCCGATCTCCAGAGGGATGACTGCTTCTGTGCCATAGGCCATGGCAAATGGGGTTTCCCTGTTGATCTTCTCGGCGTAGTCCGATATGCCCAGAATACATTGGGAAACTCGTCTACCCACTTTCCTTTTGCTGCCTGCAGTCTCTTCTTTATCCCATCCAAGATTACTTTGTTGGATGCTTCTGCTTGCCCGTTGCTTTGGGGAAAACTTGGTGTTGAAAAGTAATTCTTTATCTTGAATTTCGCACAGAAGTTCTTGATGAGTTTGCTGTCAAATTGCGTTCCGTTGTCGGCAACTATTGCTCTTGGAATGCCAAATCTGGTGATGATGTTTCTCCATATGAAGTTCTTAACGTCCACATCTCGGATTTTGACAAGAGGTTCTGCTTCTATCCACTTCGTGAAGTAGTCTGTTGCTACCAGCAAGTCCTTCCTTTGCCCAGTTGCTTGGGGCAACTGCCCAATGAGATCCATGCCCCATTGGGCAAAAGGCCATAGACTGGATACAGGATTTAGGTCAACAGCTGGCTGGTGTATCAAAGGTGCGAACCTTTGGTATTGTTTACACTTCTTCACGTAGGCTTCTGCATCTTTTTGCATGTAGGGCCACCAATACCCCTGGGTAATGGCCCTGTGAGCTAGTGATCTGCCCCCAACGTGGCTTCCACAGATCCCTTCATGAATTTCGTACAGAAAATCTTCAACCTGCAAAGGGTGTACGCACCTTAAAAGGGGTCCAGTGAAGGACCTTCTGTTGAGATGTCCGTTCGCTGTCAGATTGAATCTTGCCGACTTCAATCTGACTTTGTGTGCCTCCTTATGGTCTTCTGGCAGCTTTCCCTCTTTCAGGAATGCAACAATTGTATCCATCCAGCTTGGTCCCAAGTCCACACATATTGCTTCTTGCTCTGTGATCGGTTGTTCTATGCTCGGGTTTGACAGATAGTCAATCATTATTGTTCTTGTTTTTCCAATTTGCATTGAGCTTGCCAAGTTGGCCAACGCGTCGGCGTGGTTATTATCATCTCGGCTGACTTGAAGAAGTCGGCAGTTGCGAAACAAGGCTGCTAGCCTGATGACTTCCTTTGCGTATGCCGACATCCTCCCATCTCGGGTCGCAAACTCTCCTGTTGCCTGATTTACTATAAGTTGTGAATCACAAAAAATTATTACCTCATCTGTTTCTATCCCCACTGTCAGCTTTAGTCCTGCAATTAATGCTTCGTATTCTGCCTCATTGTTTGAGGCCTTTAACCCCAATCGAATAGATTGTTTCAATATATCCCCATCAGGAGATATTAACACTACTCCTGCCCCCGCTCCTTGCCGGTTTGAGCTCCCATCGACAAACAGGCGAAAGGAGTCGCCGATGTATATACTGCAGGGTCTGAGTTTTTCCTTTCCTTGTTCTTTTGCCTTTGGCTGGGTTTCTCCTTGTTTGCTTGGACATCGTTCATCTTGGCTCAACGGAGCCCAATGTTCGATGGATTCTGGCGTGAATTCGGCCACGAAGTCGGCCAAAACTTGTCCCTTAATTACTGTTCTTGGCTTGAACTCCAGGTCATACTGGCCCAAGGCCACTGCCCATCTTGCTATTCTTCCAGTTAAGTCTCCTTGTTGTAACAAGGACTTCAGTGGGTGCTCAGTTAGCACTATAATCTTGTGCGCTTGAAAGTAATGGTTCAGTTTCTTTGAAGCCATTACTAAGGTCAGTGCCAATTTTTTCAAGGGTAGATACCTTGTTTCTGCATCGACTAAGGTTTTGCTTACGTAGTAAACAGCCCTTTGCTCCCCTGTTTCTTCACGAATTAATACCGCACTTATTGCATGTTCTGAAACGGCTAAGTACAAAAACAGTTCTTCTCCAGATTCAGGTGTTGAGAGGACTGGAGCCGTGGTTAGATATTTCTTTAGGTCGGCCAAGGCGGCCTCACATTCCTCAGTCCATAGGAAGTCCGTGGCCTTTTTTACCAGGTTGAAGAAAGGTTTACATTTGTCTGAGCTTCGGCTTATGAACCTGTTTAGGGCTGCGGCCCTTCTAGTATGCATCTGAACCTGTTTTGCCGATGTCGGGCTCTTCAACTCTAGGATGGCCTTGATTTGATCCGGGCTGGCCTCAATGCCTTTTCTTGTTACCAGGTACCCCAGAAACTTACCTGATCCAACCCCAAATGCGCGCTTTGATGCGTTGAGTCGGAGCCGGTATGTTTTGAGTATATCAAAGACCTCTTTTAGGTCGGCAAGATGGCCCTTAGGTTCCTTGGTCTTCACGACCATGTCGTCGATGTAGACTTCTATTGTTTGGCCAATCAGGTTTTTGAACATCTTGGTTACCAACCTTTGGTAAGTTGCCCCTGCGTTTTTCAACCCGAAAGGCATTATCTTGTAACAATACAGCCCTTCCGGGGTGATAAACGCTGTCTTCTCCTCGTCTGGGGGGTACATGGCTATCTGGTGGTATCCTCTGTAAGCATCCAGGAAGCTCATCCTTCCATGTCCAGATGTGGCGTCTACCAACTGGTCAATCTTGGGTAGAGGAAAGCTGTCTTTGGGACAAGCTTTGTTCAGGCTTGTGAAATCTACGCAGACCCTCCATTTACCATTCTTTTTCTTTACCACTACTTTGTTGGATTGCCATGTCGGGTAATGAACTTCTCAGATGGCCCTGGCCTCCAGAAGTCTGTCCACTTCTTCCTCTATTGCTTCGACGTGCATCAACGTCGGTCTTCTGGCTCGTTGAATCACAGGTTTTGCCGACCTGTCGACATTCAGTCTGTGGCAAGTGACCTCGGGGTCGATGCCAGGCATTTCGTAAGGTGTCCAGGCGAACACCTCAATGTCGGCTCTTAAAAAAGTCTCCAACTCTTTTTCTTCTTCTTCGGCTAAGCCTGAGCCGAGAAGAAATAAGCATCCTTCATCCTCATCCTGGACAAGGATTTTCTTTAGCGCCTCTTCGCTCTTCTCGGCTGGTTCTTTGCCGACGTCTTCTAGGACTTCCACGTCCTCATCTTCAATTTTTGTCTTTTCTAGCTCTCGAATATTGCAGGTGAATTTCATTGCTGCCATGGAGCAATTCTTTGCCTGCAGTTGATCTCCTCTGACTTCTTCAATCCCATGCTCTGTTGGGAACCGCAGCAGTTGATGCAATGTCGAGGGAACTGCTCCCATTGCATGCAACCATGGCCTTCCCAAGATGATGTTGTATGGCGAAGGTGTGTCAATCACCATGAATTCTGTCCTGATCTTCTTAGTGCCAGCTTGTACTTCCAAGCTTGTTGCGCCCAGTGGCCACGTCGGCGTTCCATTGAACCTGACCAGCGGTCCATTGGATTGCTCCAAGTCTTCAGGATAAAGGCCCAGCTCTTTGTAACATCTAACATACATGATGTCGCAAGAGCTACCTTGATCAATCAAGATGCATTTCACTTGGCACTCCCCAACCTGGAGGGACACTACCAAGGCATCATTATGTGGATGCTGGACCATCTCTAGGTCGGCTTCAGTGAAGGTAATCGTCGGTCCCTGGCATTCTTCAGGCCGAGGTCTTTTATGTCCAACCTGATTCACGTGCTATAGGTGTTTTACCTTCTGGGTCTCCCCTCGTATGTCGTTTTCGTTCACCTTTGAGTGAATTACATTAACCACCCGTGGTCCTCCTGCCTGCGGTTGCTGTACTGGGGGAGGCGGAGCTGCTGGTGCTTGAGGCAATCTTGCCTGTTCTTCTCTTGTCCTGGCCTCATCAACAAGGTCCCTCAGATGGCCTTGCCTTACCAAGTCTTCTAAGTGTGCTTTTAGGGCTCTGCAACCCTGAGTTGGGTGCCCTTCTTCATTGTGGTAAGCACAACGCCTACCAACGTTTCTTCCCATAAATTCCCCTAGTGCCCTGAAATAGGGTTGGTTTCGTATTTGATCCAAGACTTTGTGGATCAGGACTCGGAATATAGTCGTTACTGCCTGTTTAGCCCTCAATTCCGTTTCTTGTTTGGTCGGTCCATTGTTACCTCGGCTTCGCTTCGGCGAGCCATTTCATTTCTCCTGCTTTGTTTCTTTATTTCCCGACGCATCCTTCTCGGCTCTGGCGTACTTCTTGATTCTTGCCATGAGTTCTTCCATGCTTTTTGGCAATGTCTTTGCCAAAGACTTCCGTAGTGGGCAGTCATCTTTCAGGCCGTTCTTGAAAGACACGACTGCCACCTCTTGGTTGCATTCGGGTATTCGATTAAACACCTCGTAGTACCTTTTTGCGTAGGCCCTAAGGCCTTCATCCTTGGTGATTTTTAAAGCCATCAGTGCGTCGACCCTCAAGGGCTGTAGTTTATTTGTCACAAGCCTGGCCACAAACATCTCGGCCAGGCCTTTCCAAGCTTTTATGCTTCCCTTTGGTAGCTTATGGAACCAATCTGATGTAATTTCCCCGAAGGATGAGGGGAATACTTTGCAGAGCAACGGCTCGTTCCCACTATATAGCGCCATTGAATTCAGGTATAGTCCAACGTGAAAGTTGGGATCTGACTTACCATCATATATCTGGAACCTCGGCATACTGAATCTCTTTGGTGCTTCAAATTTGTCCAATTCCACCGAGAATGGTGTCCTCGGCTTAACCGGGGAAGTTACCACGGCTTCAGCATTCTGTTGCTTCCTCTTGAGGTAATCTCTCAAGTCTTCTTTGCTCCTCCTTGGAGCTCGGCTATCTCTGGACTTCAATCTCATCAGCACACTACTTTCGGCCTCGTAGTGGGCTCGTTTTGATCTCTCTCCATGTGTTGTGTCAAAGCAGAGTACCTGCCCTAGAACATGCCGATGTTCTTTGGGCTCTAGGTCCTTCGTGTGATACATTCTTCGGGACTCCTCTCATCTCGGCTCCTCTCGTCCGACTTCCCTGGAAGGTCGGTGAGAGTGTCTTCCGCTCCTGGTGTGCTGAGAGACTTCTCGGATTGTTCTTCTTCCTCCCTTCTGGGTATTAGCTGGTGGCATCGGCGTGTCCTGCAGCAGGTATGGTGGTTGCATGACATTGTTTTGCATCATGAAGTTGACGACCGACTGTAGGTCTGCCAACTTGTTTGCCAATTCTTTTACTTCCTCATCTCTCCATAGGCACCTATCCCTCCATACCTGAAGGTTATCTTCGTTATAGTACTTGCCTTGGTCTGTCTTCTTCGAAGTGTCGCCCTTCTGGCCGACGTCTTTCTCCCCATGGCCCTGGTCATGAGTTTCTGCATTGTGGTTGTCTCCTTCAACATCAAGGTCAATTGGTCTGCTACTCCCAGCAGGGGTGTCGCCCCCAATGTTCTCCTTCTGTCCATTACTGGCTATCTATTCTTCTAAGTTTCCCACAGACGGCGCCAAATTGTGTGAGAAATTTTCCGACCACACTGCCCGCTTAGTAACCAGCTGGAGAGCACTGGCAGAATAGATGGCACCTGACTGACCTGCAATAGAAATATAAGAATCCCGCGATGGTTCGTCCACCCGGAGCACTCCGACGATCAAGTCAGTATATCTCTTAAAGATAAATCAAGTGCTAAATTCACTGCTCAAAGCATAAATTGGGTACCTTAGACCCGCGGGGGTGCTCTCTTTTACAGTTACCTTAATCCTAGTCCCACTAGAAGCCTGACTTCTATGGACTCCTCAAGAGATAAAGATAAACTCCCTAAGAGATTTATCCTCATCTTGACTCTTCTCTTCATTCTAGGACTTCTTGTCCCTTATCCGTTTATCTCGGGCTCCGATATCTTCGGAGATAACCTCGGCCTCGCCGAGATCATCTCAACGTCATGACCAGGACACGCGGCACCTCGGCTGACACGTCGGCGTCACCTTGCCACGTGTTGGTACTTAGAAAATATATCCCCACAGTATATCTATATATAACAAAACATGGTTTAGGGTTTCAAATCTTACTTTTTGGTGGAGATTAACGGAAAACAGGGACGATCGCCGGCGATCTTCAATTTGTAGAGCAGTTTCGTCGTTCGGCAACGAAAGGAGAGGAGAGGAGAGCGCCGTTTGAGAGGAGAGGAGACAAGAAGAGTGAGGTATGAGACGAAGAAGTATGTTTATATAATGGCATTTTCGTTATTCCTTAAGTTTTGGAGGGGCATTTAAGTCATTTTGCCCCTCCAAAAACAACTGCACGCTTAAGCTCAAAATTTAAGGCCCCGTTTGGTGGAGCTGTGAAAAAGTGATTATAGCTTATAGCTTATAGCTTATAGCCTATAACTGTGAACATAAGCTAATTTTTTACTTATAAATTAAGCTTCTCCTCCCCCCACTCTAAGAATAAGTTGATTTTTGACTTACAAAAAATTATAAGCTGTATTGTTAAGCTGAACCAAACACATCAAAATAGCTTAAAAACTAAAATAAGCTGGAAATAAACCCTACCAAACAGGTTATAAGCACCCTTGGAGCAACTTTTACATTTAAGCCGAAAATGGCTTAAATTAAGCCATAATTTGTGTCTCATAAGTTGTACCAAACACACTAATTTAGCTTAATTTAAGCCAAAAGCTGATTTAAGCTGAAAAAAAGTTTTACCAAACACCCCCTATGTATCCTAAGACTATCAGTCCGTTGCATTATAATCCCTCTTTATCCAATCTGTCCAAACAATCATGACATAAGATAAATTTTATTTATTTATTTTTTAATCTAGTAATATTAATTGGTTGAAATGATATACAAAATTCACTTTTTAAATCCACTTTTTAGACCTAATAATTTATAAGTGAGATGATTTATTAATAGTTAGAGAAGACATGAAAGAGAAGTTTTAAAAATTCTCAAAAACTATCATTCGTCGATTACATCGTCACTGCAAAAAAATCAAGTCGATTGGATAACGGCAACTATGTAGTGTATGAAAAAAATAGACGGTAAGAAAATAAACGGTTCAAGAACCAGGCAAATGTCAAAATATATTATCCATAAGATAAAAGTTTAACAGATTTTGCCAGTTTGTGCGCTGGTTCTACTAGAGACCTATCCACTTTAGTTACAGATAAAAACTGAAAATGATTACATAAAGCCATTACATCCTAGACAACCAAATCAACCTCCCAATCCGGATTGTTTTTTTTTCCCTCAAAACTATCGTAATGTGCCTCTGTTTATGCCTCTGTTTGTGTTGCAATAGTTCCCGTTTCTCATTAATTTGGCCTTGCAAACTCCAGGATCTAGCCAATTTGCGGTTACTGTTCTTCCTGGATTCACAGAGAGTGGAGGAGAGAGTGTCAAGTGACAACTTGCAATTATTTAGAAATCGTAAACTCAGTTTAACAACATCATATGACTTTTAAGTTATTATCTTAACTTGCGAGAATATTTGAACTTGATAGATCTATTTTGAAATCAATTTTGATGATTAAAATCGTTCACTTTTTAAAATTTGTTGGGTAGAATATTTATGTAAAAATTTAAAATGATTACATATCGGTAACTATATACTTGAATCATATATTTATTTTAAAAAAATAAATGACAAATATAATTTTAAGAATAATTATTTATTTTTTATAATATAAATTTGATTTAAATATATGTTCATTATTTTTATTTTTTATATAAATATTTTATTTAACGAGTCTTAAAAATTGAATAATTTAAATTATTAAAATTAATTTAAAAATAAACTTGTCAAATTTAAAAGCTCACGTAAATTAAAATAACCGAGAAATCGAACCCTATTAAACCAACTCTGTGCATAGACATAATCATTGTAGAGTCCGGTAATATTGACCTGTGTTTAATTAACTTATAAATGAAAAAATTGCATAACAAAGCAATACTTGTAAACGTGTATGACGAAGGTCAGACGTATTGTGAGCTAAAAAGAGCAAGGTGAAGTTTGGGAAGTCTTAAAAAAATTAAAAAATTAAAAAATTATTTAAAAAGTTAAAAAGTTATCACTATTTATTAAAAGTCAATAATTATGATTGCACAACTCTCAATTCTAATTTTTCCTTACAAATCAATTTTTACAGTTTTTATTACATATTTTTCTATAAAAAGTCAAAAAGTTAACCTAAACATTCATATTTTCAACCTCAACTTTTTAATCTAAAAAGACAAAAAGTATACTTATTTAGGACACCCCAAACAACCCCTAAGCTTTGTTTGGGATGTATTATATACTTATATTTTTTATTTTTTTAAGTCATATTATCTCTTTATTTTTTTACATATTTTTTTATAGAAAGTTAAAAAATACACTTGTTTAGATTATTCCAAATAAAGAATAATGTTACGTTGTGATATTACTATTTAATAAGTATTTTGATTCGTAACATGGACAATAATGTGAGATTAATAGAAAATAAAACTTCAGTTTTTTTTATAACTTTTTATTAACTGTGTGGGTGATTTTCTGATCACACTGCCCGCCTAGTAATCAGTTGGAGAGCATCGGCAGAATAGATGGCTTCTAGCTAACCTGCAACAGAAAGAGAAGTCTCCGGCAAATATCTCTCAAAGATAATCAATAGTGCTAAACTCACTAGCTTGAGCATAAAAAGCATAAATTGCGTACCTTAGACCTACGGGGGTGCCTCTCTTTTATAGTTAACTCAATCCTAGTCTCAATGGAAGCCTGACTTCTATGGACTCTCATTCAGTACTTACTTTGGACTCCTCTAGAGATAAAGATAAACTCCCTAAGAGCTTTATCCTTATCTTGGCTAAGTCCCCTCTTTACTCTAGGACTCTTGTCCCCTATCCGCTTATCTCGGATTTCGATATCTTCAGAGATAACCTCGGCCTAACCGAGATTACCTCGGCATAACGATCAGGGCACGTGGCACCTCGGCTGACATGTCGGCGTCACCTTGCCACGTGTTGGTACTCAAAAAATATATCCCCACAACTGCCTCCTAAGTTCTATTACCTCGGCATCCTGAGGTGATGGAACCTATATCTGTGCTTCCTGCAGGTACGTCGGCTTAAGGACTTCTAGCCAAGATCATCATTAAAAGGCCGACATGCCTTCTTTAAAGATCAAGACTTCTAAGAACCTCTTCACGCGTATGAGCTGTCATGTATCACAACTCTACTGCTTTTAGCCACGCGTTTCTTTCTTACTGGTTCGTACCTGTGACGCGCCTGTAAGCCGTCTCTCTCTCACGTGCGCCGTCTGACGCATACGTTCTTCTAGGCATATTAATGACTGTTTTGCCGCCGTTTTTACGTTTTAACAAAATTTCTTTCTTTCCCCCATCTTTTCACTTTTTATTGTTTCTGAAAAACTTTTTCTCTCTCTAGCCTTTCTCATCTCCTCCATTGTTCCAAGCTTCCTTGCTCTAAAACTCGTTCCGTTCACCCCTTCTGGCGTGTTTTTCACTATTTCGCTGCATCAACGACCGTCGTCTGACTTCGGCGATCCTCACACCGGCTTCATTTTTTCTAGTAAGCAACTGTTTCTTCTTATTTCAGTTCTTGATTTTTTCTGGAACTTGTTGTCATTACTGCCTCGCTCAAACATTTGATTTTGTGAATCATACACATGAGTGCGTTGATTTTGCTTGTTGCTTATGTCTTGAATACACGTACTGTTCACAATTTTCTTGCACGTTTTGCCACTGTTCTTGGCCCTCAACTCTTTGTATTCTTCATGTTTTTGATAGCCCATCTCTGTTCTTGATTCTGAAACTTCGTTTTTGTTTTCTGTTTTTTGTGTCTTTTCCAGATCTGTGCCTTCGATCTTCATCTCCATAGTTTTAGGTTTGGGACTTGTTTGTAGAACCTTCGATTTTTAGGGAAAACTGAAACAACTCTCCATAGATTTTAAGCTTTAGCCAA
Organism: Camellia sinensis; assembly: GCF_004153795.1. Taxonomy (NCBI): domain Eukaryota; kingdom Viridiplantae; phylum Streptophyta; class Magnoliopsida; order Ericales; family Theaceae; genus Camellia; species Camellia sinensis. The sequence goes on from NW_021026500.1 coordinate 930,892, forward strand.
GGTCCCTAAAACCTTTCAAAACCCCTTTCTTTCCGAAATCCAACTCTTCCAATTTAGGCCGACATTATGGGTATGTGGAAGCATAGGGTTGACACCCCATCCAAACTAGAATATTTTAGGCGAGAGTTTGAAATCCCAGCCGACGTCAATCTGAGGCTGGTTGGGGATAATGACTCCATCATGCCTACAACTGACTCCATGCCCTTCCCTGTGGTAGCTTTCATTGAGTGTGGACTTCGGCTCCCACTCAACACCCTTTTCCGTGAAATCCTTCATTACTACAAATTGAACCCGATGCAACTTGCCATCAATTCCTATCGAACCATTAATGGTATCATAGCCTTAGCCAAACAAGAGAACGCTAGGATCACTCTAGCCGACAGCCAGTACTACTACACTATGTGTGGCCTAAAAAAAGACACCGGCTACATTTATTACCTTAAGCCGAGGTCAACCGAATTCAAAATTGTCGCCGACCTCCCTGACTCCAACAAGGGAGCTGGGGATGACTATTTCATAACTTCGGGGAACTGGGAGTTTGCCCCAGATGAGGATCTCCATCTCTTCCCTCATCCTCGTTCAGTCTTTGTAGAGGGTAATGGTAAGAGCCCTGCATTCATACTTACTTATTTTTTTTCAAAGTCTCAAATACTTTATTGGTTTCTAACTTCTGGTTTTCTTGCAGTTTTCTCCAAGCCACCAAAGGGTTTCCGCGAGTCTTTCTGTCCAATCGAAGACTTGAAAAAACTTTTGAATTTGCCAGTGCAAAAACGGAAGGGGCCTCTGCTTATCAACTTCATCCCAACATACAGGTTGGCTTTGCCCGACGTCCCTAAGAGAAAGAAGAAAAGCCTTTCTCCACCCTCTGCAACAATTCCACAAACCGTGTCCACATCTCGGACAGACCAAGGATCAACCTCTGATCCTGCTGAGCACCGTCAACCTCGGCTCCATACTTAATTCCAATATCTCAACGCCGCCGTCGACACCGAACAATATCTTCTGCCGAGATGGGTCGCCCAAAACCAATTGCAAAAGATCTTCTGGCCAGTATTTCATCATCCGTTGACGAACAGCCAGCACAAACCCAACCTCCTCCGAAGCCAAAAAGAATAAAGAAGGCTCAGCCAAAGGCTAAGGTAACTCAGATTGAGTCTAAGGATACTTTGTCGATCTCTAAGTTGGCTGAGAGTGACAAACCTCAACCCTCTGCTGGGAAGAGGCGCTCTGAAGCCCAACCATCAGAATTTCCAAAATCCAAAAAGTCGAGGTCTTCTTCCGCTACAACTTCGGGGTCCAAAAAGAATGATGCCCCCTAGTCCCCAAAAATTACTCTGGAGGACAAGCCAGTCCTGGCTACCGATAGTGCCGATGACATAAATGTTGGCGTAGCGCTCAATACCGCTTTGCTCCTCCCCGGCAATCTTGACCGAAACGCCGAGTTGAGCGAGTATGAAAATTATGCTTTGATGCTTCAACGCTCCGTTCAAGTAAGTGTCTTCTTCTTGGTAATTTTCTTCTTTCTTTTTTGTACTTAGAAAATTTTGCAATAACTTTTACCTTGTGTTCTTTCAGGCCATCCAACATGCCCACTCATTTTCTGTTCAATCTTTTGAAAATCGGCAGAAGTTGGCCGACATGAAGAAGGAGTTCTCTTCTCTTCAAAAGACCAACAAAGGTCTTCAATCAAAAATGAAGAAGCTGGAGGATCAGGCCGAGGCTGCCATCAAGGCCCAAACTAATGCCGAGGAAAAGGCTGATTCTGCCGAGGCTATCAAGAAGGTGGCTAAGGCCCAAAAAAGAGAGCCTGAGGAGAAGATGGCCCAAGCCGAAAAAGAGCTTCAAGAAGCCTTGGCCACCAAAGAGGCTGAAATCAAAGACGCCGACGAAAAGGCATATGCTCAAGGTATGGCCGACGTCACGGAGGCTTATGAGATTCAAGTGAAGCAGGCATGCAACAAGGGTTTCACCCTTGGTTGGATGTCTCTTCTAAAAAAGCTTAATGTCCCCGAGGACTCGCCCTTCAAAAATGTCGACCTCATTCCTCTTCCATTCCCTCCATCTCCACCTCCAAGTCAACACGTCGGCGAATCTGAATCTGAGGATGATGATGAGGATGAGGATGAGGCCTTGGTGAGAAAATCCAAGGAGGCTGCTAATGAGGCCAAGTCCCCTCTTCAGAATGAGCAAGTCCTAGACTTGACTCAAGATGAGGAAGGTGATGAGGTTCCCAACGATGCTACTCTTGAGAATGCACCAGCCGATGTCTCCTTTGCCGACAAGAGTATTGATGAAACTTTGCAAGAAATTGATGCTGAGCTTGCGACGGAGAAGGCGGCCGAGGTTTCTTCTCAACTATCGTCTGAACTTCAAACTCAACCTTCTGCAACTGTTAAGGAGTCTTAGCCTTATGTTTTTCTTTTCCTTTCTTGTACTTTTTTTTTTTTTTTGAGACAATGTATGCTTTCCTCATGGCCGATGTGCCTTCGTTTGGATGTTAATACAACTCTTTCTCTCTTTCTCTTTGAATGCTTGTGCCTTTGTGTTCTCTTGATTACTTCTGCATGATTCTATACTTAGAATATTTTGTATATCTTCTAATATACTCTTCATTCCTTTGTACAACCTTCTCGGGATGTCATACCTCGGGTATTCAAACTAATGATTTACCTCGGCAAGAACTTGACTTGTAAATTTTTCATAAATTTCAACAGGCATTCAACCATAGTTTTGTAAACTTTTCTCAAGGTTCAATAAGTGTTTGAGTATCTTTTCGGTTTAACTTAACTTGTAAACTTTTCTCAAGTTTCAATAAGTGTTAAACATCACATCGGTTTAACCAACTTGTAAATTGCTACAAATTTCAACAAGTGTTAAACATCATATCGGTTTAACCAACTTGTAAATTGCTACAAATTTCAACAAGTGGTAAACATTATATTGGTTTAACCAACTTGTAAATTGCTACAAATTTTAACAAGTGGTAAACATCATATCGGTTTAACCAACTTGTAAATTGCTACAAATTTTAACAAATGGTAAACATTATATTGGTTTAACCAACTTATAAATTGCTACAAATTTCAATAAGTGGTAAACATCATATCGGCTTAACTAACTTGTAAATTACTACAAATTTCAACAAGTGGTAAACATTATATCTGTTTAACCAACTTGTAAATTGCTACAAATTTCAACAAGTGTTAAATAATGATCTCGGTTTAACTTCAACTTGTAAATTGCTACAAATTTCAACAAGTGTTAAACATCTTTGTCTTCTCTCTGCCCCCCTAATGTAAACTTGAGTTCTGCTTGGGTTCTCATTATTTATGCATTCCAGAAACAACATTATTTATCTTTATCAGTCACAAGTGTTGAAGAATCTTGCTAAAATTTTATTCATGACATCGGCAAAAAGTAAGTCAAATCTCAATGATAGAAAAATTTCAGGTTACAAGTGTTCCAGGGTCTTGGCAATGCTTTGCCCTCACTATCCTCAAGCCGATATGCCCCATTGCCCAATACCGAGGTGATTCGGTAGGATCCTTCCCAGTTTGGGCCAAGTTTGCCCTCTCTAGGATCCTTCTTGTTGCTGACGACTTTCCTCAGGACTAGGTCGCCAACTAGAAATTCTCTTGGATTGACCTTCTTGTTATAAGCTTTTGCAAGTTGCTGCTAGTATGCTGCGAGCTGGATTGCAGCTTTCTCTCTTCTTTCTTCTAAAAGATCTAGATCTCGGGCTAAGAGTATATCATTAGTCCCGTTATCAACGCCCTGGGTTCTGATCCTTGTGATGCCGACCTCTAGTGGAATGACTGCTTCTGTGCCATAGGCCATGGCAAAGGAGGATTCCCCTGTGGATCTTCTCGGCGTAGTCTGATATGCCCAGAGTACATTGGGCAATTCGTCTACCCACTTCCTTTCCCTGCCTGCAGCCTCTTCTTTATCCCATCTAGAATTACTTTGTTAGATGTTTTTGCTTGTCCATTGCTTTGTGGAAAGCTTGGGGTCGAAAAGTAGTTCTTGATCTTGAACTTTGCACAGAAGCTCTTAATTAGCTTACTACCAAACTGTGTTCCATTGTCGGTAACTATTGCTCTCAGAATCCTAAATCTGGTGATAATGTTTTTCCATATGAAGTTCTTGACGTCCGCATCTCGGATCTTGGCAAGAGGTTCTACTTCTATCCACTTTGTGAAGTAATCTGTTGCTACCAGCAAGTACTTCCTTTGTCCAGTTGCTTGGGGCAATTGTCCGACGAGATCCATGCCCCATTGGGCAAATGGCCAAGGACTAGATACAGGGTTCAGATCGGCAGCTGGTTGGTGTATCAAAGGTGCAAACTTTTGGCATTGTTCACACTTCTTCACGTAGGCCTCTGCGTCTTTTTGCATATAAGGCCACCAATACCCCTGGGTAATGGCCCTATGGGCTAGTGATCTGTCCCCAGTATGGCTTCCACAAATTCCTTCATGAATTTCATATAAAAAATCTTCAACCTGCAAAAGGTGTACGCACCTTAAAAGGGGTCCAGTGAAGGACCTTCTGTAGAGATGTCCTTCCGCTATCAGACTAAATATTGCCGACTTCAATCTGACCTTGTGTGCCTCCTTGTGGTCTTCTGGCAGTTTTCTTTCTTTCAAGAATGCAACAATTGCATCCATCCAACTTGGTCCCATGTCTACGCACATTGCTTCATGCAATGTGGTTCGTGGTTCAATGCTCGGGCCTGACAAGTAGTCGATCATTATTGTCCTTGCTTTTCTAGTTTGTATTGAACTTGCCAGGTTGGCCAACGTGCCGGTGTGGTTGTTATCATCTCGGCTAACCTAAAGAAGTCGGTAGTTATGAAACAAGGCTGCCAGCCTAATGACCTCCTTTGCGTATGCCGACATTCTTTCATCTCGTGCTGTAAATTCTCCTGTTGTTTTATTTACAATAAGTTGTGAGTCACAAAAAACTATTACCTCATCTGCTTCTGCTACTACTGTCAGCTTCAGTCCTGCAATCAATGCTTCATATTCTGCCTCATTGTTTGAGGCCTTAAACCCCAATCGAATGGGCTGTTCCAGTATCTCTCCATCTGGAGATATCAATACTACTCCTGCCCCCGCTCCTTGTCGGTTTGAGCTCCCATCAACGAACAATCGAAAGGAGTTGCCGATGTAAATGCTGCAGGGTCTGAGTTTTTCTTCTTTTCTTTGTTCCGTTATATTTGGCTGTGCTTCTTTTTCCTTGCTTGGTCCTCGCTTATCTCGGCTCAACGGAGCCTGGTGTACGATGGATTCTGGCGTGAATTTGGCCACAAAGTCGGTCAAAACTTGGCCCTCTATTGCTGTTCTCGGCCTAAACTCCAGGTCATACTGGCCCAAGGCCACTGCCCATCTGGCAATTCTTCCTGTTAAGTCTCCTTGTTGCAACAAGGACTTTAGTGGGTGTTCTGTTAATACCACAATCTTGTGGTCCTGAAAGTAATGGTTCAACTTCTTTGAAGCCATTACTAAGGCCAGCATCAATTTTTCTAATGGTAAATACCTTGTCTCTGCATCAGCCAGGGTTTTGCTTACATAGTAAACAGTTTTTTGTTCCCCTTTTTCTTCTCGAATTAGTACTGCACTGATCGCATGTTCTGAAACTGCCAAGTACAGGAACAGCTCCTCCCCAGGTTTTGGATTCGAAAGAACTGGAGTTGTGGTCAGGTACTTCTTCAGATCGGCTAATGCTTCTTTGCACTCTTCTGTCCACAGGAAGTCTGTGGTTTTCTTCACTAAGTTGAAGAAAGGTCTGCACTTGTCCGAGCTTCTGCTTATGAACCTGTTTAGGGCTGCGGCCCTTCCAGTTAGCATCTGCACCTGTTTTGCCGACGTTTGGCTCTTTAACTCTAGGATGGCCTTGATCTGATCTGGGCTGGCCTCGATGCCCCTTCTGGTCACCAGGTATCCCAAAAACTTACCAGATCCAACTCCAAATGCACACTTCGATGCATTGAGTCGGAGCCGATATGTTTTAAGGATTTCAAAGACTGCTTTTAGATCGGCGAGATGACCCTCAGGCTCCTTGGTCTTGACGACCATGTCGTCGATGTAGACTTCTACTGTTCGGCCAATCAGGTGTTTGAACATCTTGGTTACCAACCTTTGGTAAATTGCTCCTGCGTTTTTCAACTCAAAAGGCATTACTCTGTAACGGTACAGGCCTTTCGAGGTGATAAACGCTGTCTTCTCCTCATCTGGGGGGTACATGGCTATCTGGTGGTACCCCCTATAAACATCCAGGAAACTCATCATTCCATGTCCAGATGTGGCGTCCACCAGTTGGTCAATCTTAGGTAGAGGAAAGTTGTCTTTGGGACAGGCTTTGTTCAGGCTTGTAAAGTCTACGCAGACCCTCCATTTACCATTCTTCTTCTTTACCACCACTGTATTGGATAACCATGTCGGGTAGTGAACTTCTTTAATGGCCCTGGCCTCCAAAAGTCTGTCTACTTCTTCCTCTACTGCTTCGACGTGCATCAACGTCTATTTTCTAGCCCATTGAATTGCAGGTTTGGCCGACCTGTCAACGTTCAGTTTGTGGCAGGTGGCCTCGGGGTCGATGCCAGGCATTTCGTAAGGTGTCCACGTGAACACCTCAATGTTTGCTCTCAAGAAAGCTTCCGGCTCTCTTTCTTCTTCTTCGGCTAAGCCCGAGCCGAGAAGAAAGAAGCGTTCTTCATCACCCTCCTGGACGAGGATTTTCTTCAGTGCCTCTTCGCTCTTCTCGGCTGGCTCCTTGTTGACGTCTTCTAGGACTTCCACGTCCTTATCTTCAATTTCTGCCTTTTCTGGCTTTCGTATGCTGCAGGTAGATTTCATTGTTGCCATGGAGTAATTTTTTGCCTGTAGCTGATCGCTTCTGACTTCTTCAATCCTATGTTTTGTTGGAAACCGCAATAGTTGATGTAATGTAGAGGGAACTGCCCCTATCGTATGCAACCATGGCCTTCCCAAGATGATGTTGTAAGGCAAGGGTGTGTCGATAATGGTGAATTCTGTCTTGATCGTCCCGGTGCCAGCCTGCACCTCCAAGCTTATTGCTCCCAGTGGCCATGTCGACGTTCCATTGAACCCAACCATTGGGCCATTGGATTGTTCCATATTATCTGGATGAAGGCCGAGCTCCTTGTAACATTGGACGTACATAATGTCACAAGAGCTGCCTTGGTCAATCAAGATGCGTTTCACTTGGCACTCCCCCAACCTGGAGGGAAACTACCAAGGCATCATTGTGCGGATGCTAGACCATCTCTAGGTCAGCTTCAGTAAAGGTTATCATTGGTCCCTGGCACTCTTCTGCCCGATGTATTTTCTCCCCGACTTGGTAGACATGTTGTAGGTGTTTTACCTACGGGTCTCTCCTTAGATTTCGTTTTCATTGACCTTTGAGTGAATTACGTTAATTACCCGAGGCCCTCCTGCCTGAGGTTGCTGTGCTGGAAGAGGTGGTGTTGCGGGTACCTAAGGCAATCTTGCATGTTCCTCCCTTGTTCTGGCCTCATCGACAAGGTCCCTCAAGTGGCCTTGCCTCACCAGGTCTTCTAAGTGTGCTTTTAGGGCCCTACAACCCTGAGTTTTGTGCCCATCTTCATTGTGGTAGGCACAATGCCTACCAATGTTTCTTCCCATGAACTCCCCTGGAGTCCTCTCTGGTGTTCTGAAATAGGGCTAGTTCCGAATTCGATCCAGGACCTTGTGAATTGGGATTCGGAACACTGTTGTCACTACCTAGACAACCCTCAGTTCTACCTCTTGTTTGTAGGATCCATTGTTACCTCGGCCTCGCTTCGGCAAGCCGTTTCCTTTCTCGTGCTTTGTCTCCTTACGTCCCGATGTGTCTTCCTCGGCTCTGGCATACTTCTCGATTCTGGCCATAAGCTCTTCCATGCTCTTTGGCAATGTCTTTGCCAATGACTTTCGTAGTGGACAATCATCCTTTAGGCCGTTTTTGAAGAATACGACCGCCACTTCCTGATTACACTCTGGTATTCGGTTGAATACCTCATAGTATCTCTTTGCATAGGCCCTGAGGCCCTCATCCTTACTGGTTTTTAGAGCCATCAATGCGTCCACCCTGAGTGGCTACAACTTTTTGTCACGAACCTGGCCACGAACATCTCGGCCAGGCCTTCCCAAGTCTTCACGCTTCCCTTTGGTAGTTTATGGAACCAATCTGATGCAATCTCCCCGAAGGATGAGGGGAACACTTTGTAGAGCAACGGCTCGTTCCCACTATACAATGCCATTGAATTCAGGTATAATCCGACATAAAAGTTGGGATTTGACTTACAATCATATATTTGGAACCTCGGCATACTGAATCTCTTCGGCGCCTCAAACTTGTCCAATTCCACCGAGAATGGTGTCCTTGGCTTAACAAGGAAAGTTACTTCGGCTTCAGCAATCTGCTGCTTTCTCTTGAGGTAGTCTCTCAAGTCTTCTTTACTCCTCCCTGGAGCTCGGCTATCTTTTGACTTCAGTCTTTTTGGCATACTACTCTCGGCCTCGTGGTGGGCCCGTTTTGATCTTTCTCCGTGGGTTGTGTCAAAACACAACGCCTGCCCTTAAACATGCCGATGTCCTTTGGGGTCTGCGTCCTTTGTGTGATATGTCCTTCAGGACTCTTCTCTTCTCGGCTCCCCTCACCCGACTTCCCTGGAAGGCCGGTGAGAGTGCCCCTCGCTCCTGGTGTGCTGGGGGGCTTCTGGGATTGCTTTCTGCCCTTTCTTCTGTGCATCGGCCGCTGGCATTGGCGTGTCCTACAGTGGGTATGGTGGCTACATGACGTTATTTTGCAACATAAAATTGACGACCGATTGTAGGTCTGTCAATTTGTTTGCCATCTCTTTCATCTCTTCGTCCCTTCGTAGGCACCTGTCCTTCCATACCTGGAGGTCGGCGTCATTGTAGTACCCGCTTCGATCAGGTTTCTTTGGTACGTCGCCAGTCTAGCCGATGTCTTTTGCTTCGAGAGCTTGTCCATGAGTTTCTGCATTGGACTTTTCTCCTTCGACATCAAGGTCAATAGGTCTCCCACTCCCAGCAGGAGTGTCGTCCCCAATCTTTTCCTTTTGTCCGTTACTAGCCATCTATTCTACTTTCTTTCCCACAGACGGCGCCAAATTGTGTGGGTGATTTTCTGATCACACTACCCGCCTAGTAATCAACTAGAGAGCACCGGCAGAATAGATGGCTTCTAGCTAACCTGCAACAGAAAGAAAAGTCTCCGGCAGTGGTTCGTCCACCCGGGGGCACTCCGACGATCAAGTCAGTACTCAATATCTCTCAAAGATAATCAATAGTGCTAAACTCACTAGCTTGAGCATAAAAAGCATAAATTGCGTACCTTAGACCCACGGGGGTGCCTCTCTTTTATAGTTAACTCAATCCTAGTCCCAATAGAAGCCTGACTTCTATGGACTCCCATTCAGTACTTACTTTGGACTCCTCTAGCGATAAAGATAAACTCGCTAAGAGTTTTATCTTTATCTTGGCTAAGTCCCCTCTTTACTCTAGGACTCTTGTCCCCTATCCGCTTATCTCGGATTCCGATATCTTCGGAGATAACCTCGGCCTAACCGAGATTACCTCGGCATAACGATCAGGACACGTGGCACCTCGGTTGACACGTCGGCGTCACCTTGTCACGTGTTGGTACTCAGAAAATATATCTCCACATTAACTAATAACATCACTATTACATTGCATATTTTTTTCCAGAAGAAGGCAAGGATTCAATTGTAAATCCCGCTCTTATAATAATTCTAAAACAGAGTATTCGTCAATATGTTTGGTTTTAATTTTTTGAATTCAATTTTTCAGAAATTAAGCTTTGTGTTTTTTTATTTTTAGTGAATATTTTTAAAATTTTAAGCATTTTTTTTTACTTTTTTAGATGCACCTTACTTAGATGTATTTAAAAAGTAAAATATTTATGAAATAATTTTTTTTAAAAATTAATAAATACACAAAAAATACGAAAAATGTACTGAATTTTTCATTTTTTTTTTATATTTTTGGAATTTATTGAATTTTTTTTTTTAAAAAAAAAATTCATAAATATTATACTTTTTAAGTGTATATATGTTAGATGTATCAAAAAATTAAAAAAATTACTTAAAATATTAAAAAATTCAATAAAAATAAAAAAATTATGAAAAACAAAAAAACAAAATTTTTTGAAAATTGAATTCCACAAATCAAAACTAAACAAAGTGATTAAAATTCCATAGATGAAGATTCCTCATTAGGTTGTCACATTTTTTTCAAGATTGTGAAGATGGTTAACAATTGGGGTGTTTGTTTGGGATTTTTTGAGCCAACTTATAGTTTCTAACTTTTGAAAGTTATTTTGGACTGTTTGGTTAAACTTATTTCAAACAGCTTCTTCTAACAACTTATTTTAACTCAAAAAAACTGATTTTGAGAAGCTGCTCACCCATTGCTCTGATTATCAGCTTCTGCTATGGACATGTTAATTTACGGTTATACTCTTAGATTTTTTTATTTTTTATTTTTTTAAAAATAGAATAAGACCCAAATGGACTATAGATTATTATTTTTTTTTTTATGATAAATGTAGACAAGTAGTGAATAATAAAAAATAAAAATTAATTGAAAAGTCTACTTTACAGCTTATTTAACAAACACTACTCAGAAACTTAAATCTATAATCCAACAGTTACACCAAACATATTAACAACTTCTAATTAAAATCATAATATATAATCTATTAAGGTATAATTTATAATTTATTTTAACAGCTACACTAAGCCGGGCTAATGTAACCCCCTTAGAAAAGTGATAGAAGTGAATTTGGGAGAGGCAAATGCATTTTACAGCTATTTTATAAAGTGGAATAAATGGCAGGGCGTTATTAATAAAAGGAGAAATTACCCAAAAAAATTATTACTTATTAATAAAAAAAATTATAATTTTAATTATTAATATTTATAAACTTTACCACTTATTTATAATTATTTTTTTAGTTTTACCCTTACATGAATTTCCCCTTAATAAAAAGGGCAACTTACAATCCCATCCTTTTAGGTGTGTAAACTATGTAGTTAATTTTATATTTTTGATATAATTACACTAGTCTTTGTTCAAATTTTAATTCATATAATAGTTAGATTATTTTTGTCAAAAATTCATTTGTTATATAAATAAAAAAAATTAATATATATCCACCATTTGTATTAGTTTCAGTTGCTTTAGTTTTTTTACTAAAATTAGAGTTAGCCTAATTAGATCAAAAGTGTAGAGTAGATTATATTTTTTTCAAACATTAGGGAAGGTAAATGTAATTTACTCTAATAAAAAAAAGTTGAGAAATGAATTCGTTCTTGTTAGGCATTTAAATTAGAGAAGTCTTATTGAATTTTAGTGGGTTCAATATTTTTATAATTTTTTTTATATAATTGGATTTTCAAAAAAAAAATTTACAAATATTTTACTTTTTCACACGTGGATTAGGTGCATCTAAATATTTAATAAATAAAAATTGACTAAAATATAAAATAAGTTAATAAAACACAAAAAAAAATATAAAAATTATTTTTGAAAACTCAAAACCAAATAGATACAATGTGATTAGACAACATTAGCCACATAATCGATTACATTTGTCTTAATAAATTAAATTATTGTATGAATAATCTGTTTAATAAACTTTAGGGTAAATTACGCTAACACTCCCTGAGATTTATGTTTATTACAGTTCTCCCTTACCTTTTGGAAATTACAACTCTCCCTTAAGGTTTAAAGTTTCATTACAAATTCCTGCCCTGAGCAATTTAATTTTTTTAAATACCAATTTTTCCCTTACTAGGTAAATTACATTGACACCCCTCACATTTTAGAAATTGCAATCCCCTCCCTAAGGTTTAAAGTAGCATTACCAATTGCCCCCTCGGTTAGCATTAGTTGGAAAAAAAATTAATTGGAAAAAAAATTAATTGAAAAAAATTTTTGTTAGTAAAATTTTTAAATTTTTGTTTAAAAACCAACGTAAACTTATTTTTTGAATTTACGTTTTTTCCTCAAATTTACAAACTGAGACAACCATTTATAAACCAAAAAAATTATCAAACAAGTTCTTATGACAGTTTTTAAAATTTTTGTAAATATAAATTGAAAACTAAAAACGAAATGGTTATCAAACAGGCCTCAGATGGTAAAAATATCGCAAAATTAATAAATAATTAAATAAGTTACCAACGTAAGAAATGACTTATCAAAAGATTCTTAGGTTATGTATGGTTTGATTTTTAGAAATTTTTTTAAAAAATTAAAAATTAATTTGGTTAAGAAATAAAAAATAATTATCATGTAAGGGTAAAAAATAATTATCATTTTAACTTTTGGGTAGGTTATATACATATGTATGAATGCGTCAATTTAATTTGTAAAAAATTATTTCTAACCACTTGAAAGATAAAATTATATAAAAATGATAATTATTTTTTATTTTTTATTTCTTAACCAAATTAATTTTTAATTTTTTAAAAAAAATTCAAAAAATCAAACCATGCATAACTTAAGAATTTTTTGATAAGTCATTTCTTACGTTGGTAACTTATTTAATTATTTGTTAATTTTACGACGTTTTCACCATCTGAAGTCTGTTTGGTAGCCATTTCGTTTTCAATTTTCAATTTATATTTACAAAAATTTTAAAAAACTGTCATAAAAACTTGTTTGATATTTTTTTTGGTTTATAAATGGTTGTCTCAGTTTGTAAATTTGAGAAAAAAACGTAAATTCAAAAAATGAACTTACGTTGGTTTTTAAACAGAAATTTAAAAAAATTTACTAACAAAATTTTTTTTCAATTAATTTTTTTTTCAATTAATTTTTTTCCAACTAATACTAACAGAGAGGGGCAATTGGTAATGCTACTTTAAACCTTAGGGAGGGGATTGTAATTTATAAAATATGAGGAGTGTCAATGTAATTTACCCAGTGAGGGTAAAATTGATATTTAAAAAATTAAATTACTGAGAGGGAAATCTATAATGAAACTTTAAACCTCAGAAAGAAGATATAATTTTCAAAAGGTGAAAAGAGAAACTATAATAAATATAAACCTCAGGAGTGTCAGTATAATTTACCCTAAACTTTAAAAGGTAAATAATTTGAATAAATGAGGTAAGTAGGCAAGCAAGCTAAAGAAGTTAAACAGAACCACGGAGCCTCTACTCCAACCGGAGATAATCCATTCAAACAGTTGATGAAATTAAGACAACATAAATTGTGGTCCCTGAAAGCATGAAATAATTGAAAAGTAAAGTGATCATTTTCTTTCTTTCTTTTTTCTTCTACCCCCTCTCTTTTTGACAATATACCAAACAGTCGCGTTACATCTTTACAAAAATTTTCTACAAAAATATTTTTTCATAGACTCTGACCGGTAAAAATTTATTCTTTTACTTTGTAGTGCTAAACTCTTACCGGTCAGATTCTATGAAAATATACTTTTATAAAAAAAATTTATAGGAATAGATCATTTTCCTATACCAAAAAAACCCCTCTCTGTTAACCCTCTAATTAGGGCCTTGGAAAAATTATCACAAAATAACCTTTCTCTTGCAATCTCTCTCCATATCAATTATTGACTAGTTTTAAAATCAATCATGTGAAACTCAACCCTTATTATAGCATTAGTGCTGAATTTATGGATCATGTTATAAGAGTCTCTAACAAGAAATATACCCTTACTTGTATTTATATACTTATTTATTTATTATTATTATCTTAATGATGATGATGATGATAGTATAAACTAATAAAAGATGTACTCCATTAAACTCGTCTACTTGTTGGCTATTTTAGTTCTACACCAAGCAATCACTACCACTAGCTTGTGACTAAAATATCTTCAAATGATTTTAATTAATAAAATATTTAATAATATTATAATTATTATATTTTATTTATCATTTACACTTCGTTTATTTGGGGAAAAAATATATTTTGCTAATGTTGTGCACAATGAAAAACAAAATTCCATGACAAACTTTTTCAATAGTTATTATATATGAAAATTATGTATAAAATAATTGATGAAAAATTCACTCTAACAATTGTCTAAGGTATTTAGTCCAGTAGATATTTTTTGTTGATAAGGGATCCACTCTTTGTAAAATAATTTGGTAAAAAGTACTAGAAAATATTTTGTTTCTAATTTTATCCATTAACTTTTTTTTTATCTGTTTGACTTTTCGATGATTATCTGTTGAAATTTTTTCCCTATTTGTTCAAAAAAATTTCTATCTATTTAAATTTTTTCCCTATATGCTTAAATTTCTTGTCTATGTGTTCAAATTTTTTCCGTGTAAAGTTCAAATTATTTTTTTCTGTTGAATCTATCTTTTGAAATTTTTATCTGTCAAAATTTTTGTCCAAATAAAAGCTATCTATTGAAATTTTTACTTGTCAAGATTTTTGTCCAAATAAAAGCTATCTATTGAAATTTATCTCTTCAATCAAACCCTATCTATTTAAAATTCCTATCTGCTTAAATCATTTTTTAATCTGTTGCATTTTTTTGGGCATATCTATTTTGAGCAGATCTCAAATTTTATCTTTATAATTTTTAGCCACAACAACAAACTACAGAAAAAATTATATGTTCAACATAAAAAAAAAAAAAAAAAAAGATAAAAAAAAAAAAAAAAAATCTCCTAATCAAACAAAGAGAGTCCTATATCTCCTAATTTTTTTTGAGCAGATCTACCTTTTATTTGTTCATTTTCATCATCTCTTCAGATCTCCCATAGTTACCAATCTAATTCCACAAATTCAAATACCATTGAAGCACCAATTTTTAACTGAGAAAACTCATTTTCATGCCCGACCTCATCGCTAACCCTAACTTTATCTTCAAAAGCATCTGGTAAATCATCCCGAGGGAAATCAACTGGTAAACACTCACATAGTTCTTAATTATCTAGAGGAATACCAAAACACACAGTAAACGCAGCTCCTAATCAAATAAAGAGAATCCCATATCGTCATCACTCTCTTCCTTTGGTTCTTCTACAAAAACAAAGTAAAATCAATCATTAAATCACTTACCATTCCCAATTTATCTATTGAAAAAAACTCTATTGAAAATCTATTTGTTAAAAAGGGGGAAAAAATCTATCTATTACAATAATCATCATTAACAACATCTCAGAGCCATTTTAAACAAATCAAAGCAACAAAATAATAATAATAATAATTATTACATTTTAAACCATAAAGAATCCATTTCACAATTTATTACTTTTTTTTCTTTCTTTTTTGTGAAATACAAAGCTATGTGTTAAAATCCAACAACAGATCAGAGATAGATATATGAACCACTAATTACTAATAAATAAATCTATGATCACTTGGATGGTTGATCTTTATCTTTATACTCTTCACAGAAGTTTCGAATGGGTTTCTCAACACCAAACCAAGATGCCGTAAATCTCAAATCTATGATCATTGAATGCAAATAACTCTAAAAAACTCATAGATTTATACATATATACACATAAATCCTATTTGTGATTGCTGATATATCTATATAAATGAAGAGAAATACTAATTTTTTATGTATCCAATCATATATGTATATATATCAATAAATACAGATTTGTGAAACTGACTTCTTGATGGCGAGGATCGTCGGTTGGAGCATGGCATATATATATATATATATATATATATGTATATAATAGCAAACCATAATAACATGGCTAGTCCCAAAGGTTCTCTTTCTCATTGAACTATAAGTTGAGAGTTACAAGATACATATTGGACTTTCACAGTTCAAAAAGGTAGAGAAAATCTTAACAAATGCCTTACGGGCATACAACCTTTGAGGCAAGGCCTTCATTGAACAAAAAAGACTATTGGTCCCAAAACAAAACAAAACTCCGACTATCCTATCACATATTCAAGTATTCTTGGTTCTAACAAAAGTTGATCCACCTCCACTTCATTGGGGTGGTTGCTGCTCACTAAGTCTTGAAAATTTGTTAGATAGGAATGAACAATTGCCCAACAGAGAATATATTTAACCAAGTATATATACATTTGATTGAAATTATGCATAACCCATGTTCCTTATCCATGAACACCAGTTCTACAATCTCATATTTCATTTCACATCATTTCAATTACTTTCCACATTTTTCCGTCCTCACACGGATGGCTAGTAGGCACCTCAAATCTTCCACATTCATCGTTCTCACATGATCGGGGCGCATGGACACCTCAAGCATTCCCACATTTATCGTCCTCGCATGATCGGGCAAGTGGGCACCTCAATATCCCCGCAGGGTAACACCATAACACACATCAAACAATTACTCAAAAACTCAAATTTTAACTCAACACAAGATGTCTCAACACATCCCCAATTCCCCTTGGGTTCCCATTGATTTACCAACTAAAACCCATGAACAATAATTAGCGTTTCACAAGCAACTGGGGCTTTTCCTTCTATTTCTTTATTTTCCAAAATTCATGGTGTATACATTGTTTTTCATTAAGAAATCCAAAGTTTTTTAGGCAAGAACCCAAATGTCCATATACCAATCACTCATCCCAAATCGCACACAAATTATGAAATTAACACATAATAAAACATAGCTATATAAGGTTAAAGATATTCATACCTCAAGTTTGTGCGTAGAGAGATGAAAACCCAATGAAGGAACACAATCCAATTGGTTCAAAGTGTAGCTTTCAACAAGATCAACACTTTTAATGAAGGAACAATGATGGATTATTGCTATAAATAGAAGAAATCTAGTGTTTTGATACTAGGGTTTTCATAATAGAGGAGTGAGAAGAAGAAAAGATGGAAAAAAGTGAGAGAAATGAGTCAAAAAGTGGGTTTTAAAATATCTGATCCCGAACAGACTGCTCGAGCGACCATTCCATTGTTCAAGCGATGCAGAGATTTCGAACATACCGCTCGAGAAAAACACTTCACTGCTCTAGCCATACATACAATGTCCTAGAAGTTTTGCAAGGTTACAGTGAAAGTACTAAAAACCTCACATCTACGCTTGAGCGAAGACTTGACTGCTCAAGTAGTCTGGCTTGTAAACAGGCAAGATACAGGGAGCCTCAAATCATCACTCGAGCGAGCACTTGACCGCTCGAGCGGTCTCCAAGAACAAAATGTTACAATCTTCTCCCCTTAAGGAAATTTCATTCCGAAATTTCGTGATTCCTGTCAACAACAAAACCCAACAACCCAATGACGTTCAACACCATACAAACAATAACCACAACCATCAATAATGGAGGTCCGATAAATAATGTTTTTAAGTAGTATAGTTGCATAGGTACTACAATAGATGAGCTCTATTCCTATCCAACATGTCAATACTGATACTTTCAAGAGAATAACATTTCTTAAACTGCGGGTAGCAGGTTGGGTTAGGTTGGGTTGGGTTGGGTTGGAGTGGGGTGGGGTTGTGACAACCACATCTTTTCATGCATCATGCATATTAAATTGTTCATGCATTCATGTTACATATTATGAGCTCATGTGATTTAGGACTTGTTAGTATTAGAAAAGAAGGAGGAGCATGAAAAGCAAAGTTAGAATCTGTTTGCTATGTGTTTTGAGTTGGGGGATACTTTAGAGCTTAGTTTGAGAACCATATGATATGCCTAAACCTAAGTGAGAAGCTTAAAGACCTTAGTCTAATAAACTCTATCCTTTCATGCTATTTGTTAATTTGCTAACTATGATTAGTGTTAGTTAAGTAAGATTAAGGAACCTTAAGCGAAATTAGGAAGAAGCTTGATTAGTTAGTCCTAACTTAGATTAACTAAGCCTAAGTAAGCAAGATTAGAGGTTTAATGATATTATAACCTTTGCCCTAGCTACATACAATAAAACCTCAAGTCCCCTAACCAAACAAATAGGAATTTTCTGGAGGAAGTAAGAACCATCGAGAGGGAGAAGAAAAGAGAGGAAGAAAATAAGGAAAAAGAGGGAAAAGGGAGGAAGCTACAGAATCTCAATAGAAATCCGACCTAGGAGTGTTCCAAGGTAAAAATTCAACTCTAAATCTCGTAGTAGACCCTTAAAATATCTAAGAATATGAAGAAATTGGAATCAAAATGAGTTAGAAATGAAGAACTTGAAAGAAATAGAAGAAAGTTGAGCTAGGAAAGGAGAAATGCTAGGAAACTTGGAAAATTCACTCTTTTGATTGAAGTCTTGATGTTCTTGGTGTATATGGATCTCTATCTTCATATATTCTTGTGATTTTCAAGAGCTTTCATGATTTAATTCATGTTTTGAAGTGAAAGAAAAGAGAGGTTTTGGAAAAGATTTGGAAAAAGACTAAATCAAGAGATTTGATCTTTTAAGTTTGGGATTTCATCATGTTTTGAAGTTTTGATTTAGAAAATAACTATAATTTTATGCTTTCTAGTAATTTTTTATGTTTTTGAGTGTTTGTCTTGAAACCTAGGCTAGAAAAAGGAAGAAAATGAGTTCAAACAAACAAGTCTTTTCAGACAACAGGTTTTGCCTAGAATTGCAAGTGCAGCGGGGCTTCCTGCACGTGCGGCAGTCCTTCTCTAGCAAACTTTTAGCTACTGAAATCATTGCACGTGCACTAGCACATGTGGCAAGGGTTCCGCGCATGCGGCCCTGTCCTACCGCACGTGCGGTTTGTAGGGTATTGGCCAGTTTCGTTTTCTCTTCGTTTCCTTCAACCCTCAGATGCCCTTATACACGTTTTGAACCTTAATAAAGATTGAATGCACATAGAAACCAACCTAAGACGACTTAGAATAATAATAATGAAAACTTAAGTAGAAACCGATTAATCTTTGCTTGTGTTTAGAAAGTTCAATGTCTCGTTCTTGTTTTGTAGGTCAAGTCTTGAAGAAGTTTAGCCTTGAGCAAGGAGCCAACTGTGAGTAGTAGTATAGTAAAGTTATGTTTCTTAAAAACTATGATTCGAAATGCAAACGTATGGTATGTTTATGAAAGTTAGTTATTGTTTTGTTATGAATGAATGTCATATATTTTTGTATCATGTAATACAATGACATCTTGGAACTTATTTGTTATTGGGAATCATGACAATAACCTCTTGCTAATTGAGCTCTACCACCGATTGTGGCCTCTTAACCCTTGTTTCAAAGTGCCTTGAGAATGGTCATCGCTATATATGTCATGTGACTTGTTTTACTTGAAAAGCTATATTATGTTCAAACTGTTCATATGTTTGGTTTTGATAAAAACTTGTTGGTGTTCATTCATTAACCACTTTACTATATTGTTATTCACTGGGCTTTGGCTCACCCCTCTCTCCTATATGTATGTAGGTGATGCTGTGGATCTTGTTATGGATGAGAGATCAAGTTAGAATCCTTTCTCTTTCTTTTTTTTCTACTTTTGGGAGAAAGAGTTTTTGGATGAGGACCTTATGTTAGAGTTTTGTTTTTGGTTTTTGTTGGTTGTATATTTGTAAATATTGTACTTCTCTTTTGGATGTTGAGTTGTAATATTTGAAGATAAATAAATAAAGTTGTTGTATGTATCATATAGTCTATGCACAAGCTCTGGATGGACTTTTGGCAATTAATGGACACGTTTGATTTTCCACTCAAGCCCTAGTGTTTTTAGTTCAACCTTGTTTTGTCTTGCTAGGCCTTTGGTAGTTAGACACTACTGGCCGGTCGTGACTACTATCTTGTTTGGAGCGGGATGGGGTCGTGACAGGGATGAGTTGGGTTAGTGGATTGATGGGTAAATTGCACACCCATAATCCCAGGTGTATTCTTCTATCCTTCTTCATTTTTCTTCTTCCTACATCACTACTCACTTTGTATTGAGAATGATTTCAAGTATTACTAACTTTTTAAGATTTAGCATGTCGACCTCTAAAGGATGAAGGATTAGGAGCTAGGAAACTGACGTTTTTGAACAAAGCTTTTTAGAAAAATGGCTAGGGAGATATGCTGAGGAAGATAAGGGTAGTGTAGAATAAGGAATACTTTGAGGGCTAATAAAATTTGTACAAGTCTTTTGGGGTGAGATTATGGAAGCACTAAAGGAATGGCTGAGAAGAATTCTCCAAACATATTTACTTTTCGGTAGGAAATTTGCAAAGATGAGATTTCATGATGACTACTGTATGGTAGTAAGCTCCACAGACTAATAGTTCTAAATCTCTTCAAAATCACATCATATAAGGAAGCCATGGTACCAGGCAATGTTAGTGGAGTAGATGGTACAGTGGCCCAATTGTATAGGGCCTTGCAAGATTGAGACGTTGGCATGGTGGAAACATCACCATGCTTTATCCCACTCTAGTAGATACTAAAGGGCTAGAAGGCTTCCTTTGTGGCAGGAAGTCACAAAGTGTAAAAATTTTAAGGTTCGATTCTATTCTAGTAATATTCCTAGCCAATAATCGACCAAGGCCTTCCTAAAGTGTCCCCTCTCTTCTTCCCTTGATAGATATCAACATTGGAAAGAATTATGATCTTGATAATTTGGTGAAACGGGAAAGTGTTCAAAGGAAATCCAAAAAAAGTTAATAACCCATTGGCTAAAGCCTAAATTCTTCTTTTGTTTTCATTATTTAGGATATACCTTACTACAGCTGACAACTTAGAGTGGTCGTCAAGTGAGGATAAGAATAAAACATTGATGGATGGTGGGGTCCTATTAGTGGTATGCCCTAAAAGTCCCTTGTCATTTAATTAATAAAGGGAAAAGTTTTATTTTATCATACTATCTTTTTTGTGCTATTGTTTACATTGTAAGTCCATACAATTAAAGTTCAAAATTTATGCTCTTAAGAGTTAAAATTGAGAGAAATGTACTTCTTAGTATTTTATTCTTAAAAGTTCCGAGTTATATGATTACTGTACGAGGACCAAATATTCGATACCACCCGTACTCCTCACGTCCAAGCTCCGCTTCGTTCCGATTAAGCTGCGAACACAATGACGGTGAGCTACCCGATGGTGTGTTGCCGGAAAACCCCTCCGACGGTCAAGTCAGCACACACTCAGAAAGAGAGAAGAGAGAGAAGGCAATGTGTTAGTGTTTCTCTCACCAGGTGATGTTTCATCCTCAGCATGAGGGGCACAGTCACGTTTATATACTTTCTGCGCGTACCTCTACGACCATTCGCCCCTTGACGCGTGGAGTTGCTCTCCAATCCCAATTTCCCGCGTGTCAGCGCAAATATAGCTGAACACCACCTAATCAAACTGCCAAACGACATTGGCACGAACGAACAACCCGGCGGTGCTACCCCATCTTCCTACAACAGTATTACCTCCGAGACAAGCAACACTTCGTGTCCAACTCCGTTATGACCGAGCTTAGCAGCTCTTCGTCATAACCGAGCTCTTGCTCGGTTAAGCCGGTCTGTGGAGGATCTTGCACGCCGACTGCAACGATCAAACAACGCGAACTGGGCTAGCAGAGAACTTACCCCGGTCAAATCCGAGATGAGCTTTAACTGAGCGCATTGCCCCTGGATTGGCTCAACCCAGCTCGACCCAAACAAGCTCGGACCAACTTTAGCCTAGTCATTACCACGGCCCAAAGCTGGATTATAAAATCTCTCTCTCAATTGCCCCTTAATTCCGTCCGTGCGAGCGTGACTGGGATTACATGCTCCAGCCGGGGTCATTCTTCAGCCCGGCCTTACACCGCAAGACGTTCACCGCGCTAAGTCCCACACCCAGTCTCTTGACTTGTTCAGTCGGCGTTCGGTCGGTGCCTCGACTTACCAACTTGTCTTTTTAGTACTGACGCCGCCGTCATTACAGACACATGTCGTCTATTCATTGGCCTCGAGCAGCCAACCCAGCCGCCTCCCGCTGCCTCTTCACATTCAAATTTTGGCGCTCCTCTTACCTTCTTATACCCGTCGCCCTTCCTTCAATTTCCCTTCCTGTTCTGTTCATTTTGATCATCAAAACCTCCCTGTGAACTAGAGCTCTCGCTCTCACTAATACTATTGAGATCAGAGCACACTCGCGAGCCCACTCTACACATTCACCGTCGTTTGAGGCCCCGTCCCACCGCTTCTAGCCACCATCTGTGCCTTAGCCTGTAAGTTCTCAACCCTTCATTGGTCTTCATTTGTTACTTATGTTTTATTGTATAGCTAGGCCTGTGATTGTCATAGTTGAGTTTAGGGCACGATGGCAGTAAGTTTTAGGACTTCGAATGAAGTTAACTTAGGATGTAGCCCCCAAAAACCACCTCTGCCCCTTCTTCCTCAATTGTTCATCATTTTCTGTGATGAACACGCTAGGATTTGGGACAGACCGGGCTCCTGGTCTTCATTTGATCCCAAAAAATACCAAAACCGAGCAAGTTGCAAGTTTGTGGGACTTGGGTGGGAACCAAGCTAAAAGAATGTGAGGCCGCTCGACCGGGCTAATATCTAGTTCGCTTGAGTGACCGAGCTACCGAGTAATGTCGCACATCCAGTGTCCGGGCTAAAGTCGAGCTCGTTTGCGCGACCGCGCTATCACTTGCACTTGCCTTTTACTGCAGAGTCCTGGGAGACCAGACACCAACACTCGGGCTTTCAAAGGCCGAGCAGCCATCGCACGTAACTCTGCCAAACCAACATAGGCATGCTGTAACCAGCCGGCTTTACATGGGGCGTTACCGCTTCCTCATTAACACGCCGGGCGCACTAGCCGTGTTCTAGGAGCAATATGGCTTCCCTGCAGACGTCGACCTTGAGCTCGATGTAGAGGACACCACCCCGTGGGGTAGATTGGACCAATGCCCTTTCACCGTGCTGTCTATAATCGAAGGAAGCTTACGTTTCCCGGTTCAGCCTCTTATGTGTAAGTTCTTGAGGCGTATCGGCCTAGCGCCAACACAAGTTTCAACAAATACATTCAGAATAATAAACGGGGTAGCCGAGCTAAACAACCGGCTTGGCCTGAACCTAGGGTTGGCCGAGATTTTGTGCCAATACACCTTTGGGCACACAGTCGACGGGTTTAACTATTATTTGAAGATTAGATCGGGCAAGGAAAAGCTGGTAACCAGCACCCCAGATAAAGATATGCATGATGACGACTTCTTTTGGGTATCTGGGAATTATGAGACGGTTGATGTGTCCGGCTGGTACATCGGTAAGAACTTCAGTTCGACATGTAAGTCGTGGTCACTGACCTGTCAAATTACTTTCCTTTACTATTTTGTACTAATCACTCTTTTCCTTGTAGCTATCGAAGCCTTGCAAGCGAATTACTTTAACACAAACAAGGCTGCCATCAGAGCCGTGTTGCGGTACCGCCACCGAGATTGCCACGACCTTCTCGGCTACGTACCGAGCTATCGATACACGGCTCCCCGCAGAAGTAGAGTCACAGACTTTCTACGAGAACCATCCCCACCGTGTGATCCAATACTACCGGACGTGCCCCTAATCCGGCTAACCGAGGAAGAGGAAATGGATAAACGAAGCCGTATCAAGAATCTCATTACCGCCATATCCATCGAGTTGCCCGAGCATCCCCCCCCCCGGTGCCTCTACTGCCGGTCAAACATCTGAGACCGTGATTGCACTGGCGTCGACCACTACGGTCCAGGCTAGCAAGGAAAGTCGCCAAGCTGGAAAAAGGCCTTGGTCCGCCGATCCAACAGCCGAGCTTGTTGCCGAGTTGAGCACCGAGCAACTGGCGGAGAAATCTAAGCCAACGCCCCTATGGAAACCACAGTTGAAACACCGAGGCAAGGAGATCCCGGCCAACGCCTCAGTCAAGGGTGATACAGAACACCTCCTGGCTTTGATTTGACAAAAGCATTGCTTCTGCCGAGCGACATAACCGGCAGTGACCACATGCTCGACACCCGGCTCGTGAAGTCCTCGGTTAAATCCATGACTAGGGTAAGAGCTCTGCACACTTACTCAAATTTGCTCATGTGTTTTCGCGGTTAATCTTCTTATTTGAACTCTAACATGTCCTCTTACAGGCCATCCAGAAACAACATCTCGTGATGGACCGGATTTATAAACTCCGGCAAAAGGTGACCGATGCCACCAATCAGGTCAAACATCTGGAAACCGAGCTGGGGAGGTCTAAGGCTTCATTAGAGATGACCAACGCGGACAACACCAAATTGCTCGGCCAACTTGGATCCGCCGAGGAGGAAAGAAACGCTCTCCGGGCCGAGTTGGAAGCGTTAAAGCAATCAAGGAATGACGAAGTGGACGCGGCAAACAATCTCGGTTTCAAGGAGGCCGAAGACAGCTATACCAAGCAGGCCGAGGCCACCAAGGACGTATTCTTTAAGTCCGGTTGGAAGGCTGCTTATGAACAACTCGGCCAAGGATCTGGAACCGAGGTGTTTACCTCTCCCCCTGCTGCCTTCCTGCCGGCCTACATGGTGCCATATGCGAACGAAGTCTTCAATGCGCTGCAAGAGGAGGCCGAGAAAGAGGTTGAGCAGGCCGCCGAGAAAGATGCCGAGGAAGAAGGCCGCCCAAAGGAGGCCGGCCAGGTTGAGTCTGGCGCTAGAGAAATCTCCTCCACGGTTGATCTGGAGATTGCCGCGGAGGGCGTCGAGGACGATTTCGCTAATCTCTCCTCCTTGGTTTAGTTAAGAGTTTTTTTTTTTTTTTTTGGTATGTAACCAGGCTGCCTGCCCCACCATATGTACTACATTTCTTCATCAATGAAAAGTTTGCATTTCACTTATAGTTTTGTTAATGTTTGTTGTTGTCCATCTTGCAACCGCGCTATTCTTGCCCAGCATGTGATAGTCGGATAGAGCGAGCAAAACATCTCGGAAAAAATACAGGAGTTGTTCAAATTGTCAACTCCAGTTGCCGAGATAGAACATCACGGTTAACAAAATTTGCGCTATTCTAGCCGGGGTAGAACATCTCGGCTAAAGCCAGAGTTAAGCAAATCATCAACTCTACGAGTCCGGAAAAAAAATCACTGCCCAAATTCCAGAGTTGAGCAAATCATCAACTCTCTAGTCGGGACAAAACATCTCGGCTATATGAGCAAATCATTAACTCTCTAGCCGGGATAAAGCATCTCTGCTAAAATTCTAGAGTTGAGCAAATCATCAACTCTCTAGCCAGGATAAATCATCTCGGCTAAAACCTCAGAGTTGAGCAAAACATCAACTCTTTTAGCCTGGGTAAATCATCTCGGCTAAAACCTCAAAGTTGAACAAGTTATCAACTCTTTTAGCCCGGGTAAACCATCTCGGCTAAAACCTCAGAGTTGAGCAGATCATCAACTCTTTTAGCCGGGGTAAATTATCTCGACTAAAACCTCAGAGTTGAGCAAATCATCAACTCTATAGCCGGGATAAAACATCTCGGCTAAAATTCTAGAGTTGAGCAAATCATCAACTCTCTAGCTGGGATAAATCATCTTGGCTAAAACCTCAGAGTTAAGCAAAACATCAACTCTTTTAGCCAGGGTAAATCATCTCGGCTAAAACCTTAGAGTTGAGCAGATCATCAACTCTTTTAGCCGGGGTAAATCATCTCAGCTAAAACCTCAGAGTTGAGCAAATTATCAACTCTTTTAGCTGGGGTAAATCATCTCAGCTAAAATCTCAGAGTTTAGCAAATCATTAACTCTCTAGCCAGGATAAAACATCTCGGGTAAAATTCTAGAGTTGAGCAAATCATCAACTCTCTAGTTGGGATAAAATATCTCGGCTAAAATTCTAGAGTTGAGTAAATCATCAACTCCCTAGCCGGGATAAATCATCTCGGCTAAAACCTCAAAGTTGAGCAAAACATCAACTCTTTTAGTCGGGGTAAATCATCTTAGCTAAAACCTCAGAGTCAACTCTTTTAAATCATCTCGGCTTTAGAGGTGGTTACCCCTCGTTCGCTACATTACTTCAAACACAACACACTTCCTAAGTAGAAATAATTCATTTCTATTACATTGGCAAATGAAATATTACGTTCAGAAATAAAGGGGAAACTTGTCCTTTCACAAAAAATTACACACAAAAGATAAAGACTAAAAATAGTACAGTTTGAAGTTGGCTACATTCCATGGCCGGGGTACGCTCTTGCCATCCAAGGCCTCTAAATGGTATGCCCCATTGCCCGCCAGACGGATTATCCTGTAAGGCCCTTCCCAATTTGCCCCTAGCTTGCCTTCGCCCGACACCAGTGTGTTATCCATTACCTTCCTTAAAACCCAGTCCCCGACTTTAAACGATCTGGGGTGTACTCTTTTGTTGTATTTGTTGGACAATTCTTGTTGATATGCGGACATGTGGATTAACGCCTTTTCTCAGCGTTCATCAGCTAGGTCCAATTCCAGAGCGATGGCTTTAGAGTTTAGCTCAGGCTCAAAATTTTCACTGCGAATGGTGGGCATGCCGATCTCCAATGGAATGATCGCCTTCATACCATATGCCAGGGCAAAAGGGGTCTCCTCGGTCGAGCGTCTCAGGGTCGTCTGATATGCCTAGAGGACACTAGGGAGTTCCTCGGTCCATTTGCCTTTGGCTTTCTCTAATCTTTTCTTCAACCCGTCGAGAATGATCTTGTTTGATGTTTCGGCTTGGCCGTTGGACTGCGGGTAGGCCCGGGTGGAATTGTAGAATTCTATCTTTAATTCCTCACAAAATCCTTTGAACAGCTGTCCATTAAACTGGGTGCCATTATCAGAAATCAAAGCCTTGGGGACGCCAAACCATGTTATCACGTTCTGCCAAACAAACCACTTGATGTCCTTTTCTTTGATGGTCGCTAAGGGCTCGACTTCAACCCATTTGGTGAAATAATCTGTCGCCGTAATGAAGAACTTCAAATTGCCTGGTGTTATTGGGAGTGGTCCCACTATGTCCAGCCCCCACATTGCGAAAGGCCAAGGACTTGTGAGGGGGAGAAGTTCTCTGGCCAGCTGGTGAATTTGATGGGTGAACTTTTGGCATTTTTTACATTTTCTAACATATTTATGCGCGTCTGCTTGCATGCACGACCACTAGTATCCTTGTGAAATAGTGCGGTAGGCCAAAGATCTCTCCCTGATGTGACCACATGCCTTTATGGATCTTGTAAAGGAAAGCTTCCACGCTATTTGGATGAACACACTTGAGGTACGGACCGGTAAATGACTTCTTATATAAAGCGCCAGATGGAGAGAGCCAAAACCGCTCTGACTTCACCCGGACTTTATGTGCTTCCTTTTTATCGGCTAGAAGGGTCCGTTCTTTCAAGAAAAGGATGATAGGGTCCATCCAAGAGGGACCAAGCTCGGTGCAAAATACTTTCGTTTGCTCTGAGTCCTCAATACTAGGTCTTGGAATAAACTTGATTAGGAGAGGACTGGGAGTTGAACTGTCGAACATGGAAGCTAGACCGGCCAACTCATTCGCTCGGCCGTTTTCTTCACGACCAATTTGTTGGACCCTTATTACTTGGAATTCCTTGATGTGTTTTCTCACTAGAGCTTAGTATTTGGCCATTCTGTCATCTCTAGCTTTGTACACTGCAGACACTTGGTTTACAATGAGTTGAGAGTCGTTGTAGACCATCAGCTCGGATGCGTGCAATTGGAGCGCGCTTTTAAGTCCGGCCAGCAGTGCTTCATACTCAGCCTCGTTGTTTGACGCAGGGAATTTGAGTGTGATCAAGTGTTCAATGGTTAGGCCATCTGGTGAGATCAAAACTATGCCTAGCCCGGCGCCGTGCCGATTCGAGGCGCCATCTACATAAAGTTTTCACATTTCACCTATGAAAAGTTTCCAACATTCTGAGGGATCCTGGAAGGCTTGAAGGTTGAGGGGATCACGGTCGGCCGGTTGTTCGGCTATTTCTGCTATAAGTTGGCCGCTGACAATTTCAATAGACAGGTCTTCATCCCCCCTTAGCGATGCGGCGCCGGACCCAATGGGTTGACCAGTTATTTCCAAATCCGTCATCGCCTTGTCGGGCTGAAGTACACCTCCGACTAAAGGATTTGTGGACGGGCATGCAAGTTCCGCGTCGCTAATATCACTCTGTTGTGCAATTTCTGTTGCGCTTATATCCTTTACCCAGACTGCCGCGGTAAGATCCTCCGGGCATACCGGGTGAATTCCAAGCGAGAATTCAGCAAGAAAGTCGGCCAATGCTTGAGCTTTGATGGCGGTTCGGTGTTGAAACTTGACGTCGAATTGCCCTAATTCGACTGCCCATTTCAGAATTCGGCTGGAGAAATCAAGCTTTCAGAAGGAATTCGGTCAACACCACGATTGTGTGAGCATAAAAGTAGTGCGCCAATTTTCTGAAGGCCATCATTAGCGCCAAAGCAAGTTTTTCCAGTGGCAAGTACCTTAACTCCGCTGGTAGTAAGGTTTTGCTCACGTAAAAGATCGGGAGATGTTGGATGTCTTCTGCCTGGGCAAGCACCGCACTAACTGCATGTTGAGAAACAGCCAGATAAAGGTAGAGTTCTTCGCCGAGCTTGGGTGTCACCAAGAGTGGGGCGGAAGACAAATATGCCTTGAGCTCGGCCAAGGCCCTGTCACATTCTTCGTCCCATGAAAACTTGGACTTCAAGGCTCGAAAGAAAGGGCAGCAACGATCTGATGACCGACTTTTGAATCGATTAAGCGCGGTTGCCATACCGGCAAGATGTTGTACGTCCTTTGCCGAGTTGGGCTGCTTCAATTCTTGTATGGCTCTGATTTGTGAGGGGTTCGCTTCGATGCCTCGGTTGGTGACTAGGAAGCCCAAGAATTTCCCAGACCCCATGCCGAAGGCACACTTTGACGCATTCAGGCGAAGCTTGTGTTGTTTAAGAATGGAAAACATCTCGACTAGGTCGGACAAATGGTTGGCCTACTGCTTGCTTTTGACCACCATGTCATCGATGTAAGCCTCCATCGTGTGGCCTAGCAGAGGGGCGAACATCTTGGTCACCATCCTCTAGAAAGTTGCCCTAGCGTTCTTCAAACCAAAAGGCATGACTCTATAGCAGAATAATCCCCTCGGGGTCGTGAAAGAGGTTATCTCGCGATCGGGTGCATGTATGGCGATCTGGTGATAGCCGCAATAGGCATCTAAGAAACTGAGCCAGTTATATCTGGTTGTAAGATCCACTAGCTGGTTTATTCTGGGCAAAGGAAAGCTGTCTTTAGGGCAAGCTCGGTTAACCGTCTTGTAATCAACGCAAACTGGCCACTTCTCATTCTTCTTGGGTACTACGACCGTGTTCGAACCCACCGAGGGTAGTGCACTTCTTGGATTGCCCTAGCTTCTAGCAGGTTCTTGACTTCCTCCGTAACTACCTCGGCGTGATAAAGCGCTGATCTCCTCGTTCTTTGAATGACAGGACACGCATCTGGGAAGACATTGAGTTGGTGACAAATAAAGCTTGGATCAATGCCAGGCATGTCATATGGCGTCTATGCAAAGACTTCGATATTCGCCACCAAGAACTCCACCATCTTGGTCCTTTCTTAGGTGATCAGGCTAGGTCCCAGCGAAAAGAACTTGTCAGGATTTTCTGTGTCGATCCGAACCTCCACTAACTCTTCAACAGCCTTTTCCTCAGCCCTAGTGCCCACGTCATCCAGGACACTTTGGTCTTCTGGACCTTCGATCATTTACACGTAGCCTTTGGCTGCTCGGCTCCCATTTATTGCCACAAAACACTGCTTCGCCATGACTTGATCGCCCCAAATCTCCTCAACTTCCCCCATAGCCAAGGGAAACCTCATGACCTAGTGGTAGGTTAACGCTACTGCCTGCATGGCATGAAGCCATCCCCTACCAAGGATCGGATTGTATGTGGAAGACACCTTCAATACCCAAAACTCCACCTGCTTGACTACGGATCCAGCTTTGACTGGTAGGATTATCTTTCCCATTGGCCACTCTAGTTGTGAGTTAAAACCAACCAATGACGAAGTTGCCAGAGCCAAGTCTGTATCTCGGAGTTTGAGCTGTTTGAAGGCATCGTAGTACATGATCTCGGCCGAGCTGCCTTGGTCGATTAAGATGCGCTTAACATCAAAGTCTCTGACGCGAAGGGTGACCACTAGGGCATCATTGTGCAACATTTGAATGCGCTCAAGATCCCTACTTGAGAAGCTAATCACATTTTTCTCCTCGGTCTTGCCTCTTTTGATTGCGGGCTGGACTGACAAAACTTCCCTCATATGTTCCACCTTTTTTATCATCCATCAAAGCTCGCATACCCGCGCCGGCTCTACTATACTGTGGATCACATTGACCACTTCTTGGGGGGGTGTCTCTTGGTCATCCGAACCACTTAGCTCAGCTGGTGCGTGGTGTGCGACCCTGACGCCCCCATCAATGTAACGGTCTAAGTGGCCGGCTACGACTAACTCCTCCAAGTGTTGCTTCAAGGGCAAACAGCCCTCCGTCTGGTGCCCTTGTTCCCTATCAAATGTGCAGCAGTACCACGGATTGAAGCCCTTTTGCGCATCGCCTAACTTAACGGGAAACCGGACGTAAACCTCGTCGGGGATTTCATTAAGTATATGGTAGATTGGAATTTTAAAAACCATGGTGATGCCCGTCTGAGCGTTTAACTTTCTGTTTGCATCTGCTGCGTCATCGCGGGGATATTCTGCTTGGTCATGGCGGCGACCTTTACCCCGGTTTCTACGATCCGGACCACGGTCAGATTCTCTTGCGCGGTCACTTGGACGGTTTGTCTCCTGTCCGACCGCGTGTACTTCCCAGCCACCCTTTTGTCCATTGCCACCGGATTTGTCTTCACGGTGGACGCCGCCGCATCATCCTCTACTCGGATGTGCTCATTGATGCGTTGCATCAACTGTTCCATGGAAGTCAGTTGGTTTATCATGAGCGAGTCCCTCAGTCTATGTCCGACCAGGAGACCGCGCTTATATTGATTGCCAGGTTGGTCGGGCAATCTATGATCTCATTGAAGGTTTTCCAATACCTGGCGTTGTATGCTTTGAGGGAGTTGCTCAACTCCATCTTGACGCTCAGGAGGTGGTTCACTTCCTTTAGCGTTTTGGTGTTGGTTTTGAATCGAGTCATGAATGCTTCCGCCAACTGCTGCCACCTTTCAATGCTTTCCTCCGGAAGCCTCTCAAACCATTTCAAGCCCAACTCGCCCAAACTCGATGGGAAAATAAGGCACATGAGAGCATCATTACGGCTGTGTCCAGCCATAACCTGCCGGAAGTCGCGTACATGCATGTACGGATCGTTTTTCTCGTCATAAAGCGTAAACTTGGGCTGGTGAAAGCCCGCTGGGAGCGGTGTGGTCTCAATCTCAAGGGAGAAGGGGGTGGCGCTTAGCCTCGCCAAATCTTTGTCCAAAATGACAGGCACGGCTGAACGGGGTGGCGGCATTATGACTTCCTTAGTGGCGTGACCTCTGTAGGATAACTGCTGGAGTGTCGGTACCCTTTGAACCTCCCATCGGCGAGCTTGTTCCTTCAAGACGTCCCTTAAGTTCTCCGAACGAGCGGAGTAGGAATATCTCGATGTCGTCGGCGAACGTGAGGAATGGTAGCTACTATCTTGTGCGCTAGACTTCTCTACAAGCGGGTCTGAGTCTCCAACCCCATAGCTTTTGGTGATGGAAAGGGAGGGTGTGTGTCGCTGGTTCTGGCTACCTGAGCGACGGGGTTGGGTGCGCTCACTGTGGTCACCCACCCCAGCGACACCCTTCCCTTTGACTTGCCATTTGAGAGCTTCCATCTCTGTTGTCATTCTTTGGATGACGACATCTTGGTCTCTCAACTTGTGCTCCAAGCGTTGAGCGTACGACTCTCTTCGCCGCCGATGTCCGTCTGGACTTCACGAGTGACCAATGCTCCTGGCACGCTTATCTCGTGCATCCCTAGGAAGTCCTCCTTGGGAAGTCTCCAGGCCCGCCATGTTCGGAACGGCTGGAAGTCCGTCTCTCCATCAGACTGGCTCTGGGGTAATACCGTTAATGGCAGACAATGGTACTTCGTCGTTGTTTTCTATGGAGGGTAATCCGATGAGCTTGGAGGGCAAGGTTTTGTCTGCTCAAACTTCCCACAGACAGCGCCAATTGTACGGGGGCCAAATATCCGATACCGCCCGTACTCTTCGCGTCTAAGCTCTGCTTCGTTCCGATTAACCTACGAACACAACGACGGTGAGCTACCCGGTGGTGCGTTGTCGGAAAACCTCTCTGACAGTCAAGTCAACACATACTCAGAAAGAGAGAAAAGAGAGAAGAGAGAGAAGGCAATGTGTTAGTGTTTCTCTCACCAGGTGATGTTTCATCCTCAGCATAGGGGGCGCAGTCACGTTTATGTACTTTATGCGCATACCTCTGCGACCATTCGCCCCTTGACGTGTGGAGTTGCTCTCCTATCCCACTTTCTTGCGTGTCAGTGCAAATACAGCTGAACACCACCTAATCAAACTGCCAAACGGCATTTGCGTGAACGGACAGCCTGGCGGCGCTACCCCATCTTCCTACGATAGTACCTCTAAGGCAAGCAACACTTCGCGTCCAGCTCCGTTATGACCAAGCTTAGCAGCTCTTCGTCATGACCGAGCTCTTGCTCGGTTAAGCCGGTCTGCGGAGGTTCTCGCATGCCGACTGCAACGATCAAACAACGCGAACCGGGCTGGCAGAGAACTTATCCCGGCCAAATCCGAAATGGACTTTAACTGAGCGCACTACTCCTGGATTGGCCCAACCCAGCTCGGCCCAAACAAGCTCGGACCAACTTTAGCCCAGTCATTACCACGGCCCAAAGTTGGATTATAAAATCTCCTTCTCAATTACTATTTGGATGTTAGTAATCCAAACCAAATGGACTAGCATGTGTTATGCATGTTCAATTGGAAGAGGGAGTAGTCTCAAGTCACTTGTGTGGGACAATCAAACAACCATGGGTGTGTTTGTTAGAGAACAAGTGACCACCCGGGAACATATCTAGTTCACTTATATGTTATAGTTATGTGTGCAATCCTTAGACTGAGAACATCATGATTATCCTGTGTGTGCATTGCTAAGTTTTGACAATACAATATGTTTATATTCTAACAATGAAATATGAACTTGTATAGATAGGGCTTAGTGAGACACCCATGGAGGCACGTGAATGTTTAAGAATTGATCCATCACTCAAGTAAAGAGATAGAATATATGTGATCTTTTAGGATATAACTTGAGAAAGACCTTGGTCAAGGCAAAGTAATAATTAGAAAGGAGTTTCAAATTTCATCAATACAAGTTGATATGCATTAGATTAGACACATGATTGAGTTAGGGGTTTGACAAACCTCAATGTCCTAATAATGATCTTTTGAGACATTATACGATTGAAGGATTGAATGTATGGTAATTGTTAGAAAGGCTCATTTTGTATAATATGTTGCTTGGTGTCACTTAAGATTTGCGGAAGCCCAAGGAAATGTTCCATGGGACATTTAAAATTCATAATAAATATCAATAATTTATATTATTTCTACTACACAGATAAGTGTGAACCTAAAATTTCACACACAATCAGGACAACGTGTAATATAATGGAATGAAAAGAGTTAAATCCAAATTAAGTGTTAATCAAGGATTTAAATTAATTAAGAGTTTCGAAAAGCGGTTGCGGTTGTGGTTGCGGTTGCGGAGTATAAAGGCCATAAAGTAATCGTTACGGTAACCAGAATTGTGAATTTTTTAATTTTTTGCACAATTTGAAAAAAACTTCTTGATATGCATTTTTTTTTTTCAAAATCACATTTATTAAGATTTAAAATAGATTTTGATCAAATTTTGTTACTTTTAAGTATAATCCAATATATCTCATATTTTTAAATCACTATAAAATGAGCTTTTTACATTTTATTTCAATAGTTAATAACTTTAAGAATAATTGATTTTAAATGTCTATAAAATTATTTTTGACCAATACCTGAACTAACTAAATAAAAAATATTTACAATTATTAAATAAAATGATTATAAAAAAAATTGTGCCATAAACAAAAATTATTTTTGAGCTAATGATTTTTTTTAAAAGACATTTTTTTAGATAACACTTTACAGCTAACTAAATAAAATTATTTACAATTAAGTATTAAATGAAATGATTATAAAAATAAAAATTGTGCCATAAGAAAATTTTATTTTTGAGCTACTGATTTTTTTTAAAGGCATTTTTTAGACAATACATTATAGTAACAAAATAAAAAATATTTACAATTAAATATTAAATGAAATCATTATACAAAAAAATACAACTATTGTTTATATATTTTTTATTTTACATGCTAATGTAATAAAATAAAAATAAAAAAAATAAATTATAAAGAAAAAAAATTCATACAGGGTTTTTTCTTTGGGCTTGAATCACAAGAGTGTTAGTTGTTTTTTTGTAAGATTTTTTTTTTTTTTGGAAAAAAAACTATTCAGAATATTGTAACAGAGTGTAACGGGCCATTACGGTACCACTACAACCGTTACATAACACTGAAATAGCCGTTACACATGTGAATTTCCGTCACACCGCAAAAACGGGTGTAATAGGTAGCGCTTACCACCGCAACTGTTACATAACGGCCGCAACCGTTACGTAACACCGCTTTTTGAAACCTTGCTAATTAATGAGATTATTACAATTAAGAGTTAATTGTGATATAACTTGTTCATTGTAACATACTTATCAAAAACCCAAAAAAAAACATCTTTGTTATAAGATCAGGAAAATCATCAATCCTTGTGGGACAAGATAGACTTGGTCTTCAAATATGAGAGCTACTATAAGAGCTAGCACTCCAGAGATTGACATCTGCCTCTCATTGTCTCTCTAGAATACTTGTGAGCTTGACAATGCCTTTGTTATAAGACTTTTAGAGGTCGGATGCTTGAACTACTTTTGAATTGGAGTGAACTCAAAAATCAAGCAAGGAATTGAATTTTGTGTTTGAGGTATTGTTCAAACTATTTCTATGGATGTTTGTATCTATGTTTCATATATATCACAAATATAATCATGGGGATTGAGAATCAAAATAAATTTTAAATTCCTTTATGCCTAGCCTAGGTACGCAATTTCCAACAGCTCCTCCATGTTTGTATTTGTATGGAGTAACATAGGCAATCTTTTGAAGGACTGGAATTGCCTGATCTGGCATTAAAACATGCTGATGTGAGATCCCCATATTTGGTTAGCAGGGAATAGGGAAAATCCTCCTTCCATATTGATTTTTCTGTTTAGAATTTGGGTGGAATGAGTCTACAGCCGACAGGCTTGTTTTGCTTGCTAATATACATCTACATCCTATCCTATGTACATTGTTGCACCCATTTGATGCATTTTCCTGACAGAACATTTTTTTTTGGGTGAATTTCCTGACAGAACATTACTTATTAAAGAAGTCAAGAAAAAGAAAAAGTATCTACCTTGAGTGAGAACAGCCACTCTAACTGTCCGTCCAGTTCCCTTGGGTAAATTCACGTATCATGAAAGAATTAGAAAAATAGCAGAAACTAATTGTAGTCCATGAGATCGCTAACCATATTTCTCATTACAATTAATCAAATGCAGGGAAAACTCACTGTTGCCCTCAGCTGTTGATCATTTGTATTTTGGGTCAATGTTGAGACGGAAAATGAGCTTCAGCTGTTTCGACAAACTTTGTGCTTGCCATTTGCTTGAGCAATGATATTGCTGTTTTTAAGTCATACTCTTTCTTGTTTTCCCTCAATTTTTGAATTTCCAAGAATCTCTTAGACCTTCTCTAATAATCCCAACAAAAGGAGGATAAGGAGTAAGTTACAAATGCAGTAACAAAATGAATGTGAAAGTATGGGGGTAGACAACTTAAACAAACCAAAGAGGAGACAAGACCAGCAACCACAGTGATAAATATCACGTTCGGGATTCATGCAAAGCAAATTTCTGATTTAAAAAGGCAATATATGTCAAGAATTTTTAAACGTGAGGTCTTCTAGCTCTTGTTCTATAACAATTTACAATTCATAATAATTTAAAACACAAGGGCTTTTAATCATTTTGAATAATTTGAGAATTCAGATAAAATTGCAGAATTATTGTTAATATTCAAGACCCGATTATATAAAAGGCATTCTTCTCAAATGAGCATGAACTATGACATAAAAAGGTGTTCTCAAAACTTGAGAATGAACTTATACTCTACTGCAACCACAACCTGTATAGCCAAACTTAAAAAAATAAATAAATAAAGGGCAAAACCACTAGATATAGCCAAAGTTTGTAGATAATCAAAAGATGAAGAAATGAAGAAACAAAAATATGTCATGCAGTCTTTTTCAGATGCTACAATGGAGGATTCTAGGGGATTGAAGTGCTTAAGTCATCATTAAGATAACAACAATGCTACATACCACTAAATTTCTACCACTAACACCACCACTAATGATGTGGCAAGTAAAAAACAAAAGAAAAAAACAAAAACTAAGACACAATACACATATGGCAGTGGGTGGGACCCACTTCCACATCCCTAGTGCAACCACTAATTAGTGGTCTGCATCATTTTTCTTAAGATAAAAGTCAAGCAAAAACAAGTAAATAAAGGACTATAATACACCCACAATACATGGTTTCAATCTCTCATATTGGTTTCCTATAACTAAAACAGCAAAATAAACAGAAATCAAACAAAATTCAATGTGTAATTCACTACACACATCCACAATCCAAGAAAAACAAAATAAATACCAATTAAAGTAGATCTTAATTAGCACAATCTATCCCCAACTCAATTATAAGATTCTTGAAACAAAAAAATTTACAATCACAGTTTAAAAAAAAATGTGAAAATCAAAGAAACCCAAGAAATTAAATCACTAATGTGTCCACAATTCAAGAGAAATGTCTCATATGGGTGTGTGGTTCGTAATTTTGTGGACCTCACCCACACCTATGTGATACATTTAGTCATTTATTTGATAGAAAATTTGAGACGTATAGCATTTTCCTTAATAAATCGTACTTTCATGACTTGAGTACCATTTAATCCTTTAAATATTTTTATGAACTCACAGGTCTTATTTTACATTGAAATTTCTCAAATAATGTGTACCTCACACATGGAAACGTAATAAGATAATAATGCACACATTAGAATGATGCCACATTATCACATTTTCAAAATAGCACATTGATAAAAATTTAATAAGATAATAGTGCACAAATATCTCATTGTCACATTTTGCAAAGAATGACATAGTTGGAAAATGTTTAATAAGACAATAATAGACACATTAGAATGATGTTCCATTGTCATATTTTAAGAATAATACATTTGACAAAAGTTTAATAAGATAATAGTGCACAAATGTCTCATTGTTACATTTTAAGAAGAATGACATATTTAACAAAAGTTTAATAAGACAAACAATGTATACATTAGAATGATGTCGCATCGTCACATTTTAAAGATGACACATTTGACAAAAATTTAATAAGACAATAGTACACAAGTAAAGCCTATTCACATTTGGAATCTTCAAAAAATATAGTGAAAGGAACTCACGGTGTACCTTTTCAAATTTAATGAGACTTAATAGTTTACGAGAAAATTCATAGGACTTTATGGTACATACTTTTTTGGGATGGGACTTCTGAATAAATTTTCCTTTTTTTTAATAGAATTAATTGAAAAAATAAAATTTTTAACTTTTTTTGTTTTTAGTATATATTTTTTTTCATATTTAAGTAAAATTTTAGATGCACCTAACAAGTAAATTTTTGTGAAGAAAATTTTTAAAAAAAACATTAAAGGTAAAATAACAAAAAGAAAAAAAAAATTGGTATATTTTTGTATTTTTTTTTTCTTTAGGAATTATTTTATTTTATTTTTTTATAAATATTTACTTTTTAGATGCATCTAAATTAGATATACTTACAAAG
Organism: Camellia sinensis; assembly: GCF_004153795.1. Classification (NCBI taxonomy): domain Eukaryota; kingdom Viridiplantae; phylum Streptophyta; class Magnoliopsida; order Ericales; family Theaceae; genus Camellia; species Camellia sinensis. Next base: position 968,799 of record NW_021026500.1, read on the forward strand.
TAAAAAAATTTAAAGTTCATTAAATACACACACACACACACACAAAAAAAAAAAAAAAACCAAACATACTGATAATGTCATTTTAGGCATTTAATTCGAGATGTTATGTGTAAGTCAAATGTTAGTTTTTTATCTTTTTAAGAGACAGATTCTTAACAAAATATTTGCATTTATATAAATTTATAATTCAAAATGACAATGTATTATTTTTCAGTTGAAGGTGTAAAGTGATATTGAATGATTGTTCAAGAGTTAAAGTGTAATTTATCCTATGAAAGGGTATTTTCATTATAAAGGTATAAATTGGAAAAAAAAAAAATTAATAGATGAGGGGAGTTAGGTGCTACAAATTTTAGTTACGTGGGTAAAATGATATGGAACAATAGTTGAGGGAGTGTAATTTATCCAAAAAATATGAATTGAAAATGACCCCTTTTTTTTTTTAATAACTCAGGGTATTCAAACCAGTTTGTGGGCACCTCAACTAATTCCTGGGAGATCAATCCTACTGTCCACTAACGGAGGCTCAATTAAAGTTAGAACAGAACTCCGTATGGACTAGCCCGACACAGGAATTAAAAATGACCTTAATACATAATTAATATATGAATGCAAAATGATATCATTTGGAAATTTTTTTTGGTATGCAAATGGACACTTTCTCCAAATTCCAAGTAAAATAACTTTAATACCCTTTTAGCCCTTTGCTTTTTTTTTCTTTTTTCTTTTTTGCTTCTCTTATTTTTTTTTTCTTTTTATTTATATACACTACAAGAATTTTCACTTTTGGCGACTAAATTTTTAGTTGCCAAAATTCATTTTTTAGTCGCCTATAGGCTTTAGCAACTAAATTTTTTGGTCGAAAAATTAGTAGCCGAAGAGTAGTCGAGAAAGCTAATTGGCAACTAAACTTAACTTGGTCGCCAAATGTATTCATTTGCCGACTAAATATTTAGTCGCTACTAGGTTTGAAAATTAATTAAATAATACATTTTTGCAGACCAAATTTTTTGTCGCCAAAAGCCAATGATTTAGTCGTGGAAAAAATTTTAGCTACTACATTTTTTAGTCGCCTAAAGCAAATACTAGTGTTTTGGCTACTAAAATTTTAGTCACCTAAAGTCAATCTTTTTTGGCTACTAAAATTTTAGTCGGCAAATAATATTTCGTTTGGCTACTAAAAATTTAGTCGCCTAAACTTCCACATTTTTGGCTACTAAAAATTTAGTTGCCTAAACTCCCATATTTTTGGCTACTAAATTTTTAGTCGGCAAAAGTATTTTTATTCTTCAGCTTTTGTTTTTAACTACGAAATATTTTAGTCGCCAAATATTTGATTTTCTTTTGGCTACAAAACTTTTAGTAGCCAAAGGTTTGATTTTCTTTTGGCTACAAAATATTTAGTAGCCAAATGGTTGTATTTCTTTTAGTTACAAAAAAATTAGTAGCCAAATATTTGATTTTCTTTTGGCTACAAAACTTTTAGTAACTAAATGTTTGTTTTTTTTTTCTTCCTTTTTTTTGGCTACAAAACGTTTAGTCGGCAAAAATATGACATTATGTTTTATTGCAAATATTATAATGTGTCCATAACCTGTCTGTATTCCATGCAACCTGTAATACGTATATAAATAAAATGATACATAAACTATCAATCATTCCACAATCTACATCCGTATACAAAAAATAAATTACTTTAACTGTCCAAGTACATACAAACCAACTATTGTCCAAACTAAATAATAATTTCATACAAAATATAGAATCATACAAAAAGTAAAGCCCTCCATATGCAAAAATTACATTTACTATACCATGTGAAATGACCATTTGGCATGGTACAAATTACCATCGTAATCTGTACCACGACAAAAGGTGATGTATGTACCAAGCCAAAAGTACATCTATGTACCACGACAAAAAATCATATATCTGTACGGCGACAAAAGGTGATCAATCTACCATGCCAGTAATTATCTGTTGGCTATCAAAAGTTTTCTGTATTAGTAATAGTTAACTGCACAAAAGCCGGAGACGACAAAAGTATTATATTACTTCTATACAAAAGTACAATTTCTTCTCCATAGACCAAAATATCTCTAGAAGTCCACACAACAAAGTCATCTACAAAAAACAAAAAAAAACATTAGAATTGGACCCAAAATTGCCCAACTTCTTGAATGGATTTGGCAACAAGTGACAAATAAAAATAAGTGAGAAGCAACCTTCCATGATAAATCAATTATCAGTCATTCTATAGTCTTTCTAAAGTCTTTTGTTATAAGGAACATTGTTAAATGCAGAACAATCATTACTAAATCTGTCATTAGTAACATAAAGCTAATGTAACAATCTTCTATTTGTATGCAACATGTATCCAAATTCTGTGGCTAAACCAATATCAAAGCCCAATGTGAATAAAAAGTATTCTTTTTACCAACTTCCTCATTATTTGTTTGCAAAAGGCACTTGAATCATTAGATTGGATATAAAACCATCGCTGCTTATTAATGTATGTCAGTGCCATTTCAGAAAGGATATTAGAACATGTGATGAAATGATCTTGTGAGAATATTGTGATTCTATAGAGATTATGACTAGGTATTTTGAGATAGTTGGTGTGGTTGTGATTTGGATATTTTTGTGAAAATTTATATGCTTGATAAGGGTAATTAATATTAACATTTATAGTTATCCATAGCTATAAGTTAGAAATTGTGAAGACTAGAGGTAATACGTGAGTATTTTGGATTGAAATAAGCCCCGTTTAGGAATAGGCTATTTTAGTTAGCTATTTGACATTTTATGAAAAGACAAGCAAAAAAATAGGGAGTGATGTGATGCGATGTTTTTTTTAATTAGCTATTTTAATCTGGGATGGGCTATTTTAACCCATCCCAAACAATGTGTTTAAATGGAGATTATTTTTGTATCCCTTGTTATTAGCTATAAGATTGTCTTGTATCATTGGTGTAAGTATTGTGAATCCCTTATATTGATCTTTCGTTTAGCTATAGGTGTGGTGTGGTGAGAATCTGTGGTGTTGATATGTTGGTCTAGTATTGTCATTGGATTTAATTTGGGTGCATTTGATCTTAGGTGGTTAGTGGTGGTCCTAATTAAGAGGTATTTAGTTTGTTTGATGGAAGGTGATTCTTTATTTTAATTTTTATTCCATCATGTTTTGTGGTGATATTATCTTAGAAGTAGTTATTTGGCGGATCTCTCGTTGGGGGGTAAGTTGGTATGAGACACTTTTATCACTTTGTTAGTCTTGAAACAAAAAAGAAAAAAAAAATGTTTCGAAATATCCATTGTTGACCTAAGATTTCTTAGAATGAATGGATGGCATTATAGCTCGTGGTCATATTTTTTTTTTTTAAATTTGTTTATTTATTTATTTATTTATTGAGTTTGGGTAAAGATGACTTGACTATAGATTTTAGGTGGGATTTTGAAGTGATTACAAGAACATGATTATTCATTGGCATACCCTTCTGTCTTATCTCGTTGTCTTTTTGTGATTGGTTTGAATGCCAATTGGCACCTTTGTCTTGTGACACGAGTAGTTGTAAGAATTAGGTTAAGTTTTCCTTGCGTTTTAGTTAGTTGGAGTAGATTAGTTTCTAAGTTGTTTAATACTCTTACAGCTGTTTCCTTGTGATTGTTCCACATACTTCTAAGATGAGAGGTAAAATTTTTAGTTAGTTGGTCTTGGGAGTGATATTAATATTTATCATTGGGTGAGTTCGTATTATGGGAGTTGTTGAATTTAAGTTTAATCTAGTGGGTCATCATAATATTAGTATAGTGTGGAGTCGTGTTGCAAATTTGGAGTTAGTGGCATGGCATTGGTTTCAATGAATGAGAGTGGCTTTGAGTTAACTTTTTCATTGGGAGTACCTTAGTACAGTTAGGAAGTGTACCTAGTCGTGACGAGTTCTATGTGAACTTAAAATAGTATTGTGACAACTTTTGGGTAAATTATATGTTAGAATAAGATCATTTCGGTGGATAGTGCTATATGAATTTGTAATTATAGCATTTTGTTGTGTAGCTGATTTTATTTCCTGAATGAAGCATGTGTTGGCTTATGAGTCTTGACTTGATTTAAAAACATTTGTTAAAAGAAAGAGTTATATGGTTCAATTAGTGCATGGTTGGGAGGAGGTTGAAAGCTTCGGATGGTATGAGATTAATTTGAGTACTTAGAAGATTGTGAAAGTGCTTGGAAGGGGTGTGAGGGCTGTGTTTTGTAATGACGAGGAAGTGGTAAAGTTTTGCCGAGAGATGGTAGTCATGTGTGGGTGCAAAGGAGTATGGAATTTAAGTAGTGAGCGTCATGATCAAGAGTTGTGTGGAGTTTATGAATGTGAAGGGAACTTAGTGGTTGGGTACTAAGGCCAAGTTTGGGAAGACTAAATAAGTGCACTTTTTGTCTTTTTGGACTAAAAAATTGAGATCGAAAATATGGATGTTTGGGTTAACTTTTTGACTTTTTATGGAAAAATGTGTAATAAAAAATTGTAAAAATTGGTTTGTAGAGGAAAATTTGAATTGGGAGTTGTGCAGCCGTAATTGTTGGCTTTTGGTGAATAGTGTTAACTTTTTAACTTTTTGAGTAACTTTTTGGCTTTTTGACTTATTTGGGACTTCCCAAACTTAGCCTAAAAGTGTTTCTTGGGAGGAAATATGGACTGTGTTTTGATTGATGGGTGGTCGGATGGTTGATATTTGGATTGGGTGACAAATAGTCACTTTAGTGGTTTGGCGCTGAGCTGTGAGATTTGGTTTTAGGGAGTCCAACTTGGACTCAGGTATGAAGTGGGTGTGTGTTGAAACCTGGATCGGGGTGATACGTGTTGGTTAGTCTGTCGATGTTTGAATTGTGAGAGTAGAGAATCGATGAGTGGATTAAGTCATGTAGAGCAGATGGATCCTTGTGGCCGATCCCTTTTAAAGGGACTCAAGACTTGGTTTGATTTGGTTTGGTTGCTTGGTTTGGTTTGGAATCGGTGGTCAGGATGCGTGGTATTCGAAGTTTATTGACATCTAGTCATCTTGGGAATTGATTCAGTTTGAGTAAAACGTGGTACGGTTGGGTGGTACTTAGGTAGTACTGGAGGGCATTGAGCTTCGCTTGTGTGTGTATGTTGTTGATATGAACCTGTGAAATGACTCAAATTGAATCAAAGTGTTTGAATGTAGATTATTGTAATCACACTTGTGCCAATGTGTACTATCGATTGTTGGTGATGATGTTTGTAGTGATTGGGAACTTCCAACTTACGGGAAGTCGTATGTGCTGTGTTATCCCTCGAATGCGCTGTTATTATTGTTTCTATTCATTGTTATTACAGATGTGTGTGGTAAATGGGTTATAACATCACCGGGTGGGTGATGGAGGTTGTTGGGTGATGGTTGGGATTCACCGAATGAATGTTGAGAATGGTTTGGAAAATGAAAATTTCTTTTCCTTGTGTTGTGGCCTAGGATGGCATAGTTAAATTAATGTCGAAGATCTAATCTAAGTGGGAATATATATAAAAATGAAAAGATTTTCAAGAGGAATGGAGAATTTTGTTTACAAAATTGCGATTTTTCTCTCTCTTATAATGGGGTTGTATGGAAACTTGGGTTGAATTGCTTGTTGTGTATGTGTATATATATATTGGCATGTTTATTTTGAGGAAATATAATGCGATTGCAGTTGTTGTATCAATTTGTGTTTCGGGCAGTGAGTATAGGGCGTCTTTTCTTTCGCAAGTGTTGTCCAGGTATTGTTTTATGGTGGTTTCCTTTCCCTTCGACATTGGGATTTGGTCACTCCGTGGTCGTCTTTGTGTGGTGTTGTCATTAGGGGAGTAGAATGGTTGGTGTTGTTCCTTGTCTCTTGGATTTTGATGAGTATACTGATAAATTATGATCTCTTTCTCGTGCTTCTTGTTTGGGTGTCTTTGGGGCGCTGAGGTTTTGAGTCTGAATTCAAGAATTTATATCGATTGTGAGTCTAGCTTTTGATTGGTAGTTATGTCTTGCCCTCATAATTGAATAGCTTCTAATTTGACTCTGATTTTATTTCGGGAATATATCCCACGTGTATTAAGTTAGAGGTTGTGTTTCCATCTGTATTGGTTTGTCCTTTGGTTTCAGTCCTTCCCTAATTTCGGGGATGAAATTTCTTAAGGTGGGGAGGTTATAGCACTCAAGAATTTCTTTTCTTTTTCTCGTCACTCGAGCAAAGGAATGTTCGCTCAAGCGGTCTCGCGAAGCTCCCAGTATTTTTGCAGGTCTATGTGAGATTCTGTGAGTTGTCGATGTCCACTCGAGCGGTCTGTCTTGTTGAGTCTGAACTTCTGGGAATCCGTGTTCTTTGCTCGAGTGAAGGATTGGTCACTCGAGCGAAGTGTCCGAATTCAGTATGTTTAAAAGTCACGTTTTGGTCCACTTTTCTTCATTCTCTCTTGTTCTTTCTCTCTCTTCTGACCCTTTTCCACCATTGTTGTGGGTTTCAAGCTTTCAAGCTTGGTTTTCATCTTTGGTACCTGCTAGTTATATCAAAATCCCAATTTAGGTTAGGAGATCTTTAAATAAGTTGGTACAAGGCATGTCATTTTTCATATGTCCTCAAATCTTCTTATTGTTGATTGTCCAGAATGAAAGCTAGTTCTTTCCTGCTTACATCTATCATTGGTGACTTGTTTTCTTCCTTTATTCATGCAATTCACAGGTAAGGAGAACCCAGATCAGTGAAAGAATGAGGAAACTATAATTCCAAACATGGACAAGGTAGGAAGGATAACAACAATGCACACACTTCATCCTATGGTCATAAAACTCATGATCTTTCTGTTTCTTGTAATTGGCAGCAAACAAACACAACATACATGTTAGATTTGGTTGTTGAGTACCAAAAAAAAAAAAAAAAACTACAAAAACAGTACAAGGTATTGAAGAAGAAACCAAATATTGTCTTCATTGGAACTCTCTCTTCTTTTTCTATTTTTTTTCATTGGAACATATCATTGGAACTATTTTTATCTGTGCTTGATCACTGTTTATTTATTTATATTGTTTTCATACACTCAGCGAAAATCAAGCAAACTGCAAGTGTTCAATTAATATGAATATTTGTGTTTTGTCATGGTTTCCTTTGGTCTTGTGTGTATGTTTAAATGGCATTTGGTGCTTTTTATTGATGTATATTAATGGGATCTTAGGCCAAGTTTGGGAAGACTAAATAAGTGCACTTTTTGTCTTTTTGGACTAAAAAATTAAGGTTGAAAATATGGATGTTTGGGTTAACTTTTTGACTTTTTATTGGAAAATGTGTAATAAAAAATTGTAAAAATTGATTTGTAGGGTAAAAATTGGTTTGTAGGGGAAAATTAGGATTGGGAGTTGTGCAGCCGTAATTGTTGACTTTTGGTGAATAGTGTTAACTTTTTAACTTTTTGAGTAACTTTTTGACTTTTTGGCTTTTTTGGAACATCCCAAACTTGGCCTAATATGACATTTTGGGAAACTATTTGAAGGGTGATGGAGCACAATCTGCTGAAGAGAAGTAAAGACATTTCAAGTTAATGAGACACCTCAATTTTAATGAAGAATCTAGTTCTGAACCATATACTCTGACTGCCTAAAGTTGGGATGAGTGCATGCATCTGAAGGTTTTCTCTCTCCCGACTTTAGGGGAGATCTTGGTGCTCTAAATTAAGATAATGCAGTTAATACATGTTCTAAATTAGAATAGTCACCTTTTGGCTGTTGGCCTATATTTTCAGCTATAGGCTCAGGCTCATGCTTAGCAGGAAAGGGCAAAATAAATAAAATAATTCATATTTTTGTGAATAGTTTTTTGTACCTATAACTTTTTTGTCCATTTTTATATTTTTAAAATTTTTGGGTTACACATAAAATTTTAGAAGAAACTAGAAAGGGACCTAATTTTTCATATTGAATGAAACAATGAAGGGTACAGCTAGTTTTCTAAATAGGGCTAACTTCATGATCGTGTGATGACAAAAATTAATGATTTATCATCGACCCGTCAAGCCATATGAGAAGTCACATAAGAAATGAAAAAAATTAGTGAAATATTTACGTGATATGTAACAGCCCTCCAACCATATTTATTTAATTTCATGGAATTTGGAGTTCCCTGCTGTCTGAAATTAAGTAATAATCTTAGATGATCAAATTTTTACAAAGACAAGGCAGTTCACATAACACTGAAAAAGCTAGCCTCTTATGAATATGACAATTTCAACTTTCAATCACCAAATGAGACCAATTGGAAAAATAAAAAATAAATAAAAAGTAATTGTTGATGCCATGTTTTTTAGTTATTCCTCAGGAGGATGACTGCACAAATGCCTCAAACATAACTTGTTTTGAGCTTGCATATGACAATGATATCAATATAACTTAATGCTCTTCAACAACACATTACAACCCAAAGATACAAAGGTTTTGAAGCTAGATTTTCAGAGATCAATTTCAACTCCAAAGACGATTAGACCAAAAATGCTTTATCTTGTTCTGTGTGGTAAAAAAAAAATGCAGTTTCAGTTCATGAGCCTCCTGTCACTATGAGGACTACCAGCACATTCATAAACTATTTAAAAGGCTGTTTTGCTTATAATACAGTCATAATTTTTAAACTTCTGGATGAATAAAGAAATTTTGTACATTCCAGGTTCAAGGATTTCAAAAGAAATTGGTACGTTCCTGCATAGCGCATTAGGATCTTGGTATTGGTGGCGACTTGTATGCACCTATGAGAATAGAGCAAATATTTTTTTGGGAAAACTTGTACAAATGTAGAGAGATCTAAATAAGTAATCTGAAGGATATACCGATCAAACTCATGGTTTCTAAAATGTTACATGTCGTGATACCATAAAATGTGAAAGAAGGTCCACAGACTATGCCAATTGAAACTGAAAAGAGACACAACCCGAGTTGGATAAACACCACATGCCACAACAATATACAAACTAGAAATTTACTATTACAATTTCCATGGAAAAGAGAAAACCCAAGTCTCAATGGCATTATCTATCTAGCTCAAGACTCTTAATGAACTGCTTGAAAAAGAAACTAATATAATAGAGGGTAAAATTAGTACTAAAATAAAGGTGAAGCATCAGAATTAAAAATAAAAAATAAAAAATTACACTATTTTGACGGCTCTCAATTAACCATGAAAACCAAAAAAGCCTTTCCGAACAATACAAAGTAGAACCATGAATGACATACATAGGCAATTGAGCCAAATGCCTCATAGTGGCTGCCAAGACAGCAACTAGTTAAGTTTCTCGATGATGCTGAGCTCCAAAACTTTGGATGATTTCTGCGAGTTTCCTTCCTTCGTGTTTATAACCTTTTGAAAGTTAGTTCTCAAAACATGGTCACTGATATATGGGGAACATTAGTAACGAAAATGAGCCACAAAACCAACCAGAAAAGCTTTTACACTATGGACTCACAGACTTTATGAGAGCTATATATAGACATTAGCTGAGTCCACACGAGATGGATAACTCATTTATTTGGAATTTTAACCAATCAAGAGTAAGATTTTTAATCTTAACTAATCTAACTGACTCAATTTTTAGGTACTCCTTCTGTAGAAGAAAGTTTGTCTGACAATTAAATGGTTCATTTCAGTTTACTGAAGACGAAAAATTACCTTGTGTTAAGGATTGTTTTCAATTCCTACTAGCATACATCAGTTTTGGTTTAGAATTTTTCTCTTTGAACAGTGTTTTGGTTTAGAATTTTCAATACACTACAGTAGCTTAACAAGTGTTAAAAAAAACATGGGAATAAGAATGGATGTTCCATTTCCACGTCATTCAATGTTAGAAACCAACCAGCAGAGTGAGGATGAGTATTTCATTCCACGCCATCTTGCAATCCAATCCCACTCTCATCCATCTTCCAATATTGAATCAGTTCTTTTCATCATCCAAAGCTGAATTGCCATTAACACCACTAAGAACTAAGAGAACCAAGCAGATCCTTGTCGAGGGAAAACTTGAAAATCCACATTTGCCTAACCTAGCAAATCACAATAGTCCTTCACCTTTTAAAGGGAAGTGTAGGCCTCTGATTTCTTTCATCTTTAAGATTAAATCAGCAACTGTATAGCAAGGGATATTTCAATATCCTTTTACCTGAGTTGCAAATTTATCTTTAATTAACTCCAAGGCATTTTCCCAAGAAGCTAAACCATTACTAAAGATAAGGTTATTTCTGGTTTTCCAAATGGTCCAAAAAACTGTCATGGATGATTATAGCCTCCCATAAGAGCTTTTTGACATTCTTGAATTTTATTCCAAACCACCAATCAAGTAAGGCACTAACTGATGAAAAACAAACTCATTCCATTCCCCACCAAGACAAACAATCAACCCAAATTTTCCAAGATCTTCTACGGAGTAACTCATTCGCACAAATATTAACAGAGCCTAGAACAGGATTCATCCAGAGAATTCATTTTAATCAAAAGATCACAAATGGTAATCCTTTTGTGCCGGACTAGCCAAGCAAAATCAACAATTCCAAAGGGGGCAATGCTTTTCCACAAATTCTATTGTAGGAATAATACAACATTGAGATGAGGTAAACAGGTCTTGTAAAGATTTTAGTGAGAAGTTACCTGATGGATCCACTCTCAAAATTAATTGATCCATTGATTGGCGTTAACCTGATCAACCTGTGGCAGCATTTGCAACAACCTATGATGGTCTTCCTCCTCCTCCCATACCAAGAAAATCTGTCTCTATGACATACTCATAATGATGAAATCATTAATGAGACCATCTTTGTTACATCAGACACCCATTTATCAAACAAAAAGAGAAATCTCATTCCATTTCCTAATTTTAGTAGCACATTATTGGGGACATGTTCAGAAAAAACAAAAACAAAAACAAAAAAAACTGCATTATCCTTTAAGAAATAAAATATCCCATCTCTTGTTGTCCCAATTTATCTTTTCACAAATCACTCTTTTCCGAAGGGGATTTGGCTCAGATGCAAACCTGCACCACCACTTAATCAAGAGAGCTTCATTCTTAATTTTTAGATTAGAACTACCCAGAACCATAAATCTATGTAATGAATCTTTCATCATATGAGATTACGCACACTGTAATTATAGTCACAGGGTTAGTGTTCAATGTTTATTGGCTCGATTTGTTTTGACAGAAAGACTCACATTAAACTTATAGTAGGCAGGGCTGAGGAGGCTGTTGAAAGATTATGAAGTATTCTCTAGTTTCCTTTGCCATTTCAGGCACAGAATTACTAATTTATACAGTAACTTTGTTCATATGATTTGAGTTTAGAAGGTGAAATCTTTTCACCCTTCTCTTTTAGAAAAAAAATTCTCTAGGTGGACATCCCCTTGGCAGAACTTGTAAGTCTTAGATACTTGAATCTTTAGTTTGCCTCATCACTTACTCACTCACTCTCTATTGCTGCAAAATGTGAAAATATGCTGACTGCAACTGAAGCCAAATAATACGAATCAAATTTCAACACTCAGATTATTTGATGAACAAAACATCATTTTTTTGGGTAAGTCAATATATACCAAAGATCAAAAGTAAATACATAGTACAAGGAGCATACACGGACAACACAAACATGGGAATCATCTAAGCAAGCAAAAGATGAGGACAATACCGTTTAGTCAATGTAGGCCTCGTTTACATCTGACATGAACATATGTACAACAGACACAACATACAGACCATAAGAAGATGGCAATAGCTGCACAGAAAGGCCAGAAAGCCAAAGCAACAACAATAGTAGCATCAGCATAAAACCTGTCAATTTACGACTGAGCATTTATATGTGACACATGCACAAAAGCAAATAGAGTTTAATAAAAGAAGCAGCACGACCAAAACCAAGGAAACAACAACAACCTAGGAAGCATAGATACGGATACGAGATACGGATATGACACGATACGGATACGGCGATACGACAAAATTTAAAAAAATAGGATACGGGTACGGCTAGGATACGTTTGTGAAAAATATATTTTTTAAAATTATTAATAGTGAGTTACACATAAACTAAAGAACGTTGAGAAACTACAGTGTAATTTTATAATGCAAAATACTATATTTTAAGAATTTTGTATTAATTTAAGCTAGTAGCTTGTTTACTTTTTAAATTTTTAATAGGTCTTGCAAATATTTCATTTCAATATCAAGTTTAATATATTTATATTACAATAATAGAACAATTCACAATTTGTCCCTATGGTTTTTTCCTTTGACACTAGTGAAAAATATTATATTCAAGTTTACTTGCTTATTTATTTATTGATATTTAATTTTACCATTATTATATTCTCTTGTTAATTCTTGCTTTCTATGTAGTTATAGAGGACATGCATGAAATAATTAAGATACATCAATTTGATAAATTCTATTATTTAACTCACTATACTCTTCTTATCGAAGAACTTAACAAAATATTAGAAAAATATTCTTATATTTATACTTGCAATTATATTATATTATATTACTATGCAAGAAATGTTACAATTCTAATTTCATAAAACAAGTAAGCATAACTTGGAGTATCCGATACTTCAAAATTAAGTATCCGATACTCCAAAATTAATGAAAAAATAATTAAGAAGTATCCGATACTTTTAATAAGTATCCGATACGTATCCGCGAGTATCCAAGGAGTATCGGTATCCGATATGGATACGATACGGATACGTCACCCCATTTGAAGTATCCGTGCTTCATAGACAACAACAATACAGAATCATCAAGCCACTTCATATCTAGATTCATCAAACCTTCTTTCGGTCTTCAACAAGATGCAACATTTCTTTAAATCAGATGCAACATTTACTTCACTGGACGCAGCAGAAAATGATTGAAAGAGTTGATACCATCCTTTGGAAGCTCTTTTGGCTTCCCAAGGATAGCAGTAGTTGGGGCAAAGCAGATAAATGAATGTATTGAACCTGTAAATGAAAACGATAACAACAATGACAAAGAATTTTTATTTTTATTTTTATTTTTTTGTGATAAATACAATGACAAACAAATATTTGACAAGCATCTACTGAAACTTAAACCACATGAAACCTAACTAACGTTTAGTTGGCATAGATGACATTTACACCTTGAACAATTTTTACTAAAATCTGAAAACACCGCAGGGGAAAAAATAATAATAATAATAATAAATAAAATAAAAGAGTGGTTTAGCAACAAACTTATGGTGAATTATGACAGCACTAAAATAAATAGTCTATGACTCTTTGACGGGAAGGAAAAAGCATTTCATCATAAAACTACTATTTGCATAAGCTTCTAGTAATGCAGAAATGAGAGCAAGACTAACCATATACTAAAAGAAGTTATTATATGTCACTAAAACATATAGAGATACACAATGCCTAAACATGGTGATATCAAATATGAACAATGGAGTCGGTGTAAGCGAGGAAGCATATAGCCATATCCGTAGCCTACGGTAAAATTTGTAGTTTCTTCGATAGTCATGAGAAGACACAATCTCTAACCAAACCAAATCTCTATCAAATGAAATACAGGCAAAACATCAAGTAAAACCATGTTACATGCTTTGGTGTGATCAATTTTTCAAAAAAAGCTTACAATTTTCATCATTTGTTTAGCCATAAAGATTTAAGTTAAACAGAATTAATAACCAGCTTAAATTTATTAAATTTTGACAAATAAATGTCAACAATGGCCAAAATCATTGCATCACATTGATATATACCAGCTATTTGAAAGGAAGGGCGTGTTCAATAGGTCAATTCTTGGTAGACTCTCAAGATATATAATGGATCAATCGGCTCATTTACTTCATGTGAAGAATTGCTATTAATGAAAGCCGTATAAGGGAGGTGTGAGGTAGGACTACAGAAAATAAACATTGGTACAAAAGAAAACAAACACTTTGTACAACCAACACGATGAAACAATATTTGTGCAATCCATACTTTGATCCTTTTTTCATTTGAAAAAATTCGTTTTAGTTGTACATGCATAACCACAAGTATGCCCAATATAGTGGCATGTGTGTGATGCAAGCATAAGGTGTTGCACTTTACATATCCCAATGTTGATGTAAGAGTAGAGTTTGAAGCAGAATCCATTTCAAAAGCTACACATACAAAAGAGAACATGCTCATCTCCTTTTAGACTTCAATGAACAAAATGAAAATCATGTCACAAACCATTATTTGATGAGTCTACCAAATAAATGAGGTCAGATTTTAAAAACTTGACAAACCTCACTCATGTTCTACTTCATCAGTTCAAAATCATAGGTGGAAACAATTTTACAAAAATAAAATAAAGAAAGAATATATATTTGAGATACAGAGTCAGATTTGATAATGCTTACATTCAGCTTTGGAAGAGCAGAAAAAAAGAAATAGAACTTCAAATTAAAGAACCCTTAAACCACACTGTCATCCATAGACATCACCACTTAAGCAGAAAAATTGCTGAAAATTGAAAAGTAATTGGGTTAGTGACTGCCACAAAACGGAGATCAAACAACATATGTAGACGAAGCACAAAGACATCAATGATTCATGGTGAAAATACATAAATTCAAGGTAAGTAATCGATGCTCCGACCCAAAAATTAAAAAAGAAAAAGAAATATACGGTTGATTATTGTGACTGGGCATGTGATCCTAATTATGTCTGGGCTGTTAAAGTCAGAAAAAAAATTACCATTCTGCAATATGATTTTTATTTTATTTTTTTTATCAGAAAACAAAAAGAGTTTATGAATAATAATGTGAATCATTACAATCAATAAATAAACACTGGGAAGGGATAATAAAGAACAGAAAAAAAAAAAAAAAAAAAAAAAAAAAAAAAAAAACAGGCAGCATACAAAACCACCTTAAATTCCGAACATAGACCCCAAATCCCTCTACGAAGAAGAATACAGTAGTTGGTTGGCAAGAGACCAACAGTGAGAACACTTGAAATGGAATTCTCTTGTTTTTCAATAGAAATTAATTTGGCCTCTTCATCTTCAACCTTCATCAAGTTAGAGCATCTCCGACCCTTCACCAATTTTTTCATCTACATTGACTCCAAATTTGAATAAAAAGTTTGATTTATTATGAAATACTTCAATCCTTACATCAAAATCTTTTAAAAAATTCCTCTCTTATCCCAATTTTTTCTTTTCATCAAATTTGATGAAAAAAAAAAAAAAAAATTCATCTCAAATGCTTCATCTTTTTTTAATTTTTTTCAATTTCAACCCTTCAAATTTTTTTTTTTTTTTTTTTGTGATTTTTTACATTTAAAAGGGAAAACTGTTATGATAAAAAATAAAAATAAAATAAAAAAACATAGCCCAACCTCCCCATATATATATATATATATATACACACTATAAGTAATACACAGGCTCAATTGTGATGAGATGAGGAGATTGTGACACTGTTAGCATTGATAAAAAATAATAAAATAATAATTTTGATATATTTAGTTTGGGTGATTTTTGAGGACTGAGTACCTGGTACTTTTGATTGCTCATATTGCAATTTATTCCTCTACCTCCTCTCTACTTCAAAGATGTATATGTCGTCTATGAAGACTGCAAGAATGGGAGTGATGAAGAGATTTCAAACATACCGCTCGAGCGAAACACTTCATTAGCGGTAAATACAATATCCCAGAAGTTTTGCAGGTCTACAATGAAAGTACTGGGAGCCTCACATCTACGCTCAAGTGAAGACTTGACTGCTCGAACGGTCTCGCCTGTAAACAGGCAAGATACTGGGAGCCTCGAATCACCGCTCGAGCAACCACTTAATCGCTCGAGCAGTCTCCCAGAACAGAATGTTACAACCTTTCCCCCTTATTCGTGATTCCTGTCAACAACAAAACCCAAAACCCAACAACTCAATGACGTTCAACACCATACTAACAATAACCACAACCATCAATAATGGAGGTCCGATAAATAATGTTTTAAGTAGCATAGCTGCATAGGTACTACAATAGATGAGCTCTATCCGTATCCAACATGTCAATACTGATACTTTCAAGAGAATAACCTTTCTCAAACTGTGGGTAGTGGGTTGGGTTGGGTTGGGGTAGGTTGGGTTGGGGGGTGGATCGGCGGATAAATTGCACACCCATAATCCCAGGTTTGTTCTTCTGTCCTTCTTCATTTTTCTTCTTCCTACATCATTACTCACTTTGTCTTGAGAATGAATTCAAGTATTACTAACTTATTAAGATTTAGCATGTCATCCTTTAAAGGATGAATGGATTGGGACTTAGGAAACTGAGGTTTTTGAACAAAGCATTTTAGAAAATGGCTAGGGAGATATGCTGAGGAAAATAAGGGTAGTGTAAAATAAGGAATACTGTGAGGGCTAATAAAATTTGTACAAGTCTTTTGGGGTGAAATTATGGAAGAACTAAAGGAATGGCTGAGAAGAATTCTCCAAACATAATTACTTTTCGGTAGCAAATTTGCAAAGATGAGATTTCATGATGACTACTGTATGGTAGCAAGCTCCACAAACTAATAGTTCCAAATCTCTTCAAAATCACATCATATAAGGAAGCCATGATACCAGGCAATGTTAGTGGAGTAGATGGTATAGTGGTTTGGCCCAATTCTATAGGGCCTTTCAAGAATGAGACGTTGACATGGTGGAAACATCGCCATGCTTTATCCCACTCTAGTAGATACCAAAGGGGTAGAAGGCTTACTTTGTGGCAAGAAGTCACAAAAGCGTAAAAATTTTAAGGTTCGATTCTATTCTAGTAATATTCCTAGCCAATAATCGACCAAGGCCTTCCTAAAGTGTCCCTTCTCTTTTTCCCTTGATAGATATCAACATTGGAAAGAATTATGATCTTGATAATTTGGTGAAATGAGAAAATGTTCAAAGGAAATCCAAAAAAAGTTAATAATCTATTGGCTAAAGCCTAAACGCTTCTTTCGTTTTCATTATTTAGGATATACCTTACTAGAGCTGACAACTCAGAGTGGTCGTCAAGTGAGGATAAGAGTTAAACATTGATGGATGGTGGGCTCCTATTAGTGGCATGCCCTAAAAGCCCCTTGTCATTTAATTAATAAAGGGAAAAGTTTTATTTTATCATACTATCCTTTTTGTGCTATTGTTTACATTGTAATACAATTAAAGTTCAGAATTTATGTCTTAAGAGTTAAAATTGAGAGACATGTACTTCTCAGTATTTTATTCTTAAAAGTTCCTAGTTATACGATTACTATTTGGATGTTAGTAATCCAAACCAAATGGACTAGCACGTGTTATGCTTGTTCAATTGGAAAAGGGAGTAGTCTCAAGTCACTTGTGTGGGACAATCAAACAACCATGTGTGTGTTTTTTAGAGAACAAGTGACCACCCAGGAACATATCTAGTTCGCTCATATGTTATAGTTGTGTGTGCAATCCTTAGACTGAGAACATCATGATTATCCTGTGTGTGCATTGCTAAGTTTTGACAATACAATATGTTTATATTCTAACAACGAAATATGAACCTGTATTGATAGGGCTTAGTGAGACACACATGGAGGCACGTGAATGTTTAAGAATTGATCCATCTCTCAAGTAAAGAGATAGAATATATGTGATCTTTTAGGATATAAGTCGAGAAATACCTTGGTCAAGGCAAAGTAATAATTAGAAAGGAGTTTCTAATTTCACCAATACAAGTTGATATGCATTAGATTAGATATATGACTGAGTTAGGGATTTGACAAACCTCAATGTCCTAATGACCTTTTGAGACATTATACGATGAATGGATTGAATGTATAGTAACTGTTAGAAGGGCTCATTTTGTATGTTCATAATAGTATGTTGCTTGGTGACACTCAAGATTTGTGGAAGCCCAAGGAAATGTTCCATGGGACATTTAAAATTCATAATAAATATCAAGAATTTATATTATTTCTACTACACAGATAAGTGTGAACCAAAAATTTCATACACAGTAAGGACAACATGTAACATAATGGAATGAAAAGAGTTAATCCAAATTAAGTGTTAATCAGGGATTTTAATTAATAAAGAGTTTCAAAAAGCAGTTGCGGTTGCCGTAACGGTTGCAGTTGCGGAGTGTAAAGGTCGTAGAGTAACGGTTGTGGTAGTTGGAACCGTGAATTTTTTAATTTTTCACACAATTTGAAAAAAACTTACCGATACGCATAATTTTTTTTTTCAAAATAGAATTTATAAGGGTTTAAAATAGATTTTGATCAATTTTTGTTAGTTTTTAAATATAATCCAATATATTTCATATTTTTAAATCACTATAAAAGGATCATTTTACATTTTATTTCAATAGTTAATGACTTTAAGAATAATTGATTTTAAATGTTTATAAAATTATTTTTGACCAATACCTGAACTAACTAAATAAAAAATATTTACAATTATTAAATGAAATGATTATAAAAAAAAATTGTGCCATAAACAAAAATTATTTTTGAGCTAATGATTTGTTTTAAAAGACATTTTTTTAGACAACACTTTACAGCTAACTAAATAAAATTATTTACAATTAAGCATTAAATGAAATGATTATAAAAATAAAAATTGTGCCACATTTTTTAGACAACACATTATAGTAACAAAATAAATTATATTTACAATTAAATATTAAATGAAATGATTATAAAAATAAATACAACCACTGTTTATATATTTTTTATTTTACATGCTAATGTAATGAGATAAAAATTAAAAAATAAATTATAAAGAAAAAAAATTCATACAAGATTTTTTCTTTGGACTTCAATCACTTGAGTATTCGTTCTTTTTTTGTAAGATTATTTTTTTTTGGGGGGGGAGGGGAAGGAACCTATTCAGAATATTGTAACGATGTGTAACAGGCCATTACGGTACCGCAACAGCCATTACGTAACACCGAAACAGTAGTTACACATGTGAATTTCTGTTGCACCGCAAAAGCGAGTGTAACAGGTAGCGCTTACCACCGCAACCGTTACACAACACCATTTTTTGAAACCATGAGCTAATTAATGAGATTACTGCAATTAAGAGTTAATTGTGATATAACTTGTTCATTTTAACGTACTTATAAAAAAAAAAAAACATCTTCGATAGAAGATAAATTGAGAGAATCGATTGAGATAGTTTGGTCACATTCAACGGAGACCAACAGAAGCAGTAGTGAAGAGATGCGATACTGTAACGGTAGAGGGGAGCGTTAGGGGACGGGGTAGGCCTAGATTAACGTTGGCTAACATTGTAAATAGAGATATGGATCTACTTAATTTAACTAACGAAATGGCCTTTGATAAGGCCACACGGAGCAGAAGGATTCATGTAGCCGACCTCATTTGATGGGACTTAAGGCTTGGTTTGGTTTGGTTAGGCTTGGTTTGGTTTGGTTTGGTTTGGTTTGTTATAAGATCAGGAAGATCATCAATCCTTGTGGGACAAGATAGACTTGGTCCTCAAATATGAGAGCTATTATAAGAGCTAGCACTCCAGAGATTGACATCTACCTCTCATTGTCTCTCTAGAATACTTGTGAGCTTGGCAATGCCCTTGTTATAAGACTTTTAGAGATCGGATGCTTGAACTACTTTTGAATTGGAGTGAACTCAAAAATCAAGCAAGGAATTGAATTTTGTGTTTGAGGTATTGTTCAAACTATTTCTATGGATGTTTGTATCTAATGTTTTCATATATATCACAAATATATCATGGGGATTGAGAATCAAAATAAATTTTAAATTCCTTTATGCCTAGCCTAGGTACGCAATTTCCAACAGCTACTCCATGCTTGTATTTGGATGGAGTAACATAGGCAATCTTTTGAAGGACTGGAATTGCCTGATCTGGCATTAAAACATGCTGATGTGAGATCCCCATATTTGGTTAGCAGGGATTAGGGAAAATCCTTCTTCCATATTGATTTTTCTGTTTAGAATTTGGGTGGAATGAGTCTACAGCCGACAGGCTTGTTTTGCTTGCTAATATACATCTACATCCTATCCTATGTACATTGTTGCACCCATTTGATGCATTTTCCTGACAGAACATTACTTATTAAAGAAGTCAAGAAAAAGAAAAAGTATCTACCTTGAGTGAGAACAGCCACTCTAACTGTCTGTCCAGTTCCCTTGGGTAAATTCACCTATCATGAAAGAATTAGAACAATAGCAGAAACTAATTGTAGTCCATGAGATTGCTACCATATTTCTCGTTACAATTAATCAAATGCAGGGAAAACTCACTGTTGCCATCAGCTGTTGATCATTGTATTTTGGGTCAATGTTGAGACGGAAATGAGCTTCAGCTGTTTCGACAAACTTTGTGCTCGCCATTTGCTTGAGCAATGATATTGCTGTTTTTAAGTCATACTCTTTCTTGTTTTCCCTCAATTTTTGAATTTCCAAGAATCTATTAGACCTCCTCTAATAATCCCAACAAAAGGAGGATAAGGAGTAAGTTAAAAACGAAGCAACAACATGAATGTGAAAGTAGGAGACAGGAATGTGAAAGTATGGGGGTAGACAACTTAAACAAACAAAAGAGGAGACAAGACCAGCAACCACAGTAACAAATATCACGTTCAGAATTCATGCAAAGCAAATTTATGATTTAAAAAGGCAATATATGTCAAGAATTTTTAAACGTGAGGTCTCCTAGCTCTTGTTCTATAACAATTTACAATTTATAATAATTTAAAACACAAGGGCTTTTAATCATTTTGAATAATTTGAGAATTCAGATAAAATTGCAGAATTATTGTTAATATTCAAGACCCGATTATATAAAAGGCATTCTTCTCAAATGAGCATGAACTATGACATAAAAAGGTGTTCTTAAAACTTGAGAATGAACTAATACTCTACTGCAACCACAACCTGCATAGCCAAAACTTAAAATAAATAAATAAATAAAAGGCAAAACCACTAGATATAGCCAAAGTTTGTAGATAATCAAAAGATGAAGAAATGAAGAAACAAAAATATGACATACAGTCTTTTTCAGATGCTACAGTGGAGGATTCTAAGGGATTGAAGTGCTCATCATTAAGATAAGACTCAAGCAAAAACAAGTAAATAAATGACTATAATACACCCACAATACATGGTTTCAAACTTTGTGCTTGCCATTTGCTTGAACAATGATATTGCTGTTTTTAAGTCATACTCTTTCTTGTTTTCCCTCAATTTTTGAATTTCCAAGAATCTCTTAGACCTTCTCTAATAATCCCAACAAAAGGAGGATAAGGAGTAAGTTAAAAATGCAGTAACAACATGAATGTGCAAGTAGGAGACAGGAATGTGAAAGTATGGGGGTAGACAACTTAAACAAACCAAAGAGGAGACAAGACCCGCAACCACAGTAACAAATATCACGTTCAGAATTCATGCAAAGCAAATTTATGATTTAAAAAGGCAATATATGTCAAGAATTTTTAAACGTGAGGTCTCCTAGCTCTTGTTCTATAACAATTTACAATTTATAATAATTTAAAACACAAGGGCTTTTAATCATTTTGAATAATTTGAGAATTCAGATAAAATTGCATAATTATTGTTAATATTCAAGACCCGATTTTGTAAAAGGCATTCTTCTCAAATGAGCATGAACTATGACATGAAAAGGTGTTCTCAAAACTTGAGAATGAACTAATACTCTACTGCAACCACAACCTGTATAGCCCAAACTTAAAAAAATAAATAAATAAAGGGCAAAACCACTAGATATAGCCAAAGTTTGTAGATAATCAAAATATGAAGAAATGAAGAAACAAAAATATGACATAGTGTTTTTCAAATCCTACAATGGAGGATTCTAAGGGATTGAAGTGCTTAAGTCATCATTAAGCTAAAACTCAAGCAAAATAAATGACTATAATTCACCCACAATACATGGCTTCAATCTCTCATATTGGTTTCCTATAACTAAACTAAACAGAAATCAAACAGAATTCAATATGTAATTCACCACACACATCCACAATCTAATTAAAGCAGATCTTAATTAGCACAATCAATCCCCAACTCAAGTATAAGATTCTTGAAACTAAAAATTTTACAATCACAGTTAAAATAAATGTGAAAATCAAAGAAACCCAATAAATAAAATCACTAATGTGTCCACAATTGAAGAGAAAGGGAAATAAGGAATGAGATTACACATACTCTGTCACTGTTACGAGGCAATGCAGCTTTGCCTTTCTTGGTCTTAGTTGGGGTAACAACAACACCCTCTTGGAGTTGTTCAGTTTCTTCTGCTAGCTCTGCTTCAGCAGCCAAAGCGGCCACAACAACTGGGAATTGGGAGAAGAAACATCAATCCAATTGTTGGATTTTCTGTGTGTGAAATGTAAGACAAGTGGGAAGAGAGAGAAAGTGTTGGAGAAGTTGAAGAAGCGTGGTTTGGGTTTGAAGGAGAGAGAGGGGGAGAGGTGTTGGGGAAGAAGAGAGGAAGCGGCCATGGGATAGCATGAGAGTGGAGGGAGTTGCAGAGGAGGCCATCTTTGTTAGTCCAACTACTTCCTCTCTCCGTCTCTCTTAAAAGATGATAACGCTAGGGATAGGTTGTGCACGCATAATTTTTTTCTATAATTAAATACCCTTATGAGAATTTTTTATTAGAAAATTTATTAATAAATCCTAGGACTTATCGGTCATTTAGTTCTGTAAATATTTTTATAGTTTATATGTCTTATTTTACATTAAAATCTCTCAAATAATATACACCCACATTTGAAAACGTAATAAGATAATAGTACATATATTAAGGGTTGGTTTGGAATATTCTAAAAAAGTATATTTTTTGGCTTATTGACTTATATGGGTTGGGTTTGGGTTGAGTTTAATGTGATGTGTTAGAAAGGTGATGTAATTTAAATAAGATGATGTGACTTAAATAGGATAGCGACTTTTTAACTTTTTGTATTATTTAGTAGATGCCAAACTTGGCCTAAATAATGTCTCATTATCACATTTTAAAAATGACACATTTGTCAAAAAGTTTACTAAAATAATAGTACATAAATATCTCATTGTCACATTTTGAAAAGAATGACATATGTGGAAAAAGTTTAATAAGACAATAGTAGACACATTGAAATGATATTCCATTGTCACATTTTAAGAATAGTATATTTGATAAAAGTTTAATAAGAAAATAATGCACAAATGTTCCATTATTACATTATAAGAAAAATGACATATTTAACAAAAGTTTAATAAGACAAATAATGTGTACATTATAATGATGTCACATTGTCACATTTTAAAAATGACACATTTGAGAAAAATTTAATAAGACAATAGTACACAAATAAAGCCTATTCACATTTGGAATATTCAAAAAATATAGTGAAAGGATCTCATGGTGTACCTTTTCAAATTCAATGGAACTTAATAGTTTATAAGAAAATTTGGTACATACTTTTTGGGATGACACTCTGAATAAATTTCTCCTTCCTTTTTTTAATATAATCAATTAAAAAAATAAAAAGTTTTAATTTTTTTTCATAATTTAGTATTTTTTTAAAAAAAAAATTAGATGCACCTAACAAGTAAATTTTTGTGAAAAAATTTTTAAAAAAAACTGTTACCCAAAAGACAACCTAAGAGGGGGGTGAATTAGGTTTTTACAATTAAAATTAATAACACCCTAATAAAAATTATGACTAGCACAATAGATAAATATAATTAATGAAATAAAAAAAATTAAAACAAGTGTCTTAACAACTATGTCAATTAATGATTTTAGCACAGTAAAAATGTGAAATATAACTATGGTAATTTAAAATAAAATAAAAAGATAAGTGAGAGAGATGCAAACAAATTTATAGTGGTTCGGTTTCAACTCGGCCTGCGTCCACTCCTCAAGCTTTACTTGAGATTTTCCACTATCTTCTAGCTTCACAGGGGTGCTAGCAACCTCTTTACAAATGGAGCAATCCTCCACGGATTGTACACAGGCTTTACAATTGCAAACCCTTGCAAATCTTAGGTGATTCACAATCACTCTCAAGATTTCAAGAACACAGTGTTTGCAACACTTTTACAAGATGAAATGGTATTTTTACTTTCAAATAAAACTTACAATAAATATCTCTCAAAGATAGATATATAAAATGAAGCTTTGATTTTTTTGTAAACCTCACACAGGAAAGATGGGCCTAAAGTTATAAGGCTCAGTGTATAATTTCTGAGAATAGATGTGAGTGATTATAGATCAAAGAATATTTTCAAATTTTTTTTGTTACTAGTTTTATATTAGAGGCTTTGGTATATATAATGAAAATTATAGTCGTTTATAGCCGTTATAGTCATCATTACTAATTTGAATATCTTCCACTTGAACCTTTTGAACCTTTTGACCTATTCATTTGAATTTATAGCCGTTGTACTCCATCATTACTAATTTGAATATCTTCCACTTGAACCTTTTGAATCTTTTGAACTATTCATTTGAATTTATAGCCGTTGTAACTCTATCATTACTAATTTGAATATCTTTCTCTCCATCATTACAAATTTGAATATCTTTCACTTGAATCTTTTGAACCTTTTGAACTATTCATTTGAATTTATAGCCGGTGTAACTCCATCATTACTAATTTGAATATCTTTCCTTCCATCATTACAAATTTGAATATTTTCCACTTGAATCTTTTGAACCTTCTGAACTATTCATTTGAATTTATAGTCGTCGTAACTTCATCATTACT
Source organism: Camellia sinensis (assembly GCF_004153795.1). Classification (NCBI taxonomy): domain Eukaryota; kingdom Viridiplantae; phylum Streptophyta; class Magnoliopsida; order Ericales; family Theaceae; genus Camellia; species Camellia sinensis. The sequence continues at coordinate 993,574 of NW_021026500.1, forward strand.
AATTTGAATATATTTCCCTCCATCATTACAAATTTGAATATCTTCCATTTGAATCTTTTGAACCTTTTGAATTCCTGATTTAATCAAATATTAAATACATTCTAACAACATTTAGGATAAATATTTAGGTGAGAAATAATGGGACAAAATAAATTTTGATTCTATTTTTCTCTTTCAAATAAATTAAAACATAATTAAATAAATTATCAAAATAAATTTTGGATTTAAAATATAATTAAATAAATCATCAAAATAAATTTGGGATTTAAAATATAATTAAATAAATCATCAAAATAAATTTTGGATTCTATTTTTCTTTTTCAAATAAATTAAAACATAATTAAATAAATCATCAAAATAAATAAGTCTAACAATCTCCCCCTTTTGATGATGGCACACAATGATGTTTTGATTTGATTTGGGAGTAAGAAAGGCTCCCCCTCAAGTCCTGCACCCTGAATTCATTTCTAAATACATAGGTTAGCACATGTATAATAAATAAGTTTTAATTAGAGACATGATATGAAACTAAGATATCAAACTATAAATACATAACATTATATTAGTTTGAAAATAATACCATAATACATATAAATACATAACATCAGATTAGTTTGAAAATAATACCATAATACATAACATCATATAATTTCTCCCCCTGTGACATTATCAAAAGGAAATCATGGGTCAGAATCTAGAGGAAAAGAAGGAAAATGATAGTGATAAATGGCATCAAAAATATATATATAGCAAAAATAGATATATATATCAATCAACGGTCAATCAACAAATATATATATATATATATATATTACATAGCTATACAATATATAGACAGATATGCATACACATACAACTCTCTCGCGTCTCTCTCGTTTTTTGCAAAACGCGTTCGACACACAGCCTCACTTTTGCGTCATTGGCCGACAAAAGCAGGCTTTCCTCGATTGCCGCTCGCCTCGGCTATCTCACCCTCCTTGTCTTCTTCTCTTCAGCCTTCTTCTTAATCACACTCGTCTGCGTCTTCTTCTTCACCTCACTCTCTTTTATTTCTCTACAACTCATTTCTTTTACACCTCGTACCTCGAAACCATGGCTTCCTCATCCCGTCCCCTCACTCTATTTTCGGACCTGAACGATCCCATAAGCTCTGCTGGACCAAGTGCCCGTACTCTTACTCTTCCTGTTATTCATCTTCCTAACCTTCCTATGATGTCGATTGAGCAAACCATGGCAGCTCAATCTGACATAGAAGCCAATCATTTCACACTAACGTCCTGTATGGAGACGGTGACAGCAATCACAAAATTGGCTCACCGATTACAGAACATGACGAGTAAGCTCCAGCAGGTCAACGCCCAACTCTTGCTACTTCAGCGCATGTACAAGGATGCACGAGCAGAAATAGGCGCACTAAAGGCCGAAAATAAAGAGCTTAAACGGAAGACCACCTCCATGGCCCGATTTTGAACAACGTCGTTCTTGGCCTTTGATAGTCAGCGGGGAGTCGTCACTCTCGACGAAAGTACGAGGGCAGGGGCGTCAAGGGTCGCCCAAGGTGATAAAAAGAAGAAGAAAACAGTGGAAGAGGCGAGTAAGTGAGGTCGGCGTATGGCCTGAAAAAAATGAAAGGTTGTTTTATTTTATTTTATTTTATTTTTGTGTATTTTGGTTTTGTTTTGTTTTTGTTTTTGTTTTTTTTTTTTTTTGTTTTTGTATTTTTTTTTGTTGAAATATGTTTAGTTTGATCGGCGTATGGCCGTAAAAAAATGAAGGGTGCTTGTTTTTTTTATGTAAATAGTTGTATTTTGATTTGTTTTTGTTTTTAGGTTTAAGTACTAAAAAATAAAATTAAAAATCAGAAAAAAATAAGAAAATTAAGCCCAAACAAAAAATAACAATGAGAAAAAAAATAAAAGAAATGAAGCCTAATAGCAAAATAAAGTAAAATAAAATAATACCAGCAGAAATTAAACTTAATGGGACATTGGTGTTGTTAGAATGGTAATGCAAATAAAATACCATGAGGGTTTAAAAAAAAATCAATGTATGCAAAGTTAATTTTACCTCAAGATGCAGAACCCAAAAAAAATATTACATAGTTTAAAACTAATCAAGTTTAAATTCTTCCCCATGTTTCATTTGGCAAAATCAATAGGAGATATAAACAATGAAAGCTCATAACTGAAATGTTCTCCTCAATAATATCAAATAGGATGCCAAATGTTACCAATAAGGATGCCAAAATGATACCAATATGCAATCCAGAAGATTTAACAATCATAGCTCATATATTATGTAGAATACCAAATATTGCTTATAATAGGTTAAACTAAATATAATCTCATGGAGCTAATGTAATTCAAAAAAAATGAAGCATGTTCAAGGTATAGCAATCCATATGCCAAGAAAAATCATGAATTTCAATATGTACCACACATTTAAGCATAGGCATGATTTTTAGGTAAGAGTATCATCAAATAGTATACATTGCAAATCATATGAAGCATAATCAATCTTTTTCATATCAAAGTAATAACAGTAGTAGCTCAAGAGATATAAGATAGAATTTTTACCTCAAAAGCTTAAGAGAGTATATGAGGCATACGTTAGGTTCAAGAGATGGAAGCTTTTCAATCTTCAATTTTCTTTCATGAGGAGTTCATCTCAAAAGAGTTTAACAAGTATGTTAGCAAAATGATTTCTCCCCCTAAGTTGGTGCTACCCTTTTTTAATGTGATTTGTGTAAATATAGCATTCATAGAACAATCACTGTTACTCAATAAAAATAGAGCACAAATCACTTCTTATCACAAACTCAAAAGGTGTAAAATAATTCAATGATCAAACAAGAGTTTGGAATGCTATTTTTCAGAATTTTCAAGTTGTAGCACATAGCATAATATGCATAAGAAAATAGTGTTATGCTCTTTGTTTTATTAAAAAATGATGCAACAATCTCATTTAATCACATAACATTATCAAGAGGCATTTTCATCAATTCAATCCACATACTCAAGTGTGATAAAACATTTTACTTAATGTGGAACATAACATGAATATTATAATTAATTCAACAATTTATCAATCAAAAGCATTTCATGAGATGTATGCCAATATAATCCACATTCAAAAGATATTCAATACGATAGATGCAATGTCTTTACAAATGTATGATACTTCTTTTCATGTAGACATTGTTGATGAATCATAATCAACGAATTTCATAACTCATTCAAATATTCCAATATAAAGCATATAAACATGAAATTTTCATATTGGGCATATTCTTGAGATCATAAATGTACAATTCAAAATATAGATAGTATACATCTCAAAAACATGCTATGACATCAAAATTGATTCTACACAAATATGACACAAAAAGGAATTAACATATTAGTAATAAGAAAGTCTTTTTCATTTTGAATTCTATGACAGAGTTTTGTGAAAGAAGAAAAGGTTTTATCTTTGTGTGCTAAAAACATAACCCATATAAATCTTGAATAATTATCAACAATAACAAGACAATAACGTTTACCACCTAAACTAGATGTCTTTGAGGGACCAAATAAATCCATATGCAATAGTTGTAAAGGTCTAGTTATGGAAATATGAGATTTTGATTTAAATGATATTTTAGTTTGTTTTCCTTGTTGACAAACACTACAAAGATGATCTTTTTCAAATTTAATTTTTGAAAGTTCAATAACCAAATCCTTTCTCAAAATTTAGCAATTAAATTCATATGAGCATAACCAAGTCTTCTATGCCATAACTAACTATTTTCATTATTAACATATAAACATTTAACATCACTAGCATAGAGATCATTAAGATGAAAAACATAAACATTATCATGGCGATTACCAATGAATAAAACTTTATGATCATTTGTACTTTCAATTGTGCAATGTGATTTATCAAAAATAACTCGATTACTTTTATCACATAATTGGCTAATACTAAGTAGGTTATGCTTAAGTCCATCAACAAGTAAAACATTTTCAATAGAAGGGTTAGGAGAAATACTGATGCTACCAATACCGATAATTTTTTCTTTCTTGTTGTCTCCAAAAATAACAAGGCCTCCATCTTTGGATGACAGTGTAGTAAAGAAGGATTTATCTCCGATCATGTGCTTGGAACATCCACTATCAAGGTATCACTTCCTTTCTTTAGCTTTGGACTTAAGGCAAACCTACAAGATGACAATCAAGTGTTTGTTTTTGGTACCCATAGTTTCTTGGGTCCTTCTTGATTAGTTTTGTTAGATTCCTTAATGATCCAAATCTTTTTAATTCCCATGTTCATATTTTTTTGAATGGACAAGAAGATATATAATGGCATTTCTTTCTACAATAATGACAAGTAATATGAGGGTGTGTCATGAGAGGTGCCTTTTCAAAAATTGTATTGAGATTCTTTTGTTTCTTAATAGGGTCATATCCAATACCCGCTTTATCAAAAACACATCTTTGATTTCCAAGAAGCATGTTGAGATTATCTCTACCTTTTACAAAATTTTCAAGTGTTTTTGTTAAATCATCAACATTGTTTTTTAAAGTAGTTTTCTCATTAGAGATAGTATCAAAATCATTTTTCAAAATAATTTTTTCTTTCTTTAATTCTTCTACATTAATATATAAAGATGAAACAGATTTCTTCAACACATTATTTTTGGCACAAACTTTTCTAAATTCATTTGATAGTTCATGAAATGCACTTTCAAGTTCTTCATAAAGAGTAGTTACCTCATCTTGAGTAGAGTCTTCATCTTCAAGAGTCACGAGACACAAGTTGGCTACTTCATTTTTAATTTCATCACTTGAGCCTTCATCTTCACTTGAGTTTTCATGTTCTTCTTCATTTGATGATACTTTGAATGCAATTCCACTTTTCTTTTTGTTTTCAACATTATCATGTCCTTTCATGGTGATCTCATGAGTCATAAGGGAACCCATAAGCTCATCCAATCCAAGTGTGGAGAGATTTTTGACTTCTATAATGGCCGTGACCTTTGCTTCCCAATTCTTTGGTAAACACCTAAGAATTTCTCTTACCAACTCACTATTAGTATAAGTTTTGCCAAGAGATTTCAAAGAGTTTACAATTTCAATAAATCTAGTAAACATACTTGAAATAGATTCATCAGAGTTCATTTTAAATAATTCATAACTATGAACAAGCATATCAATACAAGATTCCTTTATTTGGTTTGTACCTTCATAAATTACTTCAAGTTTGTCCCAAATTTCTTTTGCCGAATCACAACTTGAAATTCTATTATACTCCTTAGAGTCTAATCCACAAACAAGGGTGAGTTTGGCTTTAGCATTGGCTTGCAATAATTTGTGATCCCTCTCATCAAATTCATCTTCAGTTTTAGGTACACTAATATTGTCTACTAATTTGGCAGGAATTTTTGGACCTTTGGTGACAATAATCCACATAGTATAATCAGTGGCTTGTAGATATAGGGTCATCTTATCTTTCCAATGACTATAGTGGTTTCCGTCAAATAATGGTGGCCTATTGGTGGCTTGTCCTTCAGTAGTGCTAGTGCTAGTTAAGGTTGCCATGGATCGAAACTCTTAGATGGTTAAATCTAAAGCAAGAGTCTAGGCTTTGATACCAATTGTTACCCAAAAGACAACCTAAGAGGGGGGTGAATTAGGTTTTTACAATTAAAATTAATAACACCCTAATAAAAATTATGACTAGCACAATAGATAAATATAATTAATGAAATAAAAATAATTAAAACAAGTGTCTTAACAACTATGTCAGTTAATGATTTTAGCACAGTAAAAATGTGAAATATAACTATGGCAATTTAAAATAAAATAAAGAGATAAGTGAGAGAGAGGCAAACAAATTTATAGTTGTTCGGTTTCAACTCGGCCTACGTCCACTCCTCAAGCTTTACTTGAGATTTTCCACTATCTTCTAGCTTCACAGGGGTGCTAGCAACCTCTTTATAAATGGAGCAATCCTCCTCGGATTGTACACAGGCTTCACAATTGCAAACCCTTGCAAATCTTAGGTGATTCATAATCACTCTCAAGATTTCAAGAACACAGTGTTTGCAACACTTTTACAAGATGAAATGGTATTTTTACTTTCAAAGAAAACTTACAATAAATATCTCTCAAAGATAGATATATAAAATGAAGCTTTGATTTTTTTGTAAACCTCACACAGGAAAGATGGGCTTAAAGTTATAAGGCTCAGTGTATAATTTCTGAGAATAGATGTGAGTGATTATAGATCAAAGAATATTTTCAAATTTTTTTTGTTACTAGTTTTATATTAGAGGCTTTGGTATATATAATGAAAATTATAGCCGTTTATAGCCGTTATAGTCATCATTACTAATTTGAATATCTTCCACTTGAACCTTTTGAATCTTTTGAACTATTCATTTGAATTTATAGCCGTTGTAACTCTATCATTACTAATTTGAATATCTTTCTCTCCATCATTACAAATTTGAATATCTTTCACTTGAATCTTTTGAACCTTTTGAACTATTCATTTGAATTTATAGCCGTTGTAACTCTATCATTACTAATTTGAATATCTTTCTTTCCATCATTACAAATTTGAATATTTTCCACTTGAATCTTTTGAACCTTCTGAACTATTCATTTGAATTTATAGCCGTCGTAACTCCATTATTACTAATTTGAATATATTTCCCTCCATCATTACAAATTTGAATATCTTCCATTTGAATCTTTTGAACCTTTTGAATTCCTGATTTAATCAAATATTAAATACATTCTAACAACATTTAGGATAAATATTTAGGTGAGAAATAATGGGACAAAATAAATTTTGATTCTATTTTTCTCTTTCAAATAAATTAAAACATAATTAAATAAATTATCAAAATAAATTTTGGATTTAAAATATAATTAAATAAATCATCAAAATAAATTTTGGATTCTATTTTTCTTTTTCAAATAAATTAAAACATAATTAAATAAATCATCAAAATAAATAAGTCTAACAAAAACATTAAAGGTGAAAAACAAATGGTATACTTTTGTATTTTTTGTCTTTAGGAATTCTTTTATTTTATTTTTCATAAATATTTAATTTTTAGATACATCTAAATTAGATATACTTATAAAGTAAAAAAATTTAAAGAGGTTTATTAAAAACACAAAAAAAAAAAAACCTTAAATAGTTTCTAAAAACAAAACCAAACATATTGATAATGTCATTTTAGGCGTTTAATTCAAGATGTTATGTGTAAGTCAAATGTCAATTTTTTATATATTTAAATAACATATTCTTAACAAAATATTTACATTGATGTAAACTTATAATTCAAAATGGGAATGTATCATTTTTCAGTTAAAGGTGTAAATTGATATTGGATGATAGTTCAATGGGCTAAAGTGTAATTTGTCCTATGAAAGGGTATTTTCATTATGAAGGTCTAAATTGAAAAGAAAAAATTAATTAATTAATTAATTAATAGATGAGGGGAGTTAGGTGCCACAAATTTTAGTTACGTGGGTAAAATGATATAGAACAATTGTTGAGGAAGTGTAATTTATCCAAAAAATATGAATTGAAAATGACCTTTGTTTTTTTTTATAATTCAACCATTTTTTGGGAAGTGGGTTTGGGTGGGTTTGGGGCTAAAATAGTCACAAAAAACAAAATAAGTTTTTTAGTCCCAATAAGATAAAACATCACATTCAACCCATAATCATTATATTTTTCTCTCACAAAGAAACCAAAAAAGCCAAAAGCCCTTCCCAAACCAGACTTTTTAGCCCCAAGCTAAAATAGCCAAAATAGCCAAATAGCCAAATAGCCAACCCACTTCCCAAACCACACCTCAGGGTGTCTGAGCCAGTTTGTGTGCACCTCGAGTAATTCCTAGGAGACCAATCCCACTGTCCACCAACAGGGGCCCAACTAAAGTTAGAGCAGAGTTCTATATAAACTAAACCCAACACAGGAATTAAAAATGACCTTAATACATGGTTAATATATGAATGCAAAATTATGTGAATTAAAATTTTTTTGGTGTGCAAATGGAAGCTCTCTCCAAAGTCCAAGTAAAATGTCTTTAATACCCTTTTGGCCCTTTTCCTTTTTTTCTTTTTTGCTTCTCTTAATTTTTTTCTTTTTATTTATCAAAAAAAAAAATTATATATTATACACATAATTTCTAATTAAAACAACATTAATTTCCCATGAGAAGAATAAATAAATTCAATTAAATAACAAATTAACCTTATATTCTTAATTATTTATTTGAATTCCAAGTTTAATAAATTGCCTTGCCAACCCTCTACAAGCATAGTGAAGGATAAGCTTATTTGACATTATACAAGGATGGTGTCTTTATAGTGAAGTTTGGGTATGAGGTGGCATTAATATTGAAGCGTAATTGCATGTTGGGAAGCGAAGGAAAAGGTGAATGAATGTGGCTATTAGAATTTCATTTATTGTTTTGAATTCTTCATTTTTATAGACCTCCATTTATAAATTTCAAAATCCTTAAAATTTCTCTCACCTCCCAATAATGCCAAAATTATCTTTTTAAAAATTTTATACCTACTAAAATGCGCACCCCTCAGCACACCCTTAAAAATCATTGATCTTCCAAAACCTAAAATGTTCAAATTTGAACTTCACCGTAGAGATCTCTTCTCACTCTTACGGTAGTATCTTTGTCGCTCTCTCTCTCACGATGAATCTCATAGAAAGAAAGACAAGTTTCGCAAGTGAAGAGAAGCTTCTCTGTTGATTTGAAACCTCTCTTTCTCGATCCATCAAACTTTAAGAAATTCACTTGTTTGGACCTGTGTTTCAGAACAAATAACCTACGTCCAGACCTGTGTTGCCGACCATATGACTGATGTTCGGCCCTATGTTCCCGAATCTTAGAAAACGTGAACTTCTGCGTATGTGCACAAGTTTTGTCACGACCCGCTTCCCGTACCCAAGGGTTAAGCATCGTGATGGCCAGTAACCGAAGTTACCTCCGGCCAAATCTTTAAACAATTACTAAATGCAAGCGGAAGAATATTTAAGTGAGGGTACTAAAATAATCATTGGAGCTTCTATTTAATTACATTGTCAGAGTTGAACTATGTCTACAAAGTGCTTTGTGCCTACCCCACACGCTGGTCCTGACATGTCACCTGAAAGTGGTAAACAACTATAAGCACATGGCAAAGTGAGAAATATTAAACTAAGAGCATAAGGGCATACAATTTACCATGGACAATTATGGGGCTAAATAGAGCTTGATATTAAAATACAGAATATATATCATACAGAAATCATTTGACCTATACTACATAAATTACGTAAATAATTATAACCACGGTACGGAACAGAACAGGGGTCACTAGAGTGACAATCAGAACAGGGGACCACAAAGTGATCAAGCAGGGGCCAATGGTTATTTAAGTCCTCAAAGGCGTGGGACTCCCGTGGTGGTACTTACAAAACATAATTGTATATAAGGTCATAGTCAAATATTCTTTAAAAGTAAAACAAACATATCCATTGGTTTCCTTTTAAGCAAATAGGGTTCAGAAAATAAACCACGTAACTGAAATATTAATATAGTTTATAATAATTTATAAAACATAACTTGTATAAAATAAGTATGGTAAGTCAAAACATAAGTAAAATACATTTTGGAGACTTAAGGTATAATATAACTCACCTTAACTTTAATACCTACTCTTTCTTTTCACTACTAAAGACCCTTTCAGCTTTCATTATTTTTTTCCTCTCTTTTCTTCCTTTCTTTCTCTCCCTCTTTCTTTCTTTCTCTTGTTTTTTCTTTGTTTCACAGCAGCTCCTCCTTTTATACTAAAAGTTTAATGCTTGTTCTCCAAGGTTTTAGGTGACACGTTACTTCTATATCCCAACCACTATTACACGTTAGATTTGAGATTATCCTTCCAACGGATAAGTTTCAATAGTTACTTAATTATATTTAAGCCCAAATCTTTAACTAATTATATTATTTTACAAAATTACATAAAATAATACAAAATAAATCATATATTTTTTCAACTATAATATAATAATATTAGTATAAATTTTACAGAATAATTAAAAATTTGGGTTGTTACAAGTTTGATCCTTCAAAATTTAAGAAATTCTCTTGTTTGGACCTATGTTCTCGAACAATAACTTATGTTAAACAAATGATTGATGTTCGGCCTTGCGTTGTTGAACCTTATGAAACGTAAACTCTTGCATGTTTTTGAAGTCGAACCGTTTTCACCATCTTTGTCCGTATTTTTGAACAAATTTATCATTACAAGGCCAACCTTCTCTGATTTGCAAACACTATCCAAGCTATGAACCTCCTCTAACTTACATTGATGTACTCCATTCGTCTCATGGAATTGTGGTTGCTAGAAAAACTTTCACTCATTACTATTGCCAGAAAAGTATGTATAGTTGAATGGCTGCCACCGTTGTCATTAGAATATCGTGGTTAGAGGGTTCTTAAGTTTTTTAGAGTGGATAAGTTCTGAAGGTTTGGAAGTGTATGGGTAGTGATGGAGGTAAGTGTTCTCATAAATCCTATCTCATGATTAAGTGAGTGTGTGAGCTTAATTGTGAGATAGGTATCCTAAAATAATTGATGTCCTCTTTAGTAATTTCATTTGAGGTTATTATTATAATAATAAAAATAAAAAATGAGGAGTCCAAAATAATAAGTGAGGTACTAATAGCAACACTCCAAGTGAATACAGCAGGCGAAAGGAGGAAACGTTACCAAATTGGCCCTATAAGAAATTGTTTTGCTTTTGAAGATAACTAAATGGTTTTTTCTTTTTCTTTTTTTTTCCCCCTTTTTTTATTGTTGGGTAGGGAAGCGTATAAGAAATATAAAAAAATAGATGTTATTATGGTTGAGTAAAAAATTGAAAAATTTGTAAATCAACTTGGTTCAAACCAAATCATATAGCTTGGTTTGGTTCCTTTCAATGAACATTTTGGTACTAATTTCAATATAGGTGAACTATATTTTATGGTGAACCAAACCATTTATACACACGTGTATATATATAATTAAGGACAGATTTACGAAGGGTCCTATAGCGATCCCGGTTTTTCCTTTCTGTACTTGTTGTACTCCGGACTTTGGTTCGTGGAGTTAGTGGTTGTATACCTTGTTGTCATCCTTTAAATTCCTTGTGTTTGAGTTTTGGGATGTGTTGGGCATGTTTCGAACAGGTAGATTGAGTTTTGGTCTCTAATGTTGTCGCCCAGGTTTTTGGTGTTACGCTCGAGCGGAGTTTGGTTTTTGGTTGTCCGCTCGAGCGGGCATTTTTGCGCTCGAGCGGGGTTTACACACTCCCAGTATTTTGTGCCTCTGCAAAACTTCTGCAGATGTGTTTTTCACGCTCGAGCGGGTTTCTTTACGCTCGAATAGGTCGCGCTCGAGCGGGTATGTTGGCACTCGAGCGGGTAGTGCTTTGTCTGTTAAAGTTCTGGGAGAGGGAAATCTACACTCGAGCGGACTAGTTTTCGCACTCGAGTGGATGTACTTTATTCTTGTGTCTTGGCGCTCGAGCGTGTCCAGATTTTTGTGCTTGACGCTCGAGCGTTCTATTATCCGCTCGAGCGGGAGTGTCGTATATCAGAAGGCAGTTGGGCATTTTTAAATCACTTTTTACATCCTCACTCTCTCTCTTACTTTTCAAAAACGCCATTTGAGAGCTTCTCTCTCTAAAACCTCCACTTCTCTCTAAGTATTGATCTAGCTAGGGTAATCTCTCACCCTTTGGCCTTTGTAAAAAAGGTGTTGATCGTCGAGGGCTACACTTTGATCCAAAAATTTTGGGATTTGGAGCATCTTCATTTTCGTCATCTCCTTCGTTGGGTCTCATCTTTTGAGGTAGGGATTCCTACTCACTCTTATGGGTTTTGACCTAGATATTGAGTTTTTGTATAAATGGTTTTGGGTTTTGGAAACTAGGGTTTCAAATGTATAATTTGGAAAAGAGGGTTTTATTTATTTTGGACCATAAATATGTATTTGGGTGTCAAAATGAGTTTGTTGATGTTGTTGGTAATATATATGGACTCTTGGAGTCAATATTGAGAATAAGGGGAATTATGCCATGTTTGGGTATATTTGGGTCATTAGTGTAATTAATGACATTCGTTGAGAAAGTATGGAATTGAGTTGAATATAATGAAATTGGCTCATTATGAGATGAATTAGTGAAGTTGGATTTATTAATCGCTCACTTTTGGAAATATGGATATTTTATCTATTGGCGCTTTTATTATCTGTTTAGAAATAATTGCTTTGGGCTATTGGTGGAGGATAGTTTTGATTGTTGTAGACAATGCATGATGATTAGGCAAACTAAAACTAATCAATTGGATGTGTCATAGAGTATGACGGTTGAAAGAATACATTAAGTTTATGTATTGATTGATTATGTATATGACCTTTGTGTGTATAAGTTGTGTGTGTGAGAGAGAAGATAGGGGATGCACTCTACGGTTTAGGGGAAGATAGGGGATGAACCTCTAAACCGGATATTGTTGGGGAGGAGATAGGGGATGGACTCCGTTGATACAGCTCATATGCTTATCAGTTAATGTGTTGATACAGCTCATATGCTTATCTATGGAAGTGTTGATATAGCTTATATGCTTATCTATGGAAGTGTTGATATAGCTCATATGCTTATCTGTTGAAATGTTGATATAGCTTATATGCTTATCTATTGTGAAATGGGAAATGTTTAATATGAGTCACTATCTCATGTGAATTGTTGGCCAGGTTCTGAGCCGTAGTTGTGAATTGTGAATTTGATAAGGAATGAAAAATGAAATGAAACACGTACACAATTGTCATGTAATGAAAGTGGTGTATGAAGTGGTTTATGAGAGTCAAACATTTATAAATTGCTAATGTCTTAGTTACTGCTCATATTGTGTTTAGCATATCTCTACTGGGCGTTGGCTCACCCTATATGGGACATCATTTTCAGGTACAGGTAGCATGCCACCTCCAAGGACATAGCTTGGGAGGCTTGGGACTGTTGGACTGTTTTGTGTTTTTGGATGTATTGCATGTATATCAAGCCAAGAGCTTTCTTTGTATAGAGTTAGTACCTTTTTTTTTTTGTAACCAAGTGTTGACTTGGAAAGTTGTAAGCCTATAGGGCATTTACTTTTGATGTCAACATGTAATACACTTTTGTAAAGACTATTCTGATGGGATATATTTATGCTTTATTCTCTTATGTCTAAGCATGCTATTGTTGGTTGAATGGTGGGTTTTATGTATTATTTTAAGGGCGTTACAGGTCCGGGGGGCACATTCCCCCCTCAATTATGCATTTTTTGTTTTGTTTTGTATATAAGGAAAATAATTAACAAATAAAAAATTTATGTAGAAATAACATTTAGAATGATTTCTTGATGGCATTTTTTTAATGGGAAAATTAGTGAAATATCTTTTTCCAACTTTGGGTAATAGGAGAAGTCTAATATATATTTTTTTATTAGCTAAAGTCTCTCGATGAAATTTATCTATGATCATATTAGAGAAATTTCAAAATTTCTTTGTAAAATCAAAAAAAAAAAATTAAAATTTTTCTATGAAAATTGAAATTTTTCTGTGAAAATGTTGAGGGATCTCAACTACTATGAAAATGTTATGCCTTTTATCTTATAAAATCTTGATATCAAGGATCTTAAAAAAAATTCTCCTTTTTTAATTACAAAAATATAGTTGTTTTGATTAAAAATGAAGAAACTACAAAAAGTCACATTATTATGTATGAAAATTTTGTAAAAAATTTTTAGTGCAATAGTGATACCACATCATCATTTAAATGTAAACATAGTTAGCCCTACTATGAAAATGTGGAATTATTGAATTGTTAATTATATTTGACAAGTGAAATTAACCCTCCATGTGATATTTTACCATTAATTAGTGACACCATATATCGATAATGATGTGGTATCACTATTATTTGTATATTATCATATAATCTATCATAAGACTTATAAGATTATTTTGCATTGCCTATAATACACTATTTACAAGTAATATTATATTTTCAATTCTAATCTTTCACATGGTTAATTGTAAAAAAAAATAAAAAAATAAAATTTTTATATTAAGGCCTCGTTTGGGAACAAGCTAATTTAGTAACTTTTTGGCTATTTGGCTAAAAAGGTAGGTAAAAAAAACTTGTATGTTTGGGATGACTTTTTAACTAATTACGAAAAGATGTGCAAAAAGTAGAGAGAAAAGAGAATCTTTGACTTTTTGGTATGGGTTGTTGGCTTTTTGGCTAATTTAGTAACTTTTTGGCTAATTGGCTAAAATAGCCTCTTGCCAAACGAGGCCTAAATATTTAAGATTTTGTGCTTAATATTAATCAAGAAAAATTATTATCTATTATTATTGATCATGAGAAAAGAATTTTGAAATTATAATTAATAAGTGCCTACTCTGAACAGTTTTTCTCATAATTTGTCATAAACATTCAAGTATCAATTAGTTAACTATCTGCACCTACTAGTGTGTTCCAATATAGTGGTATAAATAATTTTAAACAATTATCTAAACAACTCTTGTTTGAAAAATGATGACATATTGTTGGTGCTTGTATAGGTTGTGAGCAATATTTTGAGATCATGTTCTGAGTGATGACATGTTGCTAAATTTTTTTTGTTCCAAATGGAACCAAACTGCATTTTATTAGTTCAGTTTAGCTTAAGATTTTTATAGTTTGGTTTAATTTCAAACTTTATAAAACTGTAAATAATAACTTGGTTCTTGGTTTATACTTAAATCGAACCACGCTCACCCCTAGATATTACCTTAGTACACTCAAATAGTTGAGCAAGGGATCAAAGTAAAGCATACAAATCAAAGGCCGAGCACTAAAACAAAAAATTCTCATAGCCCAAGAGCTGGGCCAAGGCAACAAACAAGATGTAAAGTTAAAAGAGAATTATTATTATTGTTATCATTTCTGGGTGAGATCAAACTGAAGCGACTAGAAAAACGGGATACAGTGACTTTTTTTATGACATTTTTTAAATACCAAAAAAATTAAGGGTAAATTATCAATTTTCTAATTGTTGGGACTTAATTCCCATTAAATTCAATTAAAAATAAGTCTTAATAAATTGTCACTAAAAATAATTTTTTTGTGACGATTTTTTACATATGCCGTTAAAAATTGATAATTAGTGCTTTTTTTTAATCACGATTTTTATAAATTATCATTAAAATTTACAATCAATAACATTTTTTTGTGAAAATTTTTTCAAATCGTTTTAAATTAAAAATTGGTGACTTTTTTTATGACGACTTTTTTTTTAAATTGTCACTAAAACTTATAAATAATGACATTTTTTGTGATAAAAATTTTAAATAAATAATGACATTTTTTATGATAAAAATTTTAAACTAACACTAAAAATTGATAACTAGTAACATATTTTCATAATATTTAATAAAAAAAATATCATTAATTATTATAAAATCTATTAAATAATAAATTCACATACTAACGCCTCCGGGTAAAGTTCTCGAAAATTAAACTATACCCGCTATTAGAAAACAATGGGTTAACGCCAAGCCGTTAAAATAAGCTTATTAAATTATTTTTTATTTCTTTTAAAGGTAGTTGCACTTGTAGGGAATTCAAATCAATTAAAAACAAAAAAATTTATATTTTGATTGAACAGAGGTGTGACTTTAGAAAGAGAGAGAAATCGAGGCTTGGATCTTCAAGTGCAGTGTTAGTGTCTCTGATCATGTACAGGACAAGCAGGCGGCGTTGGATGTGGATCGTTGGAAACGGTGAGTAGAAGCTCAACGATGAAGAGATGTGGATCTTTTTCTCGGATCTGCTCTCTCTTTGATCAGATCTATTTTCTCTCTCCCCCCGATCAGCTAATATGGTAATATCAGATCTGCTCTGTCTCTCTTTAGTCCATTATTTTGCCTTTTTCAGGAATCTCATTCTGGCATTTTCTTGCTTTCTAACTCTCCTAATAATCATTTCAGTGTAGTTCCCATGTAAATTGATAAACTACTATTTTTCACTTCTTGCAATTGCTTGTAAAGAAAAAATTGTGATTTACACCGATATCAACCAACTATATGTAGATGATCTGGCTTTTGATTTTGTGAAGCTGTGAGATATTATCTTAAAAAGATCATTCTGCATCTTAAAGTGTTTTGTGGTTTCTAACATTGGTCATTCAACTCTTGGTTATTTTTTATTTTTTGTTGAGTTACCTAGATCATGGTCCATCAAAAAAGGGGGAAAAGACACCCTTTGATGGCTTGAAGTTTATTCTATTTAATCTTGTTGCTTCTGCAGTCCATTTAATATGCTTTATGCTTGTCACCAGTATATTTTGATAGAATTCCTGTTTGGGAGTTTATATCATGTTTCAGTTCAGAATTGAAATCAGTGTGTTTGGTTTGAGTTATCTGGATTAAAGTTTTTTAAAAATTGAGTTTTTTGGTTTTCGTATTTTTTTGTTTTTAATGAATATTTTTAAAATTTTAAACATTTTTTTTACTTTTTTAGATGCACCTTATTTAGATGTATCTAAAAAGTAAAAAATTTGTGAAAAAATATTTTTAAAAATTAATAAATACATAAAAATAAAAATAAAAATAAAAATAAAATGTACTGAACTCTTGTATTTTTTTTTGTATTTTTGGTATTTAGTGAATTTTTAAATGATTTTTTTTTACAATTTTTTTTATTTTTATTTTTTAAGTGTATTTATGTTAGGTGTGTCTAAAAAGTAAAAAAATTGCTTAAAATATTTTAAAAAATTCAGTAAAAACAAAAAAACACGAAAAATATGAAAGTAGAATTTTCTGAAAAGTGTTTTTTGAAAAATGAAAACAAGCAAGCTGAATGTTATTTTAGATTTGTGGTTCATATCAAAATTTGATTTTGATGAGATGGTTAACAAAATATCAAATTTGAGAAATATATTTGTTGAAATTTTATAAAATACGAAGTATGAAGATGGCCATTCAAATAAAAAAAAGGTCATATGTTTGAGGTGTATTTGTTCTGGACATCTATATTCTTGACAGTATTCATGATTGTTAGATATACAATGTTTGATTTTTTATTTTATTTTATTATTGAATATGAGGTAGAGCAATGATATTCACACTCCACTTGTGAGAGGCTGAAAGACAAAAATTAGAGTGAAAAGTTTAAAAGAGAGTGGGAATATCATTTCTATTAATGCTTTACTGAACATGATGAACATGGTTGGTTTTTATTGTATTGTGTACTTGCTCATATTTTGTTTCAATGTCTATTTTTCTTTCAGCTTGAGATCCTCTGTAATTTGGCAATGTGGAGAAGAAAAATATGTTGTAAGAATCTTATCAAGTTACTCTCTTGGTTATTAATATCATAGTAAAAAAAAAACAAGAGGCTGATTTCTTTGTTGTTTATTCTCTCTGCAGCAGTGTGACTACTAGGTTAATAACCACATATGTGGTTGGACTTGGCCTTGGGGAGGTAATAGTGACTGCAATGTGATTGATTTCTTTTTTTAGTTTTAAATTCATCTATAGTGGCTTCAAGTTGCTTGGTCATTAATCTTTGTTTAAGGAGTACTAATTAATGTTTGGGATTTCTTATATTTATAAGTTGAGAGAGATTCTGTACTTGTTAAGACAAAGCCTTCTATGTTAAAAGGACTAAATCTCTGTAAATGAGTAAATAGTTGATTATGAAATTTTCAATATGACATTTTATTCATGTTACTTGTTTTTCTTCTTTAAATGCATGCTCAAATATCAAAGAACGGGAAGAAAAAGATGTAGATTGGACACTTCTTCTTATTGAAGTGTTACTGAGGTCTCTCTCTCTCTCTAAATCTCTGTAATGTTACTGTGGATCTTCACTGAGCTTGTTCTGATGAATGTTTTGTGGGCATGTGTAATTTGTTGATCTTTTATGGTTGTTGAGTTGGATCTAGTAGTCTTGCTTAATGCACTATTTGGTTGCTGAGCTATGAAGCATGGGTACTTCAAAAATGGTGTCGTATGAGTATCGAGTACTTATCGGGTGTGGGTACTCGTACTGGTACAGATGCACATGTACTGGGTGTGGTGAATATATGCTGGGTACGTATGACAAATACGTTTGGGTACGTTGTGGGTATGGCAGGGTTGAAAATTTAAATTTTCTTATATATGAAGGGTACTGGAGCAAATTTTGTGGGTAATTAAGAAAAAATTATAAATTTGGGGGTCATTTTGTAATAATCAAAACATAAACAAATTAGGTTTATGTTATACGCAACCAGCAGCAACTCTTTGACTACGAAGAAGACGAAGACGGCTTTGATTTTTCAGTAGCAACATTGGTTCGATTTTTTAGCTGTTCTTCGGTTTTTCAATAGCAACTGTGATTCGATTTTCAACTATTCTTCAACTTTTCGCAGCAATTTTTCATAGAGGTAGGTACTCGATCTATGTTTCCTCGATTCTCCCTCTTCTTCCTCAATTCTCCCTCTTCTTTCCTTCTGCTTCTTTTTCGATCTGTTCTTCTTTGATTCTCCATCTTCTTCGATTCTCCTTCTTTTTTGATCTGTTTTATATATGCATTTTCATTTTTTTGTGTGCAGCTACTAGAATTTGTTGTAACCTTTATTATTCTTCTTTCTTCGAAAATTATCAGGTAATTTGTTTCCAACACCCTTTATGTATGAGTCATGGCTTTGCTTTATTTTGCATCTTGTTTGAGACAATCAAAAAAGAAAAAGAAAGAATTATAAAACTTTTTTTAGACAAGTTGATGTAGTTATATTTTATTTTTGTTTAGTTTGTTTTTGGCATGAAACTCTTTTTTCTAATTTATTCCATGTGATGACATTCAAATAGCTCATGGACTTACTTTAGTATTGTTGGCATTGTTGAAGAATGATTTATTTGGTTTTGTAATTTCTCTTTTTAATTATGATATTAAACATCAATTTGTATGTTAGATGTTTAGGTAAAAAAAAAAAAATAAATAAAAAAATTGGCGTACCCTAGCCATACACATACCCTACTTTTTAAAGAATTTGCTGTATCAACATACCCGCACCCCGTATCTGTACTAGCACCTGTGCCTCCTAGGTGTTGAGAATATACCATGCTGAACTGTATGGGGTTTGGTTTAGTTTGACTAGACAGTATAAAACCTTGGAATTTCAATGTTTATATCTTTATGGAGTAGTCATTGAGGTTGATTGTTTGACAGAATTTTGGTTGTTATATGCATTGGGCATTAAGGACTTCAAACCATAACATTTTTATGCTTTACGTTGTTAGAGTAATTTTCAGAAATCTTTTTATGCTTTTCTTTTTATTTTGCTTAAAAGTGATTTGTCATGAAGGCAAGTGGATTTCATTGCCATAACATTTTTTTAGCAGTTTCTCATATAAATTTCTAGATAATAGAAGTTTCATCAGTTTGTTTGTTTGTTTAGGACAGCTTACAAGTTAATAGAGGGTTCTTGCTTGCAAGTTTTATGGATTTGTCTTTGTCTGGGTAACGTAGGTCGGCTAATATTTCTAGGAAAGGGCAATGACGCCCAGTGACCAACACAGACAGAATTGAGAGTTGGCTATTACTGAAAGTAGGGTCGGAGCTATGAGCAACTAAAAAATTCACACCGAGACTTTCTTTGACATTTGTAATTATATTCTCTCATTGCCTTATGAGGGGTAGTTGCCGATTCATTTTTGGGTCATTTATGATGTTTTGTCAATTCATCCAATTGGTTGTTTTAGTAATTGAGCCAACGCTTGGCATTATCCTTCTACATCTTGTTCTAATATTTGGATTTAAAATTTTTCTTTCTGCCTCAATACTTCAATTTTGATGTATTGTGCTATCTCTTTGCTTTATTTTGAAGTGTTCAATTTTGATATAATGTGGCCCTGTGTTCTTTCTCAAAAATAAATAAATAAATGGCGTTTTTGTAAAAAGATGTTGCTAAATGACGTAATCATGACATCAAACCTAAAAAAGAAAAAAAAATGAAAACATGTCGTTTTTGTAAAAAATATAGTTAAATGATGTAATCGTGAGATAATATGTTATTTGTGACAGAAATAAAATTAACAGGTGTTAAGCTATTGCAACGTTTAAAAAAATGTTGCCTATAAGTATTAGCGACGTTTTAAAAACTTCGTAAAGCTATGATGACGCTCGCATTAATGATGAAAAAAATAAACATTGCTATAACCTATTATGGCGTTTTTCAAGCCTATAGCGCCGTTTATGAGATGCCACTGATGTTGAATTTTCTTGCAATGTGAACCGAATGATTTGGTTATTACAAGAAATGGGGAGTGAGGACAACGTTGATGGCTAGGGAGGGAAAATGGTACAATTGCGATGTTATGAAGGACAAGGAGGAAGATGCGGCAACAATTGTTGTAGAGGGGAGAAGGGTTGGCTAGATAGGGATAGGGTTAGGGTTCTTAGGGTTTTGGAATGAAGCTTGGGTAACCAGCTTAGGGTATGATAGAATATCACCCCCTATTTATAAATGAAGATTAGGGTTTACAAGAAAGGCAATTACAAGATGATCCCTGAGGGCATAAAATGATTACAGACCCTAGTGTAACTTTCGGCTAATATAATAAGCTAACACTTTCGGCTAATATAATATGCTAACACTCCCCCTCAAGCTGGTGCGAAGATATCTCTCATGCCCAGCTTGCCTAATATGTCATGAAATGGTTTATTCCCAATCCCCTTGGTGAGAATGTCAGCAAGTTGTTCACCAGACTGGACAAAAGGAGTACAAATGGTACCACTAGTGATTTTCTCCTTAATGAAGTGGCGATCAATCTCAACATGTTTTGTCCTGTTATGTTGAACTGGATTGTGAGCGATGTTGATGGCGGCTTTATTATCACAGTATAACCGCATGGAGTCCGTCTGATCAATACCTAGATCACGCAACAATAATTTGATCCATAAAAGTTCACACACACCTTGTGCCATAGCTCTAAACTCAGCTTCTGCACTTGACCTGGCAACCACATTCTGTTTCTTACTCCTCCAAGTAACTAGGTTGCCGCCAACAAATGTGCAATACCTTGAAGTTGATCTCCTATCAGTTACTGACCCAGCCCAGTCAGCATCTGTATAGGCTTCTACACGAAGATGATCATACTTTGAAAAATACAGACCCTTACCAGGAGCAGACTTAAAATACCTCAAGATTCTCATGACAGCCTCAAAGTGAATCTGATGAGGAGCATGCATAAACTGACTAACTACACTGACAGCAACAGCAATATCAGGACGGGAGTGAGATAGGTAAATGAGTTTACCCACTAATCGTTGATAGCTCCCCTATCCACAACTTCTCCTCCTTCATCATCCCCCAATTTCTGATTGGGTTCCAGTGGGGTGGCACATGCCTTGCAGCCAAGCATCCCAGTTTCCTTCAACAGGTCAAGCACATATTTTCTCTGTGAAATAAATATCCCATCCTTAGAACGAGCAACTTCAATTCCCAAAAAATACTTCAAGCTTCCCAAGTCTTTGATTTCAAACTCGTCGGCTAAATATTTCTTCAACAGACGTATTTCCCCACTATCATTGCCTGTAAGAACTATGTCATCTACATAAACAATAAATGCTGTAGTCTTACCGTGTGAGGAATGTTTCACAAACAAGGTGTGATCTGCCTGACTCTGTTTGAAGCCATATTTAATCATAGCCTAAGTGAATCTCTCAAACCAAGCCCTTGGAGACTGTTTAAGACCATATAATGACTTCCGAAGTATGCATACTTTGCCTTCTGTTTGATGATCCGCAAAACCCGGAGGAATGTCCATATATACCTCTTCTTC
>NW_021026500.1:1016988-1069601 GCF_004153795.1 Camellia sinensis
GTCGGATTCAATAATATTAAAAAAAAAATTTAATAGTTAGATTCTTTAATATTTAAAAAAAAATTAAGAAAAAAATAGAAGAATAACATTGAGTAAAAATTTATTTATTCTTTAGTTCGTATAAGTTCAAATTTGATAATAATGCAAGGAGTATTTGTGGAATTTCACATGGTTAATCTCATCCGTATCTCTCAAAACAAACATGAATTATTATTAGTCTATTGGTTATCAAACAAATACAATTTTTCGTAATCCCCTCACTAACAGTTCCCTCACTAACAATCCCCTCCATCCTACCTCTGAAAACAAATGGGGCCTTATAGCTATGCATTTGATGATAGTACCAACACTTTCACTTGCAAGGCTTCCAATTATGCCATCATCTTTTGCCCCAATCTCGCTTCCAGGTACATACATCTTCATTTTTTTTTTAAATGTTTGAAATTTGAACCTATCTTATAAATTTAAACTTGGTGGGGTGCAATACAATGAATTTGATTCACTAATAATATTATAATAACTGCATTTATGTATTATCATATGATGCGCTTTTACTGCGTTGGTGAAAGACAGTGATGTGTCCTGTTAAACCGATGTAATAGTAAATACAATTTGATACATAAATACTATCATCATAACATTATTATTGATCCACACATTTCAAATTCCAAATGAGTATTTTTTTTTAAAGTTAATTACTACTTCAAAAGTTATAATCAACCATTGCACTTCCTAATATTTTTTTCCTTCCTAATAGGGAAAAATTTAACTTAGCATGAATGCAGGATGAAGAGATCAAACGGTGCAATACTAATACCAGCTCCACCAATGGTCCAATTTCAACACACTATTAATATAGAGATCTCAAACATGGTTTCTTCCTCAAACATTCTTTGGCCCATTCCATTAATGTCAATAATCATTATAATACTCCTCTCCTTAAATTTGTTCTAACAAAAATAATGTTATATAAACAGAATTTGTATATAAAAATTTCATCTAGTATGATATGTCACTTTTATATTTATACTTATTTGTAAGTTAAAATGTCTATCATGGTTCGTAATTATAAGAATACTATTATCACATTATTTTGGTCTTAAATTCTATTTGTATATCATTTTTCTCAACTAAAACATGTATTTTCTCAGTGCATTGTTCCAAGATTCTTTTCTTTAATGCTGTAACCAAAAAAAATATATTGAATTTTTAATTTTATTTCCAACAATAAGAATCTCACTCTCTTAACAATTGTGGATTATAGAGTAGCATTAAAAACTTGTAAAACATCCCCCCTAGATTTACCCATGTGATAACATGGATCTTATTATCTTTTAAATAGATTAATAAATGATATGCAACAGTATAGTTGGTCGGTCAATATGGTGAGTGTTTGAAAAGTTATTATTTTAGTTTTTAACTATTTTAGTTGGCTAAATTGTGCTTGGAAAAATTATTGAATTTTTTTATAGTTTGATGTGATATTTGTAAAAGAAAAAATAAAATAATTATGAATTTAATGTGATATTTTGTCTTATTAACTATTTTATCTTTTTGTAAATTTTAACCCAAAAAAATAAAAAACAAAAATCTAACTTACCAAACACCCCATGGTCATTCCCTTCTGACATACTTTTTATGGGCGCTTTTCCCCCTTTTAGGCCTAAAGGAGGAGATAGGGGATTGGGTTTTTGATCTTGGGCCTAAACTTCGGGCCTATTCCAGTCAACCCAACTTTATGATTTTTACTGTCCTATAGCTCCAGATACCTTTGAAGCTTGGGTAACCAGCTTGGGGTATGATAGAATATCACCCCCTATTTATAAATGAAGATTAGGGTTTACAAGAAAGGCAATTACAAGATGATCCCTGAGGGCATAAAATGATTACAGACCCTAGTGTAACTTTCGGCTAATATAATAAGCTAACACTTTCGGCTAATATAATATGCTAGCAGTACACAGTGAAAATAAGGCATAAATGTTGTTATTTTAATTTCACTTTAATTTAAAAAAAGCGAGGTTGACTCTCAAAATTAGTGTGTTATACATAACGAAAGTTTATTGATAGTAATTTAGTCTAGAATAACATAAGAATTCTTTATTTATATTTAAATTATAAGGAGTAAAGTGTTTTGAGTGTAAATTATGGAAGGAAAGTGAACTTTTCCTAAGTTTTTAGTCTTGCTAATTATGGGATTAGATTGGTGACATTCGGTGGAACCTCTCTCAAACATTTATTTTAGTTTCAAGACATGCGATTGATAATTCTATTTACACCATCATTTTAACTCCTTACATTCGTAATTCTTTTCCTTTTTTTATAATTACAATTTTATCATTATTTAAAATTACCAAACAATCCCTTAAAACCTAACCCTAATTTCTAACCCACTCACCTTTTCACCACCCTCTCCACCGGCAACCCCAACTTCCATCTCTGGCGACCTCAGCTTCTATCTTCACCAACTTTGCCATCTTCGGCGACTAACCTCCAACTCATTCTCTTTCCCCGGTCAGACTGGTAACTCCCTTTTCCACTAGCTACCTTTCCCCCACATCTATTGGCAACACACCCCACCATCGTGACCAACCTCGCCACCATCATGACCTAGTTTCTCTGCCCCATTGCGAACAGCACCACCACAACTCAGCTCTGCTCTTCACCGCCAAACGCAAACAATGCCACCACTTCGCCTCATTGTAAACAGCCTCACTGTCTACCCTCATCATCACGACCAACCTCTTTGCCCTCTTTCACCACCAATAGAGCACGAGAGAGAGAAAGGGAGAGAGAGAGAGAGACCAAATCTGGAAAAGAAGAAAAAGAAGAAAAAAAGAGGAGGAAAGAGAGGGGGAATGAGGGTCTATAAGGCCTTAAATTTTTATTAATCGAATACATTACCAAATTTCTTTATTAATGTCCATTTTCAAGATATAATTGCGAAAGCAAATAACAATTAACAAACAATAACATTCTCTCTCGTCTACAATGATGAAATGTTCAAATACAATAATTACAACAAACACCCTTAGGCTTACATTGAAAAAAAATAAAACGAACAAATAAGTAAAAGGGATTAACCCTCTTTGAACTGAGTTGGCATGCCGCCTACATGGGCTAGGTCCCATGGCCAATAAATAAAAGACATCTTGGTTTTGAACAATTCTTCAACTTCATACCTGAAAATGATTAAAAACATGGGATGAACAATATGTCCCGTAGGAATCCCATTACCTCTAAACAATAGTAGTCAATAGATAAATATGATCATGAATGCACAAGTGATAATTATATAGGTATTGTCATCTTTGTATATCAAAATATATGTACATAGATATATGTTTTCCAAAGATTTCTTATTAAACCATTCAAGAAAACATTTATCACTTTTCAAATCACCTTCAAGTATTCAAAAATTCTCTTTTACTTCATTCACCTTTAAAACCCGTACTCACACCATCATTTTTAGTAATTTCATGGTTAATGAACTATACTAACGCTAGAACTACCAGCAAGCCGAGTACCCATCACAATACAAAAACCAATTTAAACCTCAATATATAAATACTTCAATAACACAGTCTCAATGATAATTTCAGTACAAAAATTCATCAACAAGTATCTTAACAAATATACTTGGATCACCAATAAAATTTGAAACACATCAACACCCCGTGGTCTTGCCAATCCCCATGTCATAACCCCACTTTATCGATGGCTAGCCAGAAGGAACACGATACCTATGTATACCCCAACCTACTTTACCGGTTGCCATCTGGAAGGAATGCATTACCGCTATATAGCACTGCTTGCTTTATCGGTCGCTAGCCGGAAGGAATGCATTACCTCTATATAGCATCAGTTCGCTTTATTGGTTGCTAGCTGGAAGGAACACGTTACCTCTATATAGCACAATCACATTTCCACAACACATGCATCTCAAGTTTCCTTCCATTCATTCTCATTAACAATGCGATTACAGAAATTATCCATAACACATAAGATTTCATTTCAACCTAGCTCACATAAATTTTACAACAAACAATACCATCCTTCACCGATAGCCAATGACAAAATCTCAAGACAAAGAAAACATATATTCTCATAATCTCAATGTCCTTCACCTTTCCCAAGTTCAAGTAAACATTCACTTTATCCAACAACTTTTGTTATTAATTACATTAATCCCACTTATCAACATAATCTAAGTTCATGACAACTATTCATTTTCTCTCTCTCTCATTTTACATTTAATTTCACAAATATGAATATAGCTCACTTAATCATTAGAAACACCCCTTCTACTAATTTCTCAACCTTTCGTCATATCTAGGTTTCATAAACACTAATTAATCTCTCTCATTTTACAACTTCAATTCCGTGAATTTAGCTTAGATTCATCAACTGTCACAAACATAACTACTACTCAATTCCAAATTACAAATCAAGTAAATAAAATTAGGGCTTTTTATTTAACTTACCACAACCATATTCTATTGACAAAATACTTTCATAGTCAACACCAAATACAAGATTAAACTCATTTAGGTCCAAACCCTAACCCTTATCTATATGCATTTTAAAAGCTCTTCCCAAAACTATGTTTTTCATGCAATAAAAACTATTATGTATCTATCTATAGCAAAGTATTGAAAAAAAGAGAGTAAAGAAATCCCTACCTCTTGAAGAGAGAGAAGAAAACTCAAAAATCCACCAACGGCGAAGAGACGATCCACTCATATAAAAAAAGTTCTCGCCGTACTCTACATTTTGGTATATGCAACTAGGATGGGATTCTCACTCTAAGAAGATGAAACCCAACGTATAAAAGCTTGGAGCTCGGAAATGGAGGTGAGAGAGTGGAGAGAGCGAAAAGTGAAAGAGACTTGACCTAAAGAGTGACATTTAAAGAGGTGATCCTAAACACACCACTCGAGCGGTGAAACATGTGCTCCAGCATGAGAGACAGAAGACCGATCGAGTGGTTAAACTTGCGCTTGAGTGATGATGGCAAACTCCCAATATCTTAGACCGCGAAATGCACATACCACTTGAGCAGATAAACCTGTGCTCGAGCAAACATTTCAAACTCTCAAAATCTCGAGCTGTAGACCATTGCTAGATGGTTCAAAAGACTGCTTGAGCACTCACTCTTGTGCTCCTGCGAAGAGAAAATTTTCAGAGTGCTACAACCTTCCCACCTTAGGAAATTTCGTCTCCAAAATTAAAGGAACACCCATACTCGAGGTGAGACAAACACAAAGGAGTTATAACCCTCAACCCAAAGTCTACATCCATACTAGGGATAATTTCCCAGATCCCTGGTCCCACACCTCAGTACCACAAAGACTCTCGAGTGACAAAATCAACAAGATAAAGAATAGTGAGTCACTCTCGACTCATCTACTATAACAGAAAGAAGAATGTCAATCAAAATAGAGTTCACCATTATATATGGGTTTTCGGAGTAACGACTCTACCAAAGGCCGCGGATGTCTCTATGACCCATATAACTCAATAGAGTCTACGAGACTAGACTTCAGTTAACGTGTTCCTCTTGCACCCAATACGCCAACCACTTTCCAACCGCATACAAACGCTCAAACAACATCAGAGCGTTCGACACCTTGAACACCGAGGATAAAACACACTCACCACAAGAAACTCTTAGTCAACTCTCACAAAGAAAAGGGCTACTCTTATGAAGTAAGGTCCACAAAGATGACTTTTCGACACAAGAAGTCTCAACGATACTCGTCTTGTGACAACCCTGTCACATATTACACTCATATTTACTTAATATGAATGCTAATTATGTGTTTAATGTGATTTTGTATGCATATCTATTGGTTGTTGGAATATTTGTTATGATTTTTGTTTCGAATTCGAAATTGAAGGCCTTATGGGCTTCAAAAACCAAAATTGATTAGTTTAATTCGAATGGCATAATGTTTAGAGCCTAATGGGAAGTTTGATTAGAATTTGATTCAGATTAAATTAATTAGACAAAATCAATTAGAATTAAGTATAATTAGTTAATCTTAAGCTTGCTTAATTAGTTTAAGCTAATCTAGCCTATATATATGTTAAGTTGGAAGCTTAATTCATAATTGAACTCAAGAATTTTGTTGGAAGTGAGCTTTAGAGAGAGAGAGAGAGAGAGACTTCATTTTAGAGAGAGAGTAAGCTTAATTTTGAAGATATTGCTTGGAGGATTGAAGGATTGTGAAGTAGAGCTCAAGTTTTTGCTAGAATTAATGCAATTGAAAACTTTAGGTATGTGCTTAACTCTTAATTCATGAATTTAAGCCACCAAGTATGTGAATTCAAGAAGATAATGTAGTTAAATGCAAGAACGAAGTTAAGGATGAAGAATTTAAAGTTAATTCATACATGCATGTGTAATTTTGTTGAATTCCATCATTTTGAGCATAATATTGTTACCTATGTTTGAATTGAGGATCATATCATACATGCATCCAAGAATTATGTTGTTTTGAAGCTCAATTCCATGTTTTGAAAGTTGTAGGAAAAGAATTTAAGCCAAGATCATACATGCATGAAATTTTAAGCTTCAATTTAGCAAAATTATGAAGTTTTGAGCTAAAGGTTTAGAATTGGTTTTCTATCCATGTTTTTGGAAGTATATTTAAGGTTAAGATTATGTCATGCAAGGTTTTATACTTTGAACATGCGTTTTGAAGCTCAAATTTAGTTTTGGAAAACCCAGAATTTGACCGCACCGTTCTAGCAAAGAAATTGTTGCTCGAGCGCACATATCATGCATCCAGTAGTTTTGCAGTTGGCTCAAGCAACCAAGTGACCGCTCGAGCAACCTCAGTTTATTTTGTACCTTAGCTTGAGCGACCATCGAGCCTAGATTCGGACCATCCAGTACTTTTGCAAACTATGCAATCCGCAAGTGACCACTTGTGTGCTCGAGCAAATTGCCCTCTTTGAATTTATTTTGAAAAGTCATATTCTGTCTGTATTTGCATCCACTCTTCCTTCCAAGCATCCTTAGGCACGAAATAAGCCTCATGAATAACTTAACAAGAATTTAATATAAAGGAATTAATCAAGAGTATGGTGACCTGATGAAGTAATGTGATCCAATGTGTGTATGTGTTTGTATGTTATGTAGGTTGATCCACGAAACGATGTCAACAACCAAAATCATTATGAGTGATATTTTAGTAAAGATGTTTTCTTATATTCTATTTCCTGATTGTACCAACATGGTAAAAGCTTTTTGCACTTATGATTTTGAAAATATGAATGAGCATTTTATCTGTCTGATCAATAAGATATTTGTAAATGTAATTGACTATGTATAAATGTATTTGACAGACCCTTCTGAGATGTCTGATATGTGTTGACCAGATGGTCATTATACATCTGTAATGGATTGGACCCTAGGTCATTCCGTCATGTTATGATATGTTTTGTTCTGTTTTTTTTGCTATATGTTGGACCAAAGATCATTCTGTCATGTATCCACTATGCAATGATTTTACTATAAGAATGATTTTATTTATGTAATAGAACTCTTTTATATAATCTATTTACTCTGATGTTATTCATTGGATTTTAGCTCACTCCATTATATATATGTATGTAGGTGAGTAGTGGGATACCTAACCTTAGAGAAGTCTTGTGTGTATCCAAGTTTTGTGGAGTTAGCTAAGGAGCGCCTCATGGAAGAGGCTTTTGTCTTTTGATTTTTTGTTTTCTTTTGTTGGTCATGTTAGATTGAGTTGTACATAAGCTTTTGAGTTTTGAATGTTAATGACTTGTGAATGATCTATGGATATGTAATATCTATTTGACTGAATATGAGTGTAAGTTATTAATATATAAAATGTTTTTGTTCATACCATATATGCACAAGTTCATTGGACAAATTCTATTATTCTGCTTCCGCTTCTGGCCCCATATAACTAAATCTGATTTGAATTTTGTCTGAGACCATAAGTAATCTCATGATTACTAGTCGGTTATGATCCAAACATCTAGGGACGGATTCATTTCATGATAAGTTTATCCAAGAACTAGATACACAAATACACACAAGTAATTCTATATTTACACCATTACTCAACTAAAAACAAAGTGCACAACTACAAGCTAGTAATTCAAGTGGAGCTCATTACACAGCATCTCCATGTAAGGTTAAACAATTGGCTAACCCACCTTATATTGTAAATATATATATATATATATATATCACTACTAAAAATCTTACTTTTTGCCTCTATTTTTTTTGTGACGGATTATGTGGCCGTCGCAAAAAAATTACTTTTTACATTAAAATATCATTTTACTTGACCCAATCGTGTTCTTAACCCAAATAATAATAAAAAAATAAAAATTTGTAAAACTTGCCCTGTGTCCCTTTTTTTCTTATTTCCCAAATCTGAACTCTCTCTCTCTCTCTCTCAAAATCTGTCTCTCACTCGACTCTCTCTTTTGAATCTCTAGTCTCTCTTACTCGAATCTCACTGTTTCTTTCGCTTGACAGTGAAGATTTGAAGATTTGATCGGTTCATAATCTCCTGTTGATGAAGATTTGAAGATTTCAATCTACTGTTGATGAAGATTTCGATCGATTCATAATCGAGATTCGTAATCGGTAAGCCTAAGCACTTCTCTTTGTCTTTCTCTGTAATGTTTGACACATCTTCATCGATTCAACTGTGTAGTGTTTGACACATCTTCATCGATTCATCTTCATCGCTTGAATCTTACTCTCTGTAATGTTTGACACGTCATCATTGATTAATCTGTAATGTGTAAATTGAAAATGAATTACTCTTTGTAATGGTTGATTAATCTGTAATCTTCATCTTCATCGATTACTCTTTGTAATGGTTGATTAATCTGTAATGTTGGAAGGTTGAATCCAACTCTCTGTCTCTCTCTGTAATCTAGGGTGTTTGTTTTATGCCTAGTTGCTGAATTTCTGTGTTGATTTATTCTGAATTTCTGTGTTGATTTCGATCGTTCTTTATGTTAATGTAATATTAGTGTGCCATATCTAGCTGTTTAGCTGTCCCACTAATGATAATGTTTCTACTTTCGGTGTTAGTTAGTTAGTATCCTATGTGTACCACATTTCCTCTTTATCAATGAGAGTGTTGTAAATCACTGAAAAATCAATCAATTGAATACATACAATTTATTCTCTCTGTATTTCTCTCTGTATTTCTCTCTTTATATATTGAATTTAATATGGTATCAGAGCGGGTTTAGAACCTAGTATTTTCGTTTCACCGACGGGCGGCAACCTCGCCTTGGCAGCTCGCCGGACCTCAACCTATTCTGCTTGTTTTTCTACACATACCTTCTTCCATAGTTGAGCTCCTCATTATCTTCAATGTCTTTATCTTGATGTCTAGCTGGTTTCAGATCTTTCTTTATAACCCGCAACATCCGAAGCAGTCCATTGTCCGTGACATCATCGCAGAAATATTTAAAAACCTGCTCAATAGCAGAACGCATAGGAGCAGATGATTGCGGCAGCAAAGAAAGTAGTGTATCCACAAGGACATCCATTAACACGGGTGTTCCATCACCATCTAATTCATCTTCTCCAGAAGAGTCGAGAAGATCAGCGGTGGAAAAAGCTCACTTACAGCAAATAATGAGTTCATCTCTTAGCTCAAAAAATCCCCCATTGACCATCCAAATGAAGTAGTGGCCTCCTGCGCCCTTGCTCGCGTCAGCCAAGTCAGAGCCAACGCGCCGCCCGTGGCGCGAGCTCCTCAGCAGTCCTCCGTCGTCGCTCATTATGGCTTGCTGAAGGCGCTCCTGCAGTGCCGAAGCAGTGGCCTCCTGTGCCCTTTGCCCGAGTGTGCCACGCCTGCGCCTCCGCGAAGATCGCTCGGCGTTGCGCCGCGCCACCTTCTCCACCTCAGCCTCCGAGCCACCGACTCCTCCGTCGCGCCGACAAACGCACGGTAATGTGTCTGCCTCTCTAATGTGCACCGCAGATGCTCTCCCTAGGCTTGAAGGAATTGTTGGACTTCGTCTCTCTAGATTCTCTCTCCATATACATCACCAACCCCATTTTACTTTTCGTCTTTTATTTCTTTATTTTTTCTTTTAATTCATTTACCATCACTCACCCATGTGACCCACTCTACAATAATATATCTTTTGCAGGGGCAATAGCCCTAACCTGCACTCTTTTTCCCTGAAACCCCATCATCATTTTATTTTATCTTATTTTAACCCCATCATCATATTTTATCATCATCATTATGTCTCCACTACCCACATCAATTTCTATCCACCACCATTCTTTTCTTTATCACACCCATCTTTACATCTTTTATATGCAACTCCCACCAGCGCATATGCTTTCTACATTAATATATTATTATTATTATTAAAAAAAAAAAAATCCACACACCATTGCTGGTTTTAACAAATCTGTGGCCCAGAACCACTCTTTCGTTTTTAATTTCACCTATATTCTTATTATTTCTTTCTTTCTTTTTCTTTCAAATTATTTTTAACCTTTTTCAAATCTCATTCATACCATATAGATTTGCACACCAAACCTTATTTTATTCGTCTCAGGGATCTACCCCGATCACAGTTCTCAATTCTCAAACACAAAAAAAAAACCACAACCACACAACCACACCCACTGGAGGGATTTTTCTTTTCCCTTCTCTACTCTGCCGTCGGTCTCTTTTTCTTGCCTCTGTCCTGGGCGGCCCTTGACGGTGCAACCTATATACACAATCATATAGTGTAGTTTCTACAACGGTCTGACACGATCATACAGTGTCTTCTACATCGGTCCGGCATGACCCCGTAAACTGTCCCGACATTGATTCCGATTAGCTTCTACAACGGTCCGGCATGACCCCGTAAACTGTCCCGATATTGATTCCCGTTAGCTTCTACATCAGTCCGGCATGACCTCGTAAACTGTCCCGACATTGATTCCGGTTAGCTTCTACATCGGTCTGGCATGACCTCGTAAACTGTCCCGACATTGATTCCGGTTAGCTTCTAAAACGGTTCGACACGACCATACAGTGTCTCCTATCCACTTTTATTTTATTTGTCAGTTTATTTTCCTGTTTTGTTACTCTCTCCAAACTCAAGTTGGTTAGTACCTATCCTCCTTGAGTTTGAGGGGGGCTATTAATGTAATATTAGTGTGCCATATCTGGTTGTCCAACTGTCCCACTAATGATAATGTTTCTGCTTTCGGTGTTAGTTAGTATCCTATGTGTACCACATTTCCTCTCTATAAATGAGAGTGTTGTAAATCACTGAAAAATCAATCAATTGAATACATACAATTTATTCTCTCTGTATTTCTCTCCTTTATACATTGAATTTAACACTTTAATTTGTGGTGTTGATTTATTAGGTGATTCATCTTGTTTTTGCTAATTTAAAGTTATACAGATAGATAGAGACATGATTTCGGTGAGTGATCTTGTTTTTGCTAATTTGTTAGCTTATTTCAGGTGTTTTACCAGATTCTATGAATAAATATTAATCATAGAATATTAATCAAAAATTGATGAATGAATATTCTTAAATAACCATGGCAGTTAGTGAACTCCAGTTCAAATTTCCTCTCAAAATCTTCCCCAAAGCACATCAGCACAATCTCCATAATTCTTTGTGATAGCTTTGTCAGTTGGCTTCCGTACTCTCTCAGTATCTCACTAGCAAAAAGCAAGTACATACATAAATAATGAACACAAGTTTAGTAGAGGTGAAAGAAAATTTTTTGGGTGGGTAAGTGAAAGAAAATATTGAAAGGTAAGCATAAAAAACAAAATCATGTTATTCTGCTTCATTTCAAATGTGAAGTCTGCATTGACATATATGCATAAAGGCATGAATAATCACATTTTGTATACCTCAACAGATAATGCATTTTGTATAATCACATTTTGTATAGCTCAACAGATAATGCATTGACATATATGCATAAAGGCAGGAACAATGCTTGAAATCTAGGAACTCTAAGAAAAGAACAAGTTTCAGAATTCATTTTGACTTAAAAGTATGAAACACACATACATACAGATATGAACCTCATGACAGAGTTTATATATTTCTTAATATTTGAACTACATTACGAATTTAAAGAGAGAAGTCCTTTTAGAACCATCCAAACTTGAGTTCCTATGTTGACTCCTTTGACTAAGCAATCTCTGGATGATACTTATTTGTTTATTGCTTACTTGTTCATTCATTTTCTTTGATTGATCAGTAACACAAGTTCACTGATATTAATATACTAGGATTGAATTTCTTCCCTTTGCTACCCAAATACCATCCAAATGTTCCCATCTCAGACAGATGACCAGAAACTGTGTTTGAAGATGAACTGAAACAAGATGACCTTCAATACTAGAACATAACCACTTTCCAGGTGCCTCCAGAAAAGGTCTCACAATTCCTTCGGTGGAGGAAGGCCCTACAGAGTTAAGTCTACGGCAAGTAGTTTCTTTTTCCAGTGTAATGCCATCACTTCAAGACCAAACATCTAAACACCCCAACATCCTAATATTTTTAGAAAATAAATAAAAATGATTCAAGATATTTAAAACTCTGTACTTCCCTCTGTTTCTTTAGAACCTCCTTATTTATATGTAGTAACATTCTCAATGCTCCAAATTGACCTGCCCCTTACTAATGAAAAACCATCTCTCAATATTTAAATAAATAATTAATTTAAGTAATAATAATAATCAGAAATGAACATATCCAAGATGAGGATGTTGATTTTAAAATTAAAACAAGTGATAAGCACAAACATGTTGAACAGAAATGAATAATGATGCTGACAAAAACCAACCATATTAAATTAACAGCTAAAAAACATCGCCATTTTACATTGTTGGTGTAAATTTAACAGAAATCCAGCTATTTCTGCTATGATAGCACTTTACATAAGGACATTATTGCCACCCTGATTAGTGATTATAATGTAGAAAAATGGATACCGTAAATGACCTGAATGCAACTGCATGCGGCTTTCCTAAATTGTATCAAAGAGGTCTGATCCATTAACTTGATCGTATATATAGCATTGCTCTCACATGCTTGATTTCACCTCATTTAATTCCAGATAATTTGGTGAGCCAAGAGGTAGTTTTGCAGATAGAAAAGGAAACTGCAAGCGCTGCAGCAGTTTGTAGTACAGGGAGCTTGTTTCCAGAATTAGACTCCATATCTGTAGCAGCATCTGTAATTCAGGTCTGAGAAAGATCAAATATCAACGATGATAAACTATGCATATTTTACCTTGGTCATTGTATTTAATCCCACAATAGAATTGCTGATTTCTATAGGTCTGAGAAAGGGCTATAGAATTGCTGATTTCTATAGCCCCGGTTGAACTCACTGTAATTAATCCCACAATCAAACAGGGCTTCATATTTTACCTTGGTCATTGTATTTACTTGCTACTGCACTTGCAGTCAAGCTCAAATGTGAATCCTCATTTTGCTTCTCAAAACTTGAGATTAATAATGTAAACAATGACAACTGCTTTTAGGAAGTGAGATGATTCTGTGTATGATGAACATAACAAATTAGGGCGAAAACATTGTTCCATGAATAGTGAGCAATCAGCAATTCTATAGAAGTCTATAGAATCAGCAAGATGTTAGATTGATTTCATTTCTGGCCATACCGACTTTGTGGACTTTATTTTCTCAGTTAGCTAAGTAATCTGTTAGTTTAGTTTTTAACTAGAAAGTTTACTACTTATTACTTAACCTAGAGCACCTTAACAAAACATAGAAAAAGCCAGTGGGGATTGGGACAAATCAGTTAGGTTGGGTTCATACACCTCTGCTATTTTGATATTTCCTTGATTCTAGTGAGGTAAACATATGTCTGATTCTATTTTGAAACTTCAGCATACATGTCAAGCAAGGGCTTTTTCGATTTCTCTTAAGCTCCTATGTCAATTACCCAAGTAGACAAATATGATCATCATGTTGGTGTAACCAAATTGCTTTTATAGTTCCCTTGCTCTTAGTTTATCATTCTCTTCTGAATTCTCATAGTAGGACTTTTGCATATTATCTGGTGATAGTTCTTGCAGCACCTTTGTTTTACAGCATAGTTGCGAAGATTTTGCTCTTCCATTCTTCATATATTTTCTTGGTCCTCACAATCTTAATCATTCTAGTCAGCCAAACAGTACCATCATTATTTTTCCTCTCAACCTTACTCATTGGCTTTGAGCTTTGGACCTTTCTTCTTGGAATGTTATATGACACATTTTCAATCCTAGCCATGCTTGTAAAGAAGATTAAAATAAAATGCATGTAGTGATAATTTGTTAGATCAATTAAGATTGCCAAAGTACAAAAGTGATCAACTTTTTAGTATTATGAATATGTTTAAGGTTACCTGTTTACTCTGTTGCTTGAGTAAAAATCTGACCTCCACTAATTAATATGTAGACGTGCTGTCCTGGAACAAAAGCACGTGATTTAGAAGAAGATGATAAATTCTATGAGGACTTCAATATGGATGAAGTTGACTTGAATATTGAGAACTATGAAGAAACATTTGGTGTAGCTCTTAATGATCCAGAACAACTGTTTGGTAATGATGGAATTGGTAGCTTGTTTGGAGTGAAGGACATGTCCGGTGCTGATTTGAACCATCGAGGCACATATGCAGCTGAGGTACTCTTGCTTTCTATTATGTTGCTTAATCTTATCCTTATTATTCTCATCAGCTGTAATCGGCTCATTTGTTTGTTGTTTTAGTCTTTTATCTCTTTCTGCTTTACAATGTGTCACTGTCAATGCATAGTTCTAAAATCTTTGTCCCATTGAGCTGTGAGAAATGGAACTTTGTTCATAAATATTGCTTTCTTTCCTATCTACCAAATTTTGGTCAAATGGAATGTTCTTGGTGGATATGGTTTCTTTTGGTATATGCATGAGCTTTGTGCTGCCTAGTGACTACCTGTGGGACTTGAACTCATGACCTCTAGTCCGTCAGGCTACCACCCTTGGGTGATAATGAAACTTGTCACTCAGTTCCAATATTTGACTGGTAAGTGCAACTTACGTTTCCTGCACTTGAATTATAGTAGTGTTTGTATGAGTAAACTTTCCTTCGGAACCTCCATGGGAAAGCCCCCACCATAGCTTATTGTTACATCTCACAATTCTTGATGTTCAAATTGTGCCTTTGGCACTCCAATTACAGCTCCTTGCCTCCAAGATGTGAGTTCATGGAAATTCATGAGCTTGGGAAGCTAAAGTGGAGTTCCAGTGGGGCTATTCTATTTATAAACCAAGAGAATTTGTTAACAGCGCAAATATTTTGGAAAGTAAAAGATTTCTGGAATTTGGATGCGAATTATAATGAGCAATAATATTTAATATTGTTGGCCATGCATCTTGATTCTTTTTTTATCTGTGAGTGTGCGTTTGTTTTCAAAAAGTGCCCTGTGGTTTTCCAATTGTCATTGGAGTGGAGTACGTAATGATTTCTTTGCATAAACACTTGAATGACTTTGCATGGATAGCATGAGGAAGCATTGAATTTCTGACATGATTATTGCTTGCCAAACTGACATTAACACCTCTCCTCTCCTTTCAACACATGTCAATCACGTTCTAGCAAACATTTCACACTTGCATGTATGTCATCAAATATTTCTGCTGGAGTGGCTGAATAACGCTTATGCTTTCTCTCATTGAAGTACTACCGAAACCCCTTGTTATTTGTGAGTTTACATCTGATTTAAAATGCACTTATCATCAAATGTTGCTTGTTTTCCCCAGGGGTCATCAATTAGACTAGTTAAGTCAATGCAGCCGGCTATCAGCAATCCGGCATCTGCTGATTCCGTGATAAGCTCTAAAACTGATCCAAACCTTTGCTTTGCAATGCAAGCCCATTCCAGCATCTCATTTTTTGTCTTGGCGTGGAGAGTTGTGCTGCAGATCATCAAGACTGGTGCTTCTCCAATGTTTCTCATGGGAAAGCCGCCTCCATTGTGTCTTGAAAGTTCACTCCCTTCAACTAGTAGGAGCAGCGCTGTTATGAGTTACATGGAAAAGAAGAAGACACGCAAGTAATAGTAGAGCAGTTTTTTTTTTTTACACTTCATTTAGGTTAAAAAAAGTAAAGAATATTGTGTAGGAAGCATGGATGTGTATTTATTTCACTTTCAATTCTTTTTGATTGTTTAGTTCTTTGGTTTAATGGAAAGTATATTTTGAGGTTTGTGATAGTTCGGAGGAAAGAAAAACAAGGAAGTGTAGAAGAAGTGTTAATGCGTGAATGTTGAGATTTTATTCAGGGAATAAATGGAAAATAATGCATGAATGTTGAGATTTTTACAAATATGTGTTTATGTTTATTGTATATAATATTTGAATATATATATCTATATTTATACGATTGTAGGTGTTTTTTTTTTTTTGGCGACGGTAAGAAGATGGTCGCTAATACATTGTAGGCATTTTTTAAATTTTTTTACGACAGCAAAATATCAGTCGCTATAAGTAGGTTAGGTGGTCGCAAATAATTTGCGACTGTTGTTTTGCGGTCGCAAAAAGTATTTGCTACCTTTACATTCGCGACCCTTATTTGCCATCGCATGGACAGTCGCAAAAAGTATTTTTTTTAGTATATATTTCTCATTTCCCTTGAAAATTCTTTCTTCATTTACCAAAGTAATCTTTTCAAATTTTCTCAAAAAGTGGATATACTTGCACCGCATTTATTAAAAGTTTCAAATTTTCATGTGAGGTCCAAAATCTTTACCAACATTTTCCGCGAATGATCACAAATATTTATTTTAATTAGTCTATTTACTAAAATATTCGTGTTCCACTTTCTAAATTTAAATTTATTTGTAACTTCTGATAGATTTTTTTTTAATAAAATAAATATTTTTGAAATTTTTTCATGGAATTCTATCAAAAAATATTCATGTTGAGTATGAAATTCTTTTTTAAAAAAATGAAATTTTACATTATAACAAAATAAATCCTAATTTTTTAATTTTGTCAATTTAAATCCCATTTGAAAATATTATGATTCAAATTGATAAAATTAAAAAATCGAAGTGTAATTTGTTAGAAGGGTCAAACTTATCATTTTTTTTTTCAAAATAAGTTTTCCAAAATTATATTGTTCTAAGTTTAACATTTAAATAATAAAATTCTACTACATCTACCATCTCAAACCATCACACATACTATTACATCTCTAGTGAAAATATTAAAGAAATAATTTATCAAAACAATGAAAATGATGATATTAGCGAAGTTAAATTTTCTTACGTTAATCTTAGATTGAATAGTAAAATTCCACAACGACTATCACAATTCACCACACTCATTGCCATTACTACTATCACCAATAAATATATTTAAAAATAAATTTATCATTATCAAAACAGTAAAATAATAAGATTGTGTAAAATTTCAGAGTGTTAACCTTACCTAAACAGTAACAAAACAACTTCCGTCTAGCATCGTTGATGGAAATTTTTATACTCATTATTATACAAAATAATTTTCATCAAAATTACCTATTATCAGTGGATATATTAATTTTTTTTTATCAAAATACTAAAATAACAATATTAAAAAAATAAAATTTTAGCGTTTTAGTTTTTTTGATAATTCAATTTTCGGCCTAATGGACCGACTAATCTAAGAGATCAATTCCACCGTTCACTAGTTGGGACTCCAATTAAAATTGAGGCAAAGCCTCATATGAACTGACCACAAAAAAAATATTTATACTTACCAGATTTTGAATCTGGGACCATGAAATGAATACACCCCAGACCCCATGTTTTGACCACCATGCCAATCTATTGGAGTTGATTTTAGTGTGTTAATAACATTAAAATTTCACCACCAGCATTACAAAACCATCACACACATTTTTTTAAATGGCAAATTACACCGGTAGTCCATATACTTTGTTACTTGTGTTATTGTAGTCCTTACAGTTTTAATTAGCTCAATTTTAACCTTTCATTTTAAATTTTGCATCAATTTGGTTTAATTGATAACGTCATTAGGGTTTTTGACGAAAAACAATCATTTAATTGGTTGAAGTTAAGTTACTGAATTGATTAAGTTTCTAATTTTACTTCTAAAAGTATAACACATGATGCTCATGTGCACATTTATAATAAAAAAAAATGCTACTAATTATAAATAATTGGATCAATTTAAGACAAAATAAAAAAAAAAGGATTAAAATTGATCCAATTAAAATTATAAGGATCAAAATAACATAATAGCCAAAGTATATGAACCAATAGTGTAATTTATCCTTTTTTAAACTGTCTAAATGGGTAAGAAAGCATGTCTGTCATACAGGAATTGTAACAATTGGTAACAAGAGTATATGCCCAGCTAATTGATGTTGATGGTGATCTACCATGGAGGTTTTGACCTCATTAATGCTTGTGTATTTTATGGTTCTCGACACTTTATCCACAAATGGAAGGATAAAACAGTCCACAACTTCTAAATATGTGAGATTATTTTGTATAGTTTCTGTTGATAGTTTATTATAAAATTAAAAAAATTAATTTTTAAACGTCGAGTGAAGAGTGCTTTCAATTTCTACTTTTGCATTATCAATTTTTAAACTTACTATTGCACCAAATAACACCTTTGATTAATTTACAATGTGTCCTTTAACTCTCAAAAAATCTAAACCAAGGGATCTAAGCCACTAAATTTTGTAACAGAGTCATTTCAATTTTGTGTGGTACTTTTCACCAAATTATCCATTAGATTGCTTGCAATCCAAGATTTGGACTCGATCGGTCTAGTCCGAACTTTTGGGCCCATCATTGGTTGCATTTTGATTATCATTTATTTTTTAGGCCTATATGTGTAGAATATCTATGAAAAAACCGAATTAATCCAATAATGAAAATTATATGATTGGGAAAATAACGGCCTTGTTTGGTTTGTTTTTCAGAAAAATTCTCTACAAACAAATTTTCAAGAGTAATCAAACCAAACAAATTTTTTCAAAAAAAAATCTCAAAATTT
Source organism: Camellia sinensis (assembly GCF_004153795.1). Classification (NCBI taxonomy): domain Eukaryota; kingdom Viridiplantae; phylum Streptophyta; class Magnoliopsida; order Ericales; family Theaceae; genus Camellia; species Camellia sinensis. The sequence goes on from NW_021026500.1 coordinate 1,036,044, forward strand.
TGTTTGGTTATCTACTTTCCAAAATCACTCTCTCTCTCATACACATCAAATCAATCACTTTTTTTAAAACTCTCTCTCCAAAATAATTTTCCAAAACCATTTCTAAAAAAAGACAAACCAAACAAGTTTTCGTACTTTTTATCTCAAAAACTACTCTACAAACACAAATCAAACACATATCCTCGCCTAAGCTTTTGAAAAAAATATAATAAGACCTACAGTTTTAACATAATTACATCGACCTTTATTTTAGCAAAGCTAAAGTGATCTTGATTAGTATACATGGTATGAAGATACAAAGATATAACATAAACTATACATTTCAGTACAAAAGTGATGAAAAGATATGGCAATATCATTTTTTTATTCATATGATTAATAATTTTTGATAAAAATGCAATTAAGTGTCATGTGAATTTGAACCTTAAGAGAGTCTAATGTAACATTTCTTTCTATGTTTGGTTCATTAGAATGAAAGTGAATAGAATGAAATGTTCATTCCTTGTTTCATTTACAATATATTTTTTAACCTTTCTTTAGGGAACTAAATATGATAATGAACTTTTTGATAGAATAACTATTCTGGTCCACTTTACTTTTAATGAACTAAACCTACCTCATGTTACTAGACCTTTTAGATATGAGAAGACCTTTTAGATCCTGAACACAAATTAGTCTTCATATCTTCTTGTTTAAATCTTGCTTCTGTGCTTATGTTTGTGCAGGCTGTTGCGTGGTATAGTTTGGGGGTGAAAAATGCTTCAAAAGTTATTAGACTCCATCTTTCTATCTATCTGTCTTTTCTACCTACTGACAGAAAGGAATGCAACCTAGAATGTAGGAAAATATGCAAAAAGGTATAAAAGTAAAAATTTTTAGAGTGGTTTTAAACTAACTTGCTGAGTGTTCAAAGCTATAGAAATGGATGCTAGCAGGAGAGGTGACCCCTTGGATCTCTCAACACAAAGTATTCTCATTAAAAGATATAGAAATTAACAAATTCCTTTCCATTAATTGAAGAACAGCAGTTTACCAATTTATGGGTGAAAACTGCTCAAAGGTGAAAGTTTTTCAAGAATTGTATGTACATGTTTCTATCACTACTCATAAGTTAATATGTTCAAAACATCAATGTGTCCATTTGACAAATTTAAGTCCAATTAAACAACAATTTCACAAAATTGAAACACGATGAAATTTATTGAAACTCAAATTTCAAAATTCTGGATGTCTAATGACACTAGGGTAATGCCCTTTTCTTTTTATTTTTTTAAGAGAGCATCATTACAGAAAAAAAAAAAAGAAAAAAAAAATCCCAACTAGGTGACTCATGCTACTAAGCCAATCATATGCTTAAGCCAAAGGCCAACAACCCCTAAAACACCTACTAAGACGGATGCAGAACAATGACCAAGATTGTAGCAGCAACTAGACAACTTTTCATAATGCTAGGATCCACTCCAAAAAAAAAAAACTCTGCAAGACACCAACTAGGATGACAAAGCTGAAAAACATAAACAATGAGGACTCAACTGCCTACACCAGCCAAACTGAGGTAGAACAATGACCAAGAATGCAATCCTGCCATATGAACTCATCCATCTTCCAAGTTGAATCAGTCCCTTTCATCATCCAAAGTTGAATCACCATTTACACCACTAAGAACAAAGAGGAAGAGAGCAGAGCCATGTCAAAAGAATACGTGAAAATCCACAGTTGCGTAACCTAGCAAAGCGCAAAAATCCCTCACCTTTTAAAGGGAAGTGTAGGTATTTGACTTCTTTCATCTTTAAGATTAAATCAGCAACTGTATAGCAAGGGATAATTCAATGTGCTTTTAGCCAAGTTGCAACTTTCTCTTTAATTATCTCCAAGACATTTTCCCAAGAAGCTTCACCATTATTAAAGACAAGGTTATTATTTCTGGTTTTCCAGATGGTCCAAAAAATTGTCATGGATGGGTTTAGCCTCCCATAAGAGCTTTTTGACATTCTTGAATTTCAATCCAAACCACAAATCAAGGCATTAACCGATGAGGAACAACCCATTTCATTACCCACCAAGACAAACAATCACCTCAAATTTCCAAGATCTCCTACAAAGTAACAAGAGATGATCCAATTGACTCTGACTCATTCCGACAAATATATCAGAGCCCAAAACAGGATTCATCTAGGGTATTCATTTTAACCAAAAAGCAACAATTCCAAAGGGGGCAATACTTTGCCACATAAACTCTATTGTAGGAATAATACAACCTCCAGATGACGCAAACAGGTTATGTAAAGATTTTACTGAGAAGTTACCTGATGGATCACCCTTCCAAATTAATTGATCCATTGATTGGCATTAAGCTGATCAATCTGTGGCAGCATTTTCAATAACCTATGATGGCATTCCTCCTCCTTGTCCCATACAAACAAAGTCTTCCTATGTGAGGTACACATGTTATCCCATACAAACAAAGTCTTCCTATGTGAGGTACACATGTTATGAAATCATTAATGAGACCATCTTTGTTACATCAGACAGCCATTTATCAAACAAAAAGAGAAATCTCATTCCATTACCCCAATTTCAGTAGCACATTAATGGGGACATGTTCAGAAGAAGAAGAAAAAAACTACATTATCCTTTAAGCAATGAAATTATGAAATATCCCATCTCTTGTTGTCCAATTATACTTTACAAAAATCACTCCTTTTCCGAAGGGGATTTGACTCAGATGCAAACCTCCACCACCACTTAATCATGAGAGCTTCATTCTTAATTTTTAGATTAGAACTACCCAGAACCATAAATCTATGTAATGAATCTTTCATCATATGAGATTATGCTCACTGTAATTATAGTCACAGGGTTAATATTCAATGTTTTTTGGCTTGATTTGTTTTGACAAAAAGACTCGCATTAAACTTATGGTAGGCAGGGCTGAGGAGGTTGTTGAGAGATTACAAGGTATTCTGTACTTTCTTTTGCCATTTCAGGCACAAAATTACTAATTTATGCAGTAACTTTGTTCATATGATTGAGTTTAGAAGGTGAAATCTTCTCACCCATCTCTTTTAGAAAAAAAAATTCTCCAGGTGTACATCACCTCAGCAGAACTTGTAAGTCTTAGATACTTCAATCTTTAGTTTGCTCCTTCACTCACTCTCTCTCTCGGAAAAACTCAGTTGAATAACCTAAAAAGGACATTTAGCAATCATTGCTGCAAAATGTGAAAAGCTGCTGAGTGTAACTGAAGCCAACCAAAACGAATCAAATTTCAACACTCAGATTATTTGATGAACAAAACTTCATTTTTTTTGGGAAGTCAATATAAACCAAAGATCAAAAGTAAATACATAGTACAAGGAGCATACATGGGCAATACAAACAAGGATGGGAATTGTCTAAAGCAAGCAAAAGATGAGGACAATACCATTTAGCCAATCTAGGCCTTGTTTACATCTGACATAAACATATGTACAATAGATACAACATAAAGACCATGAGAAGATAGCAATAGCTGCACAGAAAGTCTAGAAAGCCAAAGAAGCAACAACAGTAGCATCAACATAAACCAGTCAATTTACCATTGAGCTTTTATATATGACACGTACAAAAGCAACAACAGAAAATACAGTATGATAAAAGAAGCAACCCAGTTTACCAAAAAAGCAAAAAAAGAAAAAGAAAAAGCAACATGACTAGAAGCAAGGAAACAACAACAACAATACAGAATCATCAAGCCACTGCATTCTTTAGGTCTTCAACAAGATGCAACATTTCTTTAAATCAGATGCAACATTTACTTCACCGGACGCAGCTGAAAATGATTAAAAGAGTTGATACCATCCTTTGGTAGCTCTTTTGGTTTCCCAAGAATAGCAGTAGCTGGGGCAAAGTAGATAAATGAATGTATTGAACCTGGAAATGAAAACAATAACAACAATCACAAATAAACATTTGACAAGCATCTACCGAAACTTACACCTTGAACAACTTTTACTAAAACCTGAAAACACCACAGGGAAAATAATAATAATAATTGCTGAAAACTGAAAAGTAATTGGGTTAGTGACTGCCACAAAACGGAGATCAAACAACATATGTAGACAAAGCAAAAAGACACCAATTATACATGGTGAAAATACATAAATTCTAGGTAAGTAATCGATGCTCCGACCCAAAAATTAAAAATGAAAAAGAAAGATATGGTTGATTATTGTGATTGGGCATGTGATCCTGATTACGTCTGGGTGTTAAAGTGAGAAAACAAATTACCATTCTGCAATATGATTTATATTTTTTATCAAAAAACAAAAAGAGTTTATGAATAATAATGTGAAGCATTAGAATCAATAAATAAACAAGGGGAAGGGATAATAAAGAACAGAAAAAAAATAGGCAGCATACAAAACCACCTTAATTTCCGAACTAAAAATAAATAGACCCAAAACCCCTCTATGAAGAAGAATGCAGTGGTTGGTTGGCAAGAGACCAACACTGAGAACACTTGAAATGGAATTCCCTTGTTTTTCAATAATATATATATATATTTAAGAAATTAATCTGGCTTCTTCATCTTCAACCTTCATCAAGTTAGAGCATCTCCATTCCTTCACCAAAATTTTCATCTACTTTGATTCCAAATTTGAATAAAACCGACTCTTTTGATTTGATATGAAATACTCCAATCCTTACATCAAAATCTTTTAAAAAATTCCTCTCTTATCCCAATTTTTTCTTTTTATCAAATTTGATGAAAAAAAAAATCATCCCAAACACTTCTTTTTATATTTTTTTTCAATACATAAATATAAAACAAATACTAAGATAATTCTCCCATCTAAAAAAACTGCTAAGATAATTCACTGAACTAATAAAGAAGTAGAAGAAAATACATGTACATACAAATGACTAATTTTATTAATACATAAATCATACTTGCATAACAAATAACCAATTTTATTAATAAGTAAATCATTAAGTAAATTAATAATTTTTAATGATATGAAAAATATTTTTCAGTTAACCATTTTGTTAATAAATAAATCATTAAGGAAATTAATAGTTTTTAATGATATGAGAAATATTTTTTAATAAACAATTTTGATAATTTATTATTGCATTGGAGAATAATTTTTTTTCCCCTAAGTATTGTATTAAATTAAAATTTATAATAAACGATGATTATAATTTCTAGTATTATAGGACTAATTCATATTTTAAACAAATCTTATGAGTGTATTTATAATTTGTTAAAAAATAAAAGATTTAGGTTGCATAATTAACCAATAATATTTGCGTAATTACGAAAAAACCTTCACTCAACATATAGACCACCATTAGTAAATTATTCAAAATAAAAGAACAAAATCGGAAAAAAAAAAGACGAACCTCAAACAGCTAAATGATTAAGTAATACACAACATGCTCTGTTGTAATGAGATGAGGACATGCGACATTGTTAGCATTGATAAAAATAATAAAATAATAATTTTGATATATTTATTTGGGTGATTTTTGAGTACCTGCTAGTTTTGATTGCTCATATTGGTCTTTACCCTTCAAAGATGTATCTGCCTTCTATGGTGACTTTAGGAATCGGAGCTATGAGTGGCCAGTATTGGCCTTTTCCCTTTTCACACCTCCGTTTCATTATTGGACATCCGGAGATATAAAGTTCCAAAAGCGAGGGAGGCAGCCCTTCTTGCTTGGGAAAAGATGCGAGCCTAGGGCAATCTCTGAATTCAAGTGCCAAAAGCGAGGGAGGCAGCCCTCCTTGCTCGGGAAAAGATGCGAGCCTAGGGCAATTTCTGAATACAAGATCGGTGAGGTTTTGAATGGTCTCCATGGAAGAAGATATCTTCTCCAGATTTGGGAAATGACAAATGACCAGACACATCAGAGAGGTGGGCAGCAACATCCCATCTACTGGAAAGCTGGACGCCGAATAATATTCTTCTTCTGATGATGATGATGATGATGATGATACGTTACTTGGGCCTCCAAGCCAGAGAGTTTTAAGAGAGGAGAATCTGTGAAAACCCCACTCTGATAGGGGCTTACCAATCTTCATATCCCTGATATCAAGATAAGTGAGGTTGGTGAGGAAATTCCCTTTCTCTAGAATGTAGGAGGAGACGATTCCTCCTCCTGCAGGCCAACTTTCTATCAACAGATATTCAAGGGAAACGAGGAGGCTGTTGTTGCATAAACTAGGGACAGATTCTAGTTTTTTGCAATTGCTGATCAATAATGACAGTTTTGTTGGGGGGTGGTGGACCCATTCTTCCCGAAGGGACTCCAGATCATCACAACCCGTTAAGGACTCCAGATTAGAATCGTGCGCTGTCCACCCAGGTAAGGACCGCAGAGCCTTACATTTCCAAATCCGAAGTTCTTTTAGGGTAGGCGGAAAGCCTGTTTCTGAAAAAGATACCAGACTTGGACACATACTGATATGCATCTCTCGAAGAGAAGTGAAGGTATGTAGCCCCCGTGGCAGTTTCTCCAGCTTTTCACAATCACTTATAGATAGATACTCAAGTCTCACCATGGAAGGCACTCCCTCTTGTTGATGTTGCCCTTCGTTTTCTATATCCTCGTCTTCTTCAAACAATGAAACAAGTTGCGGACACCAACCAATTGTCAATCTTTGCAAGGCAAGGAGACTGTGTTGCAGTCCCGCCTCATTCTGCCACAGTGTTGCGAGTTCGTTACAACCATAAATCTGCAATTCTTTGAGTCCTTTAAGCCCCTGGGTAAGCCATTTTGGCAATAATGCAAGTTTCTGAATCTTCCTAAAGCTCAAGGAAGTTACTGAACTCAGATGCTTAGACATTGCATTTGCCAACATCACTTCATCATCTATGCTTGGATTGCACAGGGACTCAGGGATTGAAACATTTCTAATATTCAAGCGAGTAAGGGAACTGGGTTGAAGCACGTTACATGTCTCAAGGAGCACTGGAAGGCTTGGAAGCCGAACATCACTCATGGACAGGATGGTGAGTGACGGAAGAGCAAGGCTAGAAGCTTCAACAAGCAGCTGCGGGCAATTTATAATCTCAAGAGTTTTTAGGCAAGGAAGATTACTCGGCAACATTCCCACAAGTTTGGGACATTTTTTGATGGAGAGCTCAATAACACGAGTGAAGGTTTGAACTTCCTTGTCAATTCCAAAAATGTACCAATCCTCCCATTCTGACATATTCTCAAAACATAGTGTCTCGAGTAATGGAAAAGGTTTGGCGCAATGCTGCCCATAGAACTCACAACCCACATGCTTTAAGGCACTCATTCCTTCAATGTGAAGGTCTTTCAAAGAGGGTAGTTGTCCAAGTGGCGGTAAGGAAGTGCAATTTTTACAATTTTGTAACTTCATGCACACCATATTGGAGAACAAAGGATCTCCTATCCAAGTTGGAAAACTCATACCATGGTAGCCTCTAATGTATAGCTCTTTCAGCTTCTTGTGAGGTTTTAATATGTCTAGTACTTCTGTTTCTACCATTTCATTTAGTAAACCATCCAAGCTCTCACTACTCCACACCATTGTTAGCACATCTATACCTTGCTTGTCATTTAAACACACCCCTCTTGCATCCTGAGGATCAACCACATTTTCTATTCCCGATATGCAAAGTTTCCCTCCAAGATGAATCAAGTTCCCCAACTCTCTTATACGAAACCCATTGTCTTTCATAACAATAAAATTGGATAGTGTTTGGAGACTTGTCAACTTATCAATTCTTCGTGGCATTTCTTCCAAGGAATCTGAATCAATCATATCGAGATGACGTAGGTTGATTAGGTTTCCCATGTCCGCAGGCAATTTCCTCAGTAATGGACAACCTTTTAGCATCAAAGTGTGTAGATTGTATAGGGTACCTAATGATTCAGGTACTGTTCTGATTCTGGTGTAGGAAAAGTTAAGATATCGCAAATGTTTCAAATCTCCAATTGATTTTGGAATAAGTTCGTCGCCAATGTGATATCTATTCAAACTCAACACCCTTAAGCGTTTCATCTTTGGCAACAGATCAAGGGGAACCTTGCTTGTCAAATAACAATAGCTATTTTCACTTAAGGACAATGGTAAGAAGGTCCTTACATTCTCGGCTTCATAAAAAGTTTCAAACTTTTTGAATGCATCAAATTTGCTTTGCATGAAAGATGAATGTCGAGCACTCTTCAATTTTTTGCATTGCTCCTGATCCTTCAATTTATCCTCCAATCTAAAACAAGTATATCCTGCAACTGACTGAGCCAAATCATTGATGAGGTCGTGCATCACAAATTTTGAGCTTTCACCACCACTTGATGGTTGGAAAAAAGACCTCAATTGCAGTTCACGAAAGTATTCAGCTCCTAAATCTTCCATTCGCTTCTTTCCATTTTGTTGCTGAAGAAGGCCTTCTGCCATCCACAAGAAGACTAACTCCTCCTCCTCAAATTCATAGTCCTTTGGCAGTATAGAGCAATATGCAAAGCATTGCTTCAAATGTGAAGGGAGATGATGGTAGCTTAATCTCAAAGCTGAGGGGATTTCATTGCCTTGTTCTGTGAAATCCCATATTTTGCTATTCAATACAATTTCCCACTCATCGTCTCTTTCTTTGCACCGTAAAAGGCCACCGAGTGTCCTAGCAGCCAAAGGCAAACCTTTACATTTTTCCACAATTTTCCTACCAATAAACACCAAATTTGGATTTGCATCCAAGCTTCTATTCCCAAAGGCATGTTGTTCAAACACTGACCAACAATCATCATTTGATAGATGCTGTAACAAATGATTTTGAACGGTTCCCATAATAGATGCAACATCTCTATCACGAGTTGTTACAATTATCTTACTTCCTGGGGCTCCATCATTAAAGGGGCTCTTCAAAACGTTCCAATCATTGTATTTCTTGTCCCATACGTCATCTAAAACAATTAAAATCTTTTTTCCAACCAAATTTTGCTTTAGCTGAACTTGAACTTGATTCAATTCTTTCAATTCACAAGACTTGGAAGTAATAGACTCAAGAATTACTTTTGAGATTCTCAAAATATCGAACTCATCAGAAACACAGACCCATGCTTTCGAATCAAAATTCTTGTTCACTACTTCATCATTGTATGCCATCTGCGCAAGGGTGGTCTTGCCAAGCCCACCCATACCTACAATGGGAATTACGCCCACTTTGTTATCACTTGACTCATTTCTTAGGAGAAAATCAATTATCTCCCTTTTTTCCTTATCCCGACCACATATGCGAGGTTCATGTATCAAGGACGTGGAGGGTGGTCTGTGCCAAGCTTTGGCAGATTCTCTTGCAACAATGTTTTGTAAACCAAGTCGACTTCCTCTTTCAAAAATACTTTGCAATCTGGTAGTGATTTCCTCTATCTTGGAAATGGAACTCTTCATAAAATCAGACAAAAGTGTTGTTGGACTGAATCCTTTACAACATGTAGGTATCATGGCTCGTAGCTTGCTCTTGCTTGTGCTAGCTGCTTGGGACTCGGTTGTTAACTTACGCTGCAAAGCTTCAGTGGCAAACTCGTCCAGTATGTCATCCAGATCATAAGCTAGGTCTGTGAGTTCCTCTAGCCACATTTTCACAGCTCTATTTTCTATCTGTTTCTCCTCCGCATCATCCAAGAATGCCTGAATTTCAGTTAATTCTCCACTCCATCTCTTGAAGATAGTATGAACCTGCTCCCGACGAGCAAAGTTCAGTAGGTCAATTGAGGCCAACTTCTCAAACAACACCTTAATAAAAGCAGCGAGAATGATTTCGCCTATAGGCATTGTTTCCCTGTGGAAACAAGGAAGCAAGAAACATTATATCAGATTTAGAGAAAGACACAAACAAACCAAGAAAAGCATGAGTAAAAGTCTGATTGGTTTTAGAATGAATTCACAATTGAAGGTAACAAAATGGAGAGTCATTATTGCAGCTGCTATTATGTGTTTACATACAAGAATATATTCTATCTTATCAAAACCAATGGCTCAAGTTCTTTTTACCAACTATTCCACATGGCTGAAAGTAAAATTATTGGGAAAAAAAAAGTCTTGTATGATCCACAAACATAAGTTTTGTATAAAATACCACATAAGAATGGATAATTATTTAGTTGTTCGTTATGGTACTGTTCATGTTGTGTTCTCAACCATTATGGGTGAGACATACTAAGGCACTTTTGTTAAATACTTGATAAATAAAGAATGATCGGTGAAGTGTATTTTGTGGTTTCACATTGGTCGGGAGGATCACATAAGTAATATCACATTGTATTCTGAGACTACCTAATATATATACGTATATATTAATAAAGATGATGTGACAATGATATTCTTAAAAATACATATCATTTTAATAAAATTTTATTTTTTAAAATAATAGGAAACAATGTCTTTGAAAAATACATAATGAAGTTAAACACTACTCTTTATTTTTCACTAGTTATAGTATAATAAAGGAATGCTCTTTATTTTGCCTAAATACTTTTTTATCTATATGCTCTAGCACTACTATTTATTTTTACTTATTTATTCAAATTATTTAAAGAGTCTCTCAAGACTCTCTAAACGTAGCCAGCTAGTAAAAAATCTGTTAAACTGACTAGTGTAGTAACTAACCCATTGCAGGAAATAAAATAGGACAAGACTAACTATAATAGCAAATAGACGTCTTTTAAAGAACCCATTGAAGATACTCTAACACGATGGAAATAGCATAAATATGATGCCATTGGAACTTTCTTCCCAAACAAAAGTAATATGCAATTAATGAGGTCACTATATTATAGTCCAACAAAAATAATTATTAGAAGATAATGCATGGCCAGTCAATTGCAAGATATTCACTAATTATAAGCAATTAAGTCTGTATTTGACAGATTAATAGTTCAATAAAATAGATAATTTGCCTTTTAAAATACCATTGAGTTCAAGTTACCCCTAGGGATTATTGGAGGTTCATCCTATCGTTAATTTCATTACTGTGGGATTTGTTAAGATACGCACAAGTTGACTTGGACACAAGTTATCAAAAAAAAAGGAAAAAAAAATTGGAGAAACTAAAATGACAATACTCCAATGCTATCTAACATTACTTTATTCTTATTTATTTAGTTTAATCCCATTGGGTGAAAATTTCAAATAATAATTTGTAATTATCAAAAAATAAATGCAGTGTCGAGGCTTGCTAATCATCCTAATTTTATCAATTGGTGATAAATGAATTTTTAGGTGATGTGTCTCATATAATAAGTTAAGACTGTTGCTGATAAAAGCGGAAAGTTCAATATGATCACTATGCTAGTCATAGAATCCGAAATTAATTTCAAAATAATGAAACTCTTTCTTCATCAAAAACTTGTTTGATAAAATTGCGGAGATTATTAAATGATTTCTTGAAGGGTAAATTACACTTCTAATTTTTTTTATATTTATATTATTATTTGCACTCAGAAATTTCTATTGCTACTTAAGAAGTCCTGCATGTGTGAAGACAAAAGTTTGTTGAGTAAATGTAGGCGTGTTGGAACTTGTGAACCTAGTTCAAGGTGTAGGAATTGTTAAACATTTCTAACTTCTAACACAGAAAAATGATTGCGTATGGCTAATAGGAACCGTCATTGATTCGGATCTTGCCTCAATGAAGATGACTTTTAACAAATTTATTGGTGCCAAAGATAATTAGACTAAAATTGTGACTTGCATTGATTGGAAATGAAGTACAATTGGTAATCTAAGATAACTAAGCTAAAAAGCTAAAAGAACTAAGCTATGAAGCTATGAAGCTAAGCTAAGGTAATGAAGCTATGACTTAAGATAAATGACCTATCAAGCTAGGATAAATGTATTGAAAAGTATGTGTTGAAATAATGAGCCGAAACCATTAGGTTGTAAATGAGAATTGTCTTATAAAGTGAGCATCAATAAAAGTTAGGCTTAGATTTAGACTAGTCTTGGTTTGGACTATGCCTAAGCTTGAGCATGTGCTAGGTTTGGTGTTAGACTTGGACTTGGACTTGAATCTAGTTTTGAGCTTGGGTTGAGTTGTGCAGTGTTGGACTTAGTTTGTGCATGTGTTTGAGATTGGGCTTGGATCGGATTGCGATCCAACATCCGTATCCGTTTTGCGACCCATCTGGTTGAATTATTCAAATATCATTATATACATATTTATTTATATATATAAAGCGCATGGGAGGTTTAGACTGTTGTAACTCTTATCTTTTGATAATGAAGTTGATGACCATATTAGTGGCTATGAGTTTTTAACCTTTGTAACTCTAACTCTAATGACTAGAGTTGATAGCCTTGGTTAATGGGATTTTGATGGCCCTCATGATGATAGCTTTCATGGCTTAGGACTCTCCGACTTGTATAAATAGAGACTTTTCCCCTCCAACTCAGTAGGATGTTTTTAGAGAGAATTTTTATTTATTTTTTTATTTTTTATGGAGAATGGTGATTTTTTAGATGAAGTTGGAGATGTTTCTTACATCAAAGAAAAATTCGAAGACATTTTCCTATTTCTTTTTTGATAGCCCCTTCTTTAGTTCTTGTTAATGAGAGACTGCTACCATTGTCGGGTTCGCTGAAACTATTTAGAATGTGCTTCTGCATTAGCTGGTTTCGACCGTCATATCCTAAAAAACAGATGCCAGTGTTCCTCTAGCACCCATTGGCGAGGTATCAAATTTGTTTTAAGAAAACTATGTATACCAAAGGTTTGATTTACATCATTTATCTTTTGTTCTTTAAACTCTTAGATTTAATCTATTTCTTGTATATTATTTTGTATGTCCATGTGAATCCATCTTGTGATATAGTTCTAATGTTGTAATCTATTTTTCTAATCTTGTGTCTTCCTTAAGAATTAAAAATACGATTGTTTTATCTTCACTATTTTATTTTATATAATTTAGTTTTCTATTATCAGGAAAAATACTAACATTTTAGTCATTAACCTCATTGTAGGCATATATAAAATGTCTAAAATAATATTTTTCATTCAATTTAATGACTAAAATATATTTTTTTTCTATCAATTTTAATTAATAAAAATAGGCAAATAGGTTAGATTGAAAACAAATAAAAAATTTAGGGTCTAAATTGAGAAAATTAAAAATTTATGATTTATTTTATTACAAGATTTAAATTCTGATTTTTTTTTTTTAATAATTGTCCCTTTTAGTTTTGTCCGCGTATATTGGTTTCCTATTAATTAAGAACGCATAGAAACTAATGCAACAAATTTTTGCCATTTTTCTATTTCTTTCTTGCTTAGGAGAAAACACAACTAAGGGGCGTTTTGGGAACAAGTTAAAAAAGATAATTTTATGACTTTTTAACTTTTTTACATAAAAAAGCCACACAAAAATTTCAAAAAAACCAACTTTTTTACACAAAAAAACCAAAAAAACCAGTATACAAAAATAGTACAAGAGAAATTTTTATTGATAGAATCACTCCGTAAGCTTAATTTTCACAAATTTTATAAGAAAAAAAAATTAAATTAAACAATATTCACTCTTTTTTATTTTGAGTTTTTAAAAACTGCTCAAGTTTTTTGTTTTTCATGTTTTGTTGTCTTAAATTTTTATTTTATTTTATTTTATATTTTAGTTAATTTTTTTCAATGCACTTAAAAAATAAAGTAAAATATTTGTGAAATTTTGTTTTTAAAAAATTCAATAAAAACCAAAAAAAAAAAATTGAAAAAGTATTGAATTTTTGTAATTTTTTGTATTTAGTGAATTTTTTACAAATATTTTACAGAGTGAATTTACAGTGGATCTTAAATAGGCTTGAATTTCTATTTGATGGGACCCTTAATTTTTTAATGAGATTAAACTATATTAACTAAAATATTGATAATATAAATACATCTTTTACGAAGAATTTTGATAGGTTGATGGGCCATGGATGATGGAACCTATCACCTCCCATGTGAAGTCGCCCGGTGTAAGGTTTCATTTGTTGAAAGACACAGAGGTGCAAGTTTTTACACTTCTTTTATTTTGCAAACACACTCTGTTTGGAATATAATCAATCCTTCAATGTGAAAAACATCTGTTTGGTTTAAAATTTTTAAAAATAGTTTTTGAAAATTTTAATTCATTTTTTTTTTTTAGTATTTTTTTCAACATTTAAATTTTTTTATAAATTTTTTACATCCACTTAATCTAAATACATTTAAAAAGTACAAAAAATTGTAAAAAATTTATTGAATATAAAAAAATACGAAAATATATTGAATTTTTATATTATTTTTGTGTTCAATGAATTTTAATGTATATATATATAATTTTTATACTTTTTAAGTGTATTTTAAATGGATCTGAAAATTAAAAAAATAATTAAAAAGAAATTAAAAAATAGAAAATAAAAATAATATTGTATATTTTGTTTTCATTTTTTTTTCATATTTTACCATTTTCCTTTTAAGTTCTTATCGAAATTGTCAATACCAACTTGCCATTTTCTATCTCCAAAAAAAATATATATATATGATTGCTTTCAAGAAATTTGCTTTTTCATATCTATGCTACTACAAATTGGTGTCTACAGAGTGGACACACATATCTAACCAACCAAAAATTTTAAACACAACATTCAACAACAACAAATTATGAAGTATATATCCCACCCATTATACAAACTATAAAGATTCAAAGTCTCTAAAATTATGATATATCATGTGTTAGTTCACTAATTGATATACTAATTACAAAAATAAGGAACCAAAGTGAGATTCAACGTAATTTTTAATTTGGTTAAATTACGAAAAAAAAAACTTAGGTTTTGGCTTTTGTAACAAAATAACTTTGAATTTTTAATTTTCTCAATTTAAACACTAAATTTTGTATTTTTTATTTTTTTATTTTTTTTAATCTAAACCATAGCGACTTTCATTAAATAAAATAGATGGAAAAAATGGTATTTTATGTTGGAAAATAATATTTTTGGCAACTTTGATTCGAAATTAAAATGAGACTCAACCGCCGATTGAGGTGGGTCCGAGTGGATTTGTATTCTCTTAGGTGAGAATATTACAATACGAAAATAATGAGCCGAAACCATTAGATTGTAAATGAGAGTTGTCTCACAAAGTGTGTATCAATAAAAGTTAGGCTTAGATTTAAACTTAGTCTTGGTTTGGACTGGGCTTAAGCTTGGGCATGTGTTGGGTTTGGTCATGGATTTGGACTTGAACTTAGTTTTGAGCTTGAGTTGAGCTGTGCTGTGTTGGACTTAGTTTGTGTATGTGTTTGAGATTGGGCTTGGATCGAATTATGACTCAACAATCGTATATGTTTTGCTACCCATCTGGTTGATTTATTCAAATAGCATTATATAAATATTTATTTGTATATATTAAGTGCATAAGAGATTTAGACTATTGTAACTTTCATCTTTTGATGATGGAGTTAATGACCATATTAGTAGCCATGAGTTGTTAACTTTTTTAACTCTAGCTCTAATAACTAGAGTTGATGGCCTTGGTTAATGGCATTTTGATTGCCTTCATGATGATTGACTTCATGGCTAATGACTCTCTTACTTGTAAATAGAGGTCTTTTCCCTCCAACTTAGTAGGATGTTTTTTGAGAATATTTTTTTTTTATTTTTTTATTTTTTGTATGGAGAATAGATGAAGTTGGAGATGTTTCTTACATCAAAGAAAAATTCAAAGAAATTTTCCTATCTCTTTTTTGATAGCCATTCTTTGGTTCTTGTTAATGAAAGAGTGCTGTTATTATTAAGTTCACCGAAACTATCCCAAAGATGTTTCTGTATTAGTTAGTTTCGACCATTGTATCCTAAGAAACAGACGACGGTGTTCCTCCAGCACCCATTGGCGAGGTAGCGAATCTATTTTAAGGAAACTGTATATACCACAGGTTTCGATTTGCATTCCTTATCTTTTGTTTTTTAAAACTTTTAGATTTAATCTATTTCTTGTATATTATTTTTGTATGTCCATCTGAATCTATCTTGTAATATGTTCTAATGTTATAATTTATTTTCCTGTCTTGTGTTTTCTTTAAGAATTAAAAATAAGATCGTTTTATCTTCACTATTTTATTTTATATAATTTAGTTTTCTATTATCGGGAAAAATACTAATATTTTAGTTATTAACCTCAATATATATATACATAAAATGACAGAAAAATAACATTTTAGTCAATGTATATTTTTCATTCAGTTTAATGACTAAAATATTATTTTTTCTATTAATTTTAATTAATAATAATAGACAAATAGTTTAGATTGAAAATTAAAAGTTTAGAGTCAAAATTGAGAAAATTAATTATTTATGACTTATTTTATTATCAGACTTAAATTCTAAGTTTTTTTTTATTTTAATAATTGTCCTTTTTAATTTTGTCCGTGTAGATTGGTTTTCTATTAATTAAGAACGCATGGAAACTAACAATTTTTTGCCATTTTTCTATTTCTTTCTAGCTTAGGAGAGAACACAACAAAAGCAAAGTATACAAAAATAGTGTAAGGCAGTAACATAAATTTTTACAAATATTTTACATTTAAATGTATTTAGATTAAGTAAATTTAAAAAATAAAAAATAAAAAAATTGCTTTAAAATTTTAAAAAGTTTACTAAAGACAAAAAAACAAGAAAACTAAAAAATTTAAAAACTATTAACCAAATATGGTGAATTTACAGTGGATCTTAAATAGGCGTGAATTTCTATTTGATGGGATCCTTAATTTTTTTAATGAGATTAAACTATATTAACTAAAATATTGATAATATAAATACATCTTTCATGAAGAATTTTGATAGCTTCACCTCCCATGTGAAGTCGCCCAGTGTAAGGTTTCATTTGTTGAATGACACAGAGGTGCAAGTTTTTACGCATCTTTTATTTTCAAACAGTGTTTGGAATATAATCAACATTTCACTGTGAAAAAAATCTGTTTAATAGAGATTTTTGATTGAGCTTGAATTATGGGGTTCGAATATTTTTTCTTTCAAATTTAGAGAAACATGGCCTCCAAAGACGAAGTTACTCTTAACCCAGTAAGGACAACTGAAGAAGAAGACCACTTGAACCGAAGCACCAAGAAAATTAAAAGTGCCGAAGCCTCTCAGGATGTAGCCATGACCAACGAGGGGAACCTGGTCCTTGATTCACCGAAGGAGGGAACCTCTGATCATGTCCTTGGGACAATGGGATCGCCTTCCCCACCCCTGAAATCTTTCAAAGAAGCTCTGACTACGAAATGCAGAAACGACTATCTTTTTGACAGCAGGGTCGAAATTCTATCTTCGGATGAAGAGGATGATGAACAAGAACGAAAAACTGAAATCCACACCTCTTCCTCAGAGCACTTGGGTTTTCCTCGGGTCACCTTACCAAAGAAACTCCTGGAGAAGATTAGACAGCCATGGAAGAATGCCCTCATTATCAGACTTTTAGGCAAGACCATTGGGTATAAGATGCTATGTACTCGTGTCAAGAATATTTGGGGTCTTCAAGGGGAATTTTCTGCCATTGACCTGGGCAGCAATTACTTCCTTTTTAAATTCTCTGACCAGTCGGATTACACTACTGTATTCACGGGAGGACCATGGGTGATCATGGACCATTACCTCACTGTAAGAAGGTGGGAACCAAATTTCAAACCTTCGGAAGCTTTTGAAACCACAACTGCTATTTGGGTTCGGTTTCCCGAGCTTCCGATAGAGTATTATCAGGAAAAAGTCTTATTCGCCATAGCCAAAACTATTGGGAAACCTCTAAAGATTGGTTGGAATACGGCAATGGCGACGAGGGGAAAATTTGCAAGAATTTGTGTTGAAATGGATCTGAGCCAACCTCTGAAACCAAAGTTTATTTTGGAAGACCGATACTATAACATTGAATATGAGTCTTTACACTCTTTTTGCTTTCATTGTGGTAGAATAGACCACCGTAAAGAAGCTTGCAGGTTCAACAGGCCTACCGTCCCACCGGTGGCGAAGATTATAGCCGTTACTAATCCTATAATGCCTGAAAATCAAATGACGGAGACTAACGGAAACCTGCAACCAGAGCAAAGGGAGGAAGATTCATTCGGCCCATGGATGTTAGCTACCAAAAGAGGTAGACGCCCAACCCAACCCAGACGGGCCCAACCAACTTCTGGCCCACTTCCTAATACTAACAAATTCAAACATTTTGAGGAAAGCCCAGATGGCCAGGACAAAGTTCCCAGGGGCAAGAAGACCTATAGGTCAGGATTTGAAAAAGGCCATAGTGAACCCAGTTTTGTGGTCAATAACAACCTAACGAAAGACCCTAAGGGTAAAGGTAAAATGGGGTCCCCCCTTCATAAACCTAAAGAACCAGAGCCCCAATCTCTACAACAGCCGAATCCGAAATTAATGGAGGTGAGCTCATCGCATCTACCCACCGATCCTAGGGCAGAGTCACCAGACTGTGACCAAGTAATGGTCTCATCCAAACCTGATGGCACGCAACCGATACTGTCGTCCCCTGACACGATTCCTACTTCGGAAACTCCACCTAGAGCTGCTGAATTGACCATGGTAGAAGCTACTTCAACCTCTCCAACCTATGCCAGCCCAACTCCAGCCATCAACTCTGCCCAGTAACCTATAGACACACTGATAATAGCAAGAGAACCACCGGATCTAGGAGACGACAGCAATGGAGCCGGAAGACACACAGAATCCAGGAGAGCAGATAATCAACGTGGAGGAGCACCGGAATCAGACCAGCACGGTGGCTTTGTTGTTAGAACCAGAGAGAGAAGCTGCTCACCTAGTCGCTTTCGTTTGGTGGATAGAACAAATACGCATGACACTCGAGCTAAATTGGGAGGGCACCAGTCTCAAGCCATTTCTCTCGGTTCAAATGGCCTCCATGAGATCGGAGGAGGCCGATCGCCGGAGGATCCGCAGCATTGTTAAGGATATGGTATCTGACTCACCCCTTTTCTACCCATCCATGGATTTATTACGAATTCTATTCTGGAACTGCCGTGGAGCCGGCAACAACAACTTCAAACGTAACCTAACAGAAATAGTTCGTGCCCATAAACCTGAAATTCTAATTCTCATGGAAACAAAAGTGCCTTTTAGCAAAATGGGAAATTTCTTTAATAGATTGGGTTTCACAGCTTCGACTATTGTAGACCCAATTGGCCGTGTTAGAGGGATATGGATTGTTTGGGACACAAGCCAGGTTAACGTGAGAGCTTCTTCTGTCAACTCCCAGGCTATTCATGCCACCATCCATAAAGAAGATTATGATGAATGGGTCTTAGCAGCTGTATATGCTAGCCCAAATCCTGTTGTGAGAGAGCAGCTATGGGAGGATCTAGAGGCAGTGGCTATCAACATGGCTAAACCCTGGTTGGTTGCCGGCGATTTCAATGGTTATGCTAACCAAGGGGAAAGAAGAAGCTTCAACTCAAGACACAATACTGCTAGAAATCAGAAGTTCTTGGATAGGGTCAACAATTGTAATCTGATTGATTTAGGGAGCTCTGGCCCTAAAATGACATGGACTAATAACCGACATGGTCTTGCCAACACAATGGAAAGATTGGATAGGGCTATGAGCAACTCAGAATGGCGAACCATGTTCCCGGAGGCCACTGTGAGAGTCCTCCCTAGGACTTATTCAGACCATTCACCTCTTTTGGTCTACACCCAAGGTATGCATACCCTCAATCCTCTCAATCGGCCTTTTAGATTCGAAGCTGCTTGGATCACACACCCTGGTCTCCTTGATGTTATTAAATCCTCCTGGTCTGATATGAACCAGAATCTCATTGATTCCACTGCTGAATTCACCTGTCGAGTTAAGGAGTGGAACAAAGAGGTTTTTGGAAATATCTTTCAAAGAAAAAGGCGCCTCCTTGTTAGGATAGAAGGCATACAAAGATCTTTGGCTAACTACTTCTCCCATAACCTTCAATCTCTTGAAAAGGACCTTATTTCTCAGTATAATGCTTGTTTGTTTCAAGAAGAAGTTTTATGGTTTCAAAAATCTAGATCTAAACATATCACTCTAGGTGATCGAAATTCTAAATATTTCCATGTTTCCACTATTACCAAGAGAAGAAAGAATAAAATCAATGCTCTTAAAGATACTTCTGGTAATTGGATCACTGATTCTGTTAAAATCAAGGCAAGTATTCTTGAGTATTTTCAACACCTCTTCAGAGATGAAGTTGTTACCAAGCTGGATCACTGGAACAACTTAACCCCTACCTACTTCACTCAAGAGGACAATGCTGGTTTATCTAAACCCCTCACTAATTCTGAGATTTTAAGAGCTGTGAAAGAAATTGGTGCTTTCAAAGCACCAGGCAGAGATGGCATTCAAGCTATTTTTTACCAAAAATACTGGAATATTGTTCAACACTCTGTGTGTGCCTTTGTGAAAAATTGTTTTCATAATAAAATGATCCCTTCGGCCATTAATGAAACTCTTATTGTGCTTATACCTAAGATTGATAATCCTGAAAACATTAGGCAATTTAGACCCATTAGCCTATGTAATGTTTCTTATAAAATCATTACCAAGCTTATAGTTGGTCGTATTAGACCCCTTCTTGACAATTTGATAAGCCCTAATCAAAGCAGTTTTATACCTGGAAGGAACACCACTGATAATATCATCATCACACAAGAAATTCTGCATTCTTTAAGAAATAAGAAAGGAACTCATGGTGGAATGATATTTAAGATTGACTTGGAAAAAGCTTATGACCGGTTGTCATGGGATTTCATCAAAGCTACTCTTCTTGAACTAAAACTTAATGATAATTGGATTGAGTTAATCATGAGTTGTGTTTCTAACAAACACTCTTCTATCTTGTGGAATGGTGAAATTATTGAGGGTGTCCACAATGAGAGAGGGCTCAGGCAAGGTGATCCCCTTTCCCCCTACCTTTTTGTGCTTTGTATGGAAAGGTTATCCAATATGATCAACTTTAAAGTCCAACAGGGTTCTTGGAAAGGCATCAAGGCTTCTCGAAATAGCCCTTCCGTCTCCCATTTGTTTTTCGCTGATGATCTCATCCTTTTTGCTCAAGCTAACCAAATGAATTGTGACACTATAATGGATGTTCTTTGTGAGTTTTGTGAGGTGTCTGGCCAGAAAATCAACTATGCTAAGTCTAAACTCTTTATCTCCCCTAATATCCCTAGACTTTTAGCCAAATCCATCAGCTCCTCTAGTGGCATTTCCCTCACTCAAGATCTTGGTAAATATCTAGGCTCACCATTACTTCATAAGAGAGTTACTAAGAACACTTTCAATGACATTCTTGAGAAGATGAAAACTAAACTGTCAGGTTGGAAAGCCAAAAACCTTACCATGGCCGGGAGAGCAACTCTTATCCAATCTGTGACCTCTGTTATTCCCTCATATAACATGCAAACTATGGAGCTTCCTAGAAAACTCTGTGATGAGATAGATAAACTCAATAGAAATTTCCTTTGGGGTGACTCTGAGAGCCACAAGAAAGTCCACCTCGTAAACTGGGATAGTGTGTACAAAAGGAAAGTTGAGGGAGGCCTAGGCATCCGCAAGGCTAGAGATCATAACGCTGTTCTTCTTACCAAACTTGGGTGGAAAATCCTGTGTGATAAGAATAAGCTTTGGTGCAAAATTCTTCATTCCAAATATTTGAAACATCATAGCCTTTATACTTGGCCTCAGAACAAACACGCTTCTCACATTTGGCGAAGCATTTGCAAAAATAGGGATATCCTCCGGAAGGGTGTTAAATGGGTTGTTGGCAATGGGGAACACATTTCCCTTTGGAATGATTGGTGGTGCGGTACTCAACCATTAGCTCAAATTAATAACACCTACCGATCCAATGACCTTGATAAAGTTAGCTCTATCTTAGATGATGAGGGAAATTGGGATACTGAGAAACTTAAAACCCTTGTCACTAAACAGGACTTGGAGGAAATCCTCAAAATTTACAGACCTAGGTTTGTTACCTTTACTGATGCTCCTGCCTGGATTGGATCTACCTGTGGTAATTTTCATACTGGCTCTGCTTTTAACATTATTACTAATTCTGTTGTGGATGGCAGGGATTGGAAATGGGTTTGGAAAATCAAAACTCCTCAAAAATTGAAATACTTTCTCTGGCTTATCCTAAAAGGCAAGTTATTGACCAACCATTTGCGCCTTGAAAGAAATATGGCTTCTTCAGACCTGTGTCCAAGATGTGGACAGACTAGTGAAACTTTGCACCACCTCCTTAGAGACTGTGTCTGCTCCAGGACTATTTGGATCCACATCCAAAGCAATTCTTGGTGGGAGGAAGAGACTGCTCTGCCCCTATTTGATTGGGTGAAATGCAATATGAACAGTAAAACAATTCTTTATGGATCTAAATGGTCTCTTATTTTTGTTGTTACCCTTTGGCAGATCTGGAAAGACCGTAACAGACTGGTTTTTGATAACTTCTGAAACCCCACTTAACACAGTCTTAAGTCCATTTGGGACTATGTGCATGAAATTGAAAAGGCTTTTCAGTCCCCTCTTCATCCCCATTCTTCTGTACCTAGATTAATTAAATGGTGCCTTCCTCCTGCAGGTAAACTTAAACTCAACACGGATGGTTGCTCAAAAGGAGATCCAGGCCAGGCGGGGTATGGCGGACTTTTGCGAGACGACACAGGCACTTAGATATGGGGCTATTATGGAAAACTGGGACACTGTACAAGCATAGAGGCAGAAATCTGGGCTATTTATAGAGGTCTAACAATTCTGTTCCAGAAAGGAACCACAAATGTGGTGATAGAAACAGATTCGGAGCAGGCCATACAACAAATCCAGCATGGTCCAACTCCAAACTCTCCCTTTAAGGCCCTCATTGAGGATGTTAAGTTCCTTCTGCAGAGGTGTAACTGCTTCCTTATCCACACATTCAGAGAGGGAAACAAAGTAGCTGATCTGTTAGCTAATCTGGGTGTTGCCCAATCTGAACATGTTCTGATCCTTGAAGACCCCCCAAATGAAGCTACTGCTCTTCTTCTAGATGATATGCTTGGAGTCCCTGCTATGAGGGATTAATTCTCTGTATTGATACATTAACATTCTCCTTTATGTGTTTGCTGTAATGGTGTTTTCATCCTCTTTCCTTTGAATCAAAAAAAAAAGAAAAAGAAAGCAGGAACTGGAGGAGTGAAATTCACTGGCCTAAGAAGCTATCGAAGAAAGAAGAGGACTACTGAATCACAAGGAGGGCAATTGAATGTTTTACACCTCTGATAAGGGAGATGATATTCTATTTAAAAGAAAATATCAGGAATTATTAAAATAAAGGTCCAAATACATATTTTGTTAAATAACATGAAGGACAAAATCATACATTTGTGCGCGCATATAAATAAGGCACGTGCTGGATAATTTTACACAGTTACATCCAAGTAGCACCACAAATGAAACTAGTTTGGCAAATTCAGTTTGAATGGGGATCTGATCTGGACCATCATATGGTAATCCCAACCTCTAAACCCTTGTTCCTTGGGGGATATCATTCATCTGCTAGTAAATAAAAAGGTAAAGGAAAGTATTATTAAAAAATAAAAAAATAAGAGAGAAAAAGACATTATAACAAGCTAGACAAGTAGAGACTTTCCAGTGGTAGAAAACGCAAAGCATAATGCAAAATCCATACAACTGATAGCATTTGGAAAATTCGAAGGGATCTCTCTCTGTTTTTGGGATCATGAAGTAGGATCAAATATTAGGTCCATACAATAATTTTCTGTATACTCAAATCTACTATGTATGGTTAAACTCACCAAGCCCATGGTAAGTTCTTTTTGTTTCTTTTTTAACAAGACACTTATAAGAAAAAATATATCATTTCGCCCCCCCAAACTTTCATGCAATTTTTAATTTGACCCTCAGATTTCAATTAATATCAATTTTACACTAAAACTTTCGAAATTTTGATCAATTTGGTCCCTACCGTCACATTTCGTCAACAATTGGACGAAATGTGCTGACATGGAGGGCAAATTGTTTTTTAAGGTATAGTTTTGGGTGCAAATTGATTTTTAATTTGGGGGATAAATTGATTTTTAAGGTATAATTTAGGGGGGATAAAATAAAATTTCAAATGAACTTTGGTACTACGTCAACACATTCTGTCCAATTGTAGACAGAATGTGACAGCAGTAATCAAATTGATTAAAATTTAGAAAGTTTAGGTGGAAAATTGATATTAATTAAAATCTGGAATTCAAATTGAAAAAAGTGTGAAAGTTTGGAAGGTAAAATGATATTTCCTCCATTTATTATTATTACTTTTCCAACTACTTTCTTTTAAATTCATAACTTTTTCATATGATCAAATTTTGTATTAATATTATTTGATGTGATATTTTATGTACTATGCCCTCGTTTGGCATAAGCTAAACGGGGTTTTTTTGGGTTAAAATAGTCACAAAAAGGCAAAATAAGCTTTTTAACTTAATAAGACAAAATATCACATCCAAATTATAATCATTTTATTTTTTCTCTCACAAAAATCAAAAAAGTCAAAAAGCCTATTCCAAACGACATTTTTTAATCCAGGCTAAAATAGTCAAAAAACTAAAAAATCAATTCATATCCTAAACGAACATTTTATTCGCTTGCTTTAAAATTGGGCGAAATTAACCCATCTTAAAAAGAAGGGTTTTCGCCCAAACAAACGGATGGAAGCATTATATCGTTCCCAATTTTCCTTCTTTCTTTGATTGTTTCTTCTTCTACTTTCAGTCCTTTTGCTATTTTAGTCCTCAGAATTTATCTTTGTTCTTGTCCCTCCAAATGAATCCAATCCAATGATATATTAACAGCATAGGGAAGAGAAATTTTTATACCTCTATACTTTGTCTTGATTTTCAATTACATTCTAAACCTCGAATAATTTCAATTTTACCCTCAAATTTTTTGAAATCGTATCAATTTTGCCTATACTGTCTCATTTAAAACAAAAAAAGTTTAAAAAATTTATATTTTGATCTCAAATTTCAAAAGAAAGATGCAAACCTATCCTTTCTTACCAGCAAACCACCACCATCAACCACCATTTCAAGCCCTTCATCTTTTTCATCATAATTCTGTTTCGTTTTATTTTTACGTTGTTGAATTCACCTCATGGCCTAATTTTCGTATCACCTCTCACACGTCTCTGTCTTTCTCTTTTTGCATGCCGTCGGAACTTTGAAAGTTGATAAAAAAAAAAAACATTTTTTTTTTCGTTTTTGACTTTTTTTCGAGTCATCTTTCGGATTTCTCATCTTGCTCGATTCTTGACGATTCTACTTTATTCTTTGGTCATTCTCTTCACCTCACTTCCTATTTCGTCCTACAATATCTCACTTTTCTCACTTCTTCGTGTAATGGGCGATTTCGGTATGACAAAACCTGTCCGAAAGCTAACTTCAAAAATTCCAAAAAATTCATCTTTTGTTTCTTTCTTCTCCATCTTCCTTATTCTTCTTCTTCTTCTTCACTTATAACATGATGTGGAGCATGGTTCTAAGTGATAATGGACTTGGTGATAGTGGTGGTGGCGATTTGGCGATGACGACATAACTCACGGTGATGATGGTGGCGGTAATGGAACTTGGTTGTGAATGAGGTGGGTTTGGTGTTGAAAGGTGGTGATGATAGTGATGCTCATGGTGGCGGTAATAGAGTTCGGTGGCGGTAAAATTGCTGATTTGGGTGATGATGTTGATGAAGTTGGTGAACGTGATAAAGAGATGATATGTATATATATAGACAGATGACATATAGATACATTTCCTCTGGTCCATAATTGTGAGGGTGTTGTTCGGATCCGTGCGGCTCACCATAAGTTTCATTTCGATGATCTGAACTGTTAATTTCGTCAAATCCGTGAAGCTCACTATAGATGATTTGAACGGTTTAATTTGTCGAGCACTTCATGTATATTATTTTAAAAAGAATCTGTTTGGGAAGAAAAAAGCCAGGCTTTTTTGGCTAAAATAGTCACAAAAAACAAAATAGGCTATTTTAGCCACAAAAAACAAAACATCAAATCCAACCCATAATCATTACAATCCTCTCTCACAAAAAAAGTCAAAAAAGCCAAAAAGCTAAAAAACTCTTCCCAAACCAGGCTAAAATAGCCCAGGCTAAAATAGCTAAAAAGCCAAAAAACCAAAAAGCCAACCCACTTCCCAAACGGAAGCTAAATTTATTTTGTTGTCACAAAAAAAAAAAAATAGACAATAATTATATTTTTAAAAATAAATAATTTATTCTTTTGTGTGACAAACTATATAAATTATGTATTACGATGATTAAATTCATTTAATTTTTAAATATTAAAAAGGAAAGAGGAAAAAGCCCCCTCCAGCATAAAATATAAGGCAGTGCCGTAGAATGTAAGGCACAAGACAATTTCAACCGTGGGGACCATGACATTTTGAACCGTCAGATCAAATTGACCTTGACCAATTAACGTTGACTTGAGGCACAAAGGACAAATGGAATCATAATTTTAATTAAATTTTTTTTAAAAAATTCCTAATCAAACATATAATTCAAAATTATTCAAAATTTTAATTTAAAAATTATTTTTTAAACTCATAACTAAACACACAATTTAAAACTTAAATCAAAATTCTTTTCAAAATTCAAAACCAAACTCTTTTCAAAACTTTATTTTAAAAGAAAAAATTCAAAAAAATATTTTTTATTTTGTTTTTTAAAATTATTTTTAGAATTATGATTTGAATGTGGAGTCGTATTTTGAGTTATGAGTTTTGAATTGAAAAAATTTGTTTGGTTATGAGTTTTAAAAAGAGTTTTGAGTTGTGTTTTGAAATTTTTGAAATTTATTTTTTAAAAATATTTAAAATTTTTCTTAATTTTATTTTTGTAGGATAAATATTTTATATTTTAAATATTTTATTTATTAATTTTAATGTGCATTGTATTTCATATATTTATGTGCTGTATTTTTTTAAATATTAATTTTTTTTTAAATTTTTTTTTATTTTTTATTTTAAATATTTTATTTTATTTTACAGAAATGACATCGTTTCTGCATCTTTTTTTTTTTTTTTTTTCCTGGTTCAATCAGAAACGAGGGAGAAGAAGAATGAAGAAGGAGAAGAGAAGAGAAGGAAAGAGGAGGATGAGGAGGAGGAAGGAGGATTAAATATTTTAATTTTTTTTTGTTATGTGTTTGGTTACAATTTGAGTGTGGAGTTTTTTTTGAGTTTAAAATATTAAAATTAAAATATTTATAAAATAAAATAAAATATTTAAATAAAAAAATAAAATTTTCTTAAATATTTTTTAATATTTTAAAAAATAAATTCAAGAAATTCAAAATACAACTTAAAATTCTAAAACTCAAAACTCAAAATACAACTCAAAACTCTTTTCAAAACTTAAAATAAAACTCAAAACATTTTTCAAAACTTATAAATAAATAAATTATCTAGCTTCAAAATTTATTTTATAATTTTACGCTTAAATCACAACTCTTCGCTCTAATTACAATTCAAAAACTAAACTAAATGTAGCCAAAAAATTTTAAAACTGTAATGTTCAATGGCCACTATATCGAACTCGATTTATGCGATCATCGATATGTAGCTACATATAGGGCTATATACAAAACGTTGATCCCAGAAAATTGGATAATCTATATTGATACTACAATCTTTGATCTCAAGACTAACAGAGTCGAATCGAACCAGACTGTTTCTGAGTTATGCGATCTGCCATTGGTGCGACTTCAATCTCTTTCTCTCTCTATATGAAGTTGGTGAAGGTGACAAAGCCGATAAAGAGATGATATGTATATATATAGACAGATGACATATAGATACATTTCCTCTGGCCCATAATTGTGAGGGTGTTGTTCAGATCTGTGCGGCTTATCATAAGTTTCATTTCGATGATTCGAACTGTTCATTTCGTCAAATCCGTGAAGCTCACTATAGATGATTTGAACGGTTTATTTTGTCGAGCATTTCGTGTATATTATTTTTAAAAAAATAGGTTGATCTGATAATCACAATCTATTAAATTTATTGTGTTGTCACCAAAAAAAATAGATAACAATTATATTTTTAAAAATAAATAACTTATTCTTTTGTGTCACAAGCAATATAAATTAAATATATTACGATGGTTAAATTTATTTAATTTTTAAATATTAAAAAGGAAAGAGGAAAAAGCCTCCTCCAGCGTATAATGTAAGGCAGTGGCGTAGAATGTAACGCACAAGACAATTTCAACCGTGGGGACCATGACATTTTGAACCGTCAGATCAAATTGACCTTGACCAATCAACGTTGACTTGAGGCACAAAGGACAAATGGAATCATAATTTTAATTAAATTTTTTAAAAAAAATTCATAATCAAACATATAATTCAAAATTATTCAAAATTTAATTTAAAAATTATTTTTAAAACTTATAACTAAACACAAAACTCAAAACTTAAATCAAAATTCTTTTAAAATTCAAAACAAAACTCTTTTCAAAACTTTATTTTAAAAGAAAAAATTCAAAAAAATATTTTTTATTTTGTTTTTTAAAATTATTTTTAGAATTATGATTTGAATGTGGAGTCGTATTTTGAGTTATGAGTTTTGAATTGAGAAAATTTGTTTGGTTATGAGTTTTAAAAAGAGTTTTGAGTTATGTTTTGAAATTTATTTTTTTTAAATATTTAAAATTTTTCTTAATTTTATTTTGAGTTATATTTTGAGTTTTGAGTTACATTTTAAAAAAATTTGGATTTATTTTTTAAAATATTTAACAAATTTCTTAATTTTATTTTTTAGGTAAATATATATAGTTTAAATATTTATTTATTTATTTTAATGTACACTATATTTCATACATTTTTGTGCAATTTTTTTTAAAAAAATATTTTAAATATTAAAAAAAATTAAAAATTATTTTTTATTTTAAATATATAATTTTTATTTTATAAATATTTTTAAAATATTTTAATTTTTTTACTATGTGTTTGGTTACGATTTGAGTATGGAGTTTTGAAAATAGTGTACAGTTTCAAGTTATGTGTTTGGTTATGAGTTTTAAAATAGTTTTTGAATTGAGTTTTGAGTTATGTGTTTGGTTACGATTTGAGTGTAAAGTTGTGTTTTGAGTTTAAAATATTAAAATTAAAAAAATTAAAATATTTACAAAATAAAATAAAATATTTAAATAAAAAAATAAAATTTTCTTAAACATTTTTTAATATTTAAAAAAATAAATTCAAGAAATTCAAAATACAACTTAAAATTCTAAAACTCAAAACTCAAAATACAACTCAAAACTTTTTTCGAAACTTAAAATAAAACTCAAAATATTTTTCAAAACTTATAAATAAATAAATTATCTAGCTTCAAAATTTAATTTATAATTTTACGCTTAAATCACTACTCTTCGCTCTAATTATAATTCAAAAACTAAACTAAATGTAGCCAAAATTCTTTAAAACTGTAATGTTCAATGGTCACTATATCGAACTCGATTTATGCGATCATCGATATGTAGCTACATATAGGGCTATATACAAAACGTTGATCCCAGAAAATTGGATAATCTGTATCGATACTACAATCTTTGATCTCAAGACTAACCGAGTCGAATTGAACCAGACTATTTCTGAGTTACACGATTTGCCATTGGTGCGACTTCAATCTCTTTCTCTCTCTATATGAAGTTGGTGAAGGTGACAAAGTCGATAAAGAGATTATATGTATATATATAGACAGATGACATATAGATACATTTCCTCTTACCCATAATTGTGAGGGTGTTGTTCAGATTTGTGCGGCTTACCATATAATTATTATTATATTCATATAGAGATAGTGTTGACTTAATTATTGAAATACACATAACTAAATTAAACCAAAGTTAATTTTAAATCCCATCAAATTGGATGGATTTATTGAAGTACCCATCCAACATAAATTTATTGGAACAATAACGTTACTTTATTTTACCGATGTAAAACGACTTCATCATTATAATTAATTCTTTCATTAACAGTTTAGTCTAAGGTAGCGTTTAGTTGTATTTTAAAATTAAAAATATTAAAGATGTCAAAAATTTTATTAAATATTTTATATGGGTGTGAGATTCACATGGCACCCATATTGTGTGGGTATTACACCCATATGAGATATTTGGTATAAATTTTGATAGAATTTTTAGAATTTCTAACATTACTCATTTCAAATTGCGATTCGAATGAAAAAAATTTAAAATTATTTTTAAAACTCATAACTAAACACACAATTTAAAACTTAAATCAAAATTCTTTTGATGATATAGTGTTAAAGACAGGGACGGACGCAGGATTCTAACATCGGGGGGAAGGGGCGAGTGTATATGCAATCAAAAAATTTGTAATGAGCATGTGATATATAATATCAATTTCTACTGAAATATCACAAAAATATATAATTAGATGTTTCTATTCATTGTATATAATTATAAAACATTATCAAAATACAATTGGATATGTTCTAGTAAATCCATATTAATTTTCAAAAAAGCTACTATTTGCTTTATATATCTACTTAGGCATCTAAAGTTGTGCTCGACATTCTTTCATAATATAAAAAGTATCTATGATGGAATCTACATCAAGATCTCGAGCAATGTTTTTGTCAACATATGTTAACAAGTAGCTTGAAAGAAAATCATCCTCCATCCTATTGCGCAATCTAGTCTTTACAATTTTCATGACTGAAAATGCACGTTTTGTGGTCACCGTAGAAACTGAAGAAAATGCACCATTGACCACGAATATTTTGTACGTTCTGCGAGTTCTTTTCCAAGCTTTCACATCATTTACACAGAGAGAGAGAGAGAGAGAGAGAGAGAGAGAGAGAGAGTAAAGGGGAGAGAGAGGGGTTTCGATCTCCACCGCGGATGATCTGTAATTTCTTAATCTGTAAATTTTTTTTTGATCTATAATTTTTTAATCTGTAAATTTTGTTTTGATCTGTAATTTTTTTTTGATCTGTAATTTTTTAATCTGTAATTTTTTTTTGATCTGTAATTTGATGATGAGCTGTAATTTTTTTGTTTTTGATCTCTTTTGTTGATGATGAGCTTCATCTGTTTGTTTTTGATCTGTTGTTTTTTGATCTGTTGATGAGGATCGGGGAATTTCGGGGTCGGGGAAACCCGATCCCCGTTGGGGACGGGGATGGGGACTGTGAAAGGTTCCCCGTCGGGGATCGGGGCCGGGGACGGGGAAGTTTTGGCCATCGGGGATCGGGGACGGGGAGGGTGACCCCCGGCCCCGCCCCGCCCCGCCCCGTTGCCATTCCTAATTTTGAGTTATGAGTTTTGAGTTGTATTTTGAAATTTTTTAGATTTTTTTTTAAATGGGATTTTTATTGATAAATCTCATTTAGAAGTGTTTTAACCTAAGAAGTCCATGAAGGAATTTTTTAACCCATTTAATCCCATGTATGTATAGTTTTATTCCATAAAGTCATTTTTCTTGATTTACACTATTTTCTTGGATACTTATACCCTTATATTTAATTTTGATGCCCTTAAAAATATTTTTTGAATGGTTAGCAATTTTATGATGTGAATATTCATATTTTAAAATTCACATTGGTAGAGATGTAAAATTGGCCCGTGAGCGGCCCGAAACCTGCCCGCGAGCCGGGGTGGGCCCGGCCCGTTGACAATGTGAATATTCACATTGACATGTTAACATTCACATTGATAAGAGTGTAAAATTAGCCCACAACCCGAAGCTCGCTCGCGGCCCGGGGTAGGCCCGGCTCGGCCCGTTGACAATGTGAATATTCACATTGACATGTTAACATGCACATTGATAGGAATGTAGAATCGGCCCGGACCAATTTTACACTCATATTAATGTGAATGTTAATATGTCAATGTGAATATTCACATTGTCAATGGGCCGGGCCCACCCCGGCTCGCGGGCGGGTTTCGGGCAACTCACGGGCCAATTTTACATCCCCACCAATGTGAATTTTAAAATATGAATGTTCACATTATAAAATTGCTAACCGTTCAAAAATTATTTATAAGGGTATCAGAATTTAATATAAGGGTATATGTGCCCAAGAAAATAGTGTAAATCAAGAAAAATGACTTTATAGAATAAAATCATACATATATGGGACTAAATAGGTTAAAAAATTCCTTCATGAATTTCTTGGATTAAAACACTTCTAAATGGGATTTATCAATAAAAATCCCGTTTTATTTTTGTAGGATAAATATTTTATATTTTAAATATTTATTTATTTATTTTAATGTGCATTGTATTTCATATATTCATGTACTGTATTTTTTTAAATATTAATTTTTTAAAAAATTTATTATTTTTATTTTAAATAATTTATTTTATTTTATAAATATATTTTTAAATATTTTAATTTTTTTTGTTATATGTTTAGTTACAATTTCAATGTAGAGTTTTGAAGTAGTATGAATTTTTGAATTCCGTGTTTGGTTATCAGTTTTGAAAATAATTTTTAAATTGAGTTTTGAATTATATGTTTTGTTACAATTTGAGTGTGGAGTTGTTTTTGAGTTAAAAATATTAAAATTAAAAAAATTAAAATATTTATAAAATAAAATAAAATATTTAAATAAAAAAATAAAATTTTCTTAAATATTTTTTAATATTCAAAAAAATAAATTCAAAATACAACTTAAAATTCTAAAACTCAAAATTCAAAATAAAACTCAAAACTCTTTTCAAAACTTAAAATAAAACTCAAAACACATTTCAAAACTCATAAATAAATAAATTTTCTAATTTCAAAATTTAATTTATAATTTTGCGCTTAAATCACAACTCTCCGCTCTAATTATAATTCAAAAACTAACTAAACCTAGCCAAAATTCTTTAAAACTGTAATGGTCAATGGTCAATGGTCACTGGTCACTGGTCACTAAATCGAACTCGAATTATGCGATCATCGATATGTAGCTACAGATAGGGCTATATACAAAACGTCGACCCCAGAAAATTGGATAATCTATATCGATTCTACAACCTTTGATCTCAGGGCTAACCGAGCCGAATCGAAACAGACTGTTTCTGAGTTACGCGATCTGCCATTGGTGCGTCTTCAATCTCTTACTCTCTCTCTCTCTCTCTCTCTCTTATTTTTAATAAAAAATTAAAAAATTTATTTTAATCTTTTTCATTTTATTTTCATAAAATATACTTTTTCTGTTTCAAATTTATTTCTCTTGTTCCATTTTTAATTATCCCAAAATATTAGTCAATTTTCAAAAATTAGGGACAAAAATGATATAAATTTTACATTTTTCCATTCTTTTAAATTCATTAATTATGACAATTGATATTCTCCAAAAAAATATACTATTAGTTTCCGACATTTTATAAATATAGAAATTATTTTTTTAGACGAAAATGACAAATTATTTTTTTGAATTGAATTTTACAAATTGTTTGGTTATGAGTTTTGAATAGAATTTGCAATAGAGTTTTGAGTTATGTGTTTGGTTATGAGTT
>NW_021026500.1:1071052-1086526 GCF_004153795.1 Camellia sinensis
GCTTATTTTGTCCAATTCAGTGAGAAAATTTGCTATAAGAATGATAGATTTGCTTAATTTTCCTAATTGAGTGATAAAATTTGTTATAACGATGGATTTGCTTCCTTTCTTCTTTCATAACTATAATTGAGTGATAAAATTCGACTTGAAGCTATTTTCAATCTATACCATACAGTATTAATTTATGAGTGATATTCAACTTCATAATAATCATATCTTTATGTTCATTTGCTATGCAATAATGCATTTGCTTACTTTTGCTAATTCAGTGATAAAATTTGCTATACAACGACAGATTTGCTTACTTTGCCTCCACACAAGTCAGATTAACCTCATTTTCTTTTATATGAATGATATACTGGATGAACCCTATAATATGAACAATTTAACCCGTACTGTGATATCATCCACCCGTTATATCACCCACCTGTTATCCATTATAAACAAAGTGGGTTTAGCTAGTAGGGCAGCTAATGAATAGAGTTGTTCGTAAACAAGCTTGAACTCGGTTCGGTAAGAGCTCGTTTAACTCGGTTCGTTATTTATTTATTTATTTTTGCGTTCGAGCTCGAGCTCATTAAATTTTTAATAAACAAACCCAAACATTCTAAAGCTCAACTCATAAGCTGACTCGTTTAATATTTATTATTTATACATTAAATAATGTAAAAATATGTATAAAAGATAAGATAAATATGTTATTTATATATTTAAAAAATATAAATGTAAATAATAGTTAATTATAGATAGTGCATTTACATAATAGTAGTAGTAGATATTATAGGCGGGTGGGTGGGACTTTTTTTTTTAGTATTTCTCTCAACCCCACATGCGGCAGGCACAACTTTAAAGCACAGCTGTGTTCTCTTGTCCTGAGGTGGGTGGGACTTTTTTTAAGCATTTTTCAGTCATCACTCTCTTTCTCCTTTCCCAGTTCTCAGTGAACCACTGACCATGACATCTATACTAATTATATATATTAAGAAAAAAAGATTTTTTAATGAGAATGAACGTGAGTTTTAAGTTTTCAAACTAATTTTTATTTTTATTTTTATAATTTAAAATGTAAACAGA
This sequence comes from Camellia sinensis, assembly GCF_004153795.1. NCBI lineage: Eukaryota > Viridiplantae > Streptophyta > Magnoliopsida > Ericales > Theaceae > Camellia > Camellia sinensis. Next base: position 1,072,127 of record NW_021026500.1, read on the forward strand.
AAATTTATTGATTAGTTAATTAAACTAAAAAAATAAAAAAATGAAAAAGTTCCAAGTATTTATGATTTCAAATTTTTAAAATTCAAACCAATGGGAAATCATTCTTATCCTTACATATTAATTTCCTAAACTGAACCAAACATTGTACAAACATATATTGAAGTTGTGTTTGGATCATAAATTTAAGTAAATTTTTTTTATAAAAAATATTAAAAATGAGATAAATGCGAATAAAATATAAATTAAATTTTTCTTTATTTCTCTTTTTATTTTTAAATCTCTATCTAAATTCATAATTCAAATACAGAGTTTAAGAAAATTACAAGAGATAAATTATGGAAAACGAGAAGTACCTGGAAGCAAATTAACAAGAGAGAGAGAGAGGACTTGTAGGAAAGGGGAGGGAGGGAGCATGTAGAAGAGAATAACCAAGTGAGCTTCCAACCACAGAGAAAATAGTGAAAATAAGGTGAAATTCAAATTAAGGGGTTGTTTGGCAATTAAGGATTTTAGTTAAAAGATTAAAAAATTATTTAAAAAATTAAAAAAATAAATTCATATAAAAAAATTAAAAATTATTTTTTAATTGACTTTATATTTTATATATTCTTATTAATTTTAATTTTTTTTAATAAATAATCGAATCTTACCATATAAATAATTTAAATCGACACAAATATCAAGAGTCACAACAACTTTGCACAATTGTATTCTCTTGTCCTTATGTGGGTGGGTGGGACTTTTTTTTAGCATTTATCTGAACCCCACATGCGAGACGCACAACTTTTAAAGCACAGCTGTATTCTCGGTTGATTTCCTCACTATCACATTTTCAGAACTTTATTCTCATTTTAGGATGAATTTATTTTCATTGTAGGGTAAAACAGTTTTAGGTCAAGTTTGGGAAGATCCAAAAAAATTAAAAAGTTAAAAAGTATTCAAAAAGTTAAAAAGTTAATATTATTCACCAAAAGTCAACAATTACGGTTGCACAACTCCCAATTTAAATTTTTCCCTACAAACCAATTTTTACAATTTTTTTATCATCACATTTTTTCCAATAAAAAGTCAAAAAGTTAACCCAAACATCCATATTTTCAATCTCAATTTTTTAGTCCAAAAAGACAAAAAGTGCACTTTTTTAGTCTTCCCAAACTTGGCCTTAGTAATGCCATTTTGCAGAAAATAATTTCTCAAAAGTCATATTTCGTGATTATAATAATAATAAAATTTGAAAGTAGAAAACCAGCTATGAAAAACCGGTTTTAATTGAATTTTAATTAATTCTGAATTAATTTAAAAAGGTTTTGATAAAATCTTTTTTGCACTAATTTTTTTTTAATTTATATTTTTAACATAAACATTTTTTAACCAAAAATATTTTTAATACAAAAATGATTTTAAAAAAGCGGCTTTATAAAATGAATTTAGAAAAACCATTTTCATAATTTTTATTTATTTATTTTCGTTTGTTTTGTTCTTCCGTGTGGGAAGGTTGTTGGACTTGGGAATCAAAAGAAGAGTGAGAGAAAGCAACAATTTCAATACATTCAAAGATAGGTTTCTTTAAAAAATCACAACACAGACAAAACATAATTCATGTAATACTCCAACAAATCTCATCAAGATTACACGTTCAATCTTTCTATTATTATATAAGGAAAAGAGTCTTCTTAGTGAGGAGTTTTTTGAGAATTTTAATATTTTATACTAATTTTTTTAATTTTAAATAATTAAAAAAAATTCATTAGTTAGCTTTTATTTGATAATCTCACATCAGGAAAAAAAAAAAAGAGTTGTTTTACTCATATAAAGAGAATCTTATACTCTCATCTCATTTAGTGAAGAGCCTTGTGAGAGTTTCATCTTATACTAATTTTCTTGATTTTATTAATTTTAAACAATTAAGAAAATCTCCATTGGTTAGCTTTTATTTAATAATCCCACATTAGAAAAATAAGAAAAAAAAAGAGTTATTTTACTCATATAAAGTGAATTTTATACTCCCATCCTATTAATATTGTAGTGTTGTGCATGTTTCAATACAATATAGTTTAAATTTTAAAAATTTTAATTAATTAATTATGACATAGCCGATTAGGCTAAATCATTTTTTATTTCATTGATTTGTTGGTTTAACCGCGATTTTAGCGGTTTTATCAAAATATGTTGATTAAATTTGTTTGATTCAAAATAAAATAAAGATTGATCTGATTGAAGATTGAAAGACTGAGACTGTTGGATTAGAAATAAACTTTCCGTCCAAATAATTGTTAACTTTTATTTTATAATTCCACATCGGCAAAAGAGAAAAAAATGAGTTGTTTCACTTATATAAGGTGAATGTTAATAGTGTAGTATTTGTGTATGCTTCAATACAAGACAGTTTCAATTTTAAAATTAAAATAACATTAAAAATTTTAATTAATTAATTTTTGTATAATTTGGTTAGTCATTTGACCTAACCGATTGAGATGAACCATTTTGGGTTTGATCAATTCGTCGGTTTAATCGCGATTTCTCATATTGATTTTAAGAAAATCTCCATTGGGTAGCCTCCATTTAACTTTTATTTTACAATTTCACATCAGAAAAAAAGAAGAAGAAAAAAGTGAATTGTTTCACTTATATAAAGTGAATCTTATGCTATCATTTGTATAAGTAAAAGAAGATTGTTAGTGAGAAGCCCTATACTCAATATCATTTTTTTTTTATTTTCTTAATTTTAAACAATTAAGAAAATCTCCATTGGTTAACTTTCATTTAATTTTTATTTTACAATCCCACATAGACGTTTTGATTTTAAAAATAATTTTGTATAAGATTTTGAAATTCTTATAATATTTAACTTTAAAATAATTACAATTCCACATCAAAAAAATAAATAAAAAGTGAGTTGTTTCACTTATATAAAGTGAATCTTATACTCTAATTTAATATTATAGTATTGTTCATGTTTCAGTTCAAGATGATTTAAATTTTAAAATAAAATTTAAAGTTTTAATTAATTAATATTGTTGTAAATTGATTGGTCTTTTGACTTAGCCGATTAGGCTGAATCGTTTTCGATTTGACTGATTTACTAGTTTAATCACAGTTTTAGCTATTTTATCAAAATATATTGCTTAGATTTGTTTGATTTGAAATAAACTAAGATTGACCCTATTAAAAATTGAACGACTAAGATTGTATGATTAGAAATAAACCTCCCGACCAAACAACTGTTAACTTTTATTTTACAATCTCACATCAGAAAAAGAAGGGAAAAATGAGTTGTTTTACTATAAAAACCTTATGCTCTCATTTAATATTGTAATGTTCTATATGTTTCAGTTCAAGACAATTTAAATTTTAAAATTAACATAAAATTAAAAGTTTTAATTAATTAAATTTTGTATAAGTTGGTTAGTCCTTTGGCCTAGCCGATAGGGTGAACCATTTTTGATTTGATTGATTCGTTGATTTAATTGTGATTTTAGCGGTTTTATCCAAATATATTGGTTAAATTTGTTTGATTCGAAATAAATTAAAGATTGACCTAATTAAAGATTAAACGGCTAAGATTGCTTGATTCAAAATAAACTTTACGCCCAAACAATTGTTAACTTTTAAATAATTAAGAAAATCTCTATTGGTAGCTTTCATTTAACTTTTATTTTATAATCTCACATCAAGAAAAGAAGGAAAAAGTGAATTGTTTCACTTACATAATATAGCGATCCCGTTTTCCCTTCATTGTTTAATTGTATTCCGAACTCGGTTTCGTGGATGTTGGTCGTTGTCTTATTCTCATTTCTACACTTTACTCTTTGTGTTTGAGTCTTGGGTTGTGTTGAGCAGATTGGGAACAGGTTGGTTGTGTTTAGAAATCAAAAGTTGATACCCAGATTTTGGCCTTCACACTCAAGTGGGGCTTTTGAGGCTCGAGCGGGTCCATTGTTTTTGTTTTTCCGCTCAAGCGGGCATTTTGACGCTCGAGCGTGATTATTCATCTCCCAGTATTTTGTTCTGCAGGTCATCGGACGCTCGAACGTCCACTTTCACGCTTGAGCGGGGACCATCGACTGCAAAACTTCTAGAAGTGTGCATCCGGCGCTCGAGCGGCGCTTTTGACGCTCGAGCGTAAGTCTGTGTCTGACGCTCGAGCGGGGCGTTCCACGCTCGAGCGTACCTATTTGTATATCAGTCCGTGAAATTACTTTTTGGATCACTTTTTCGACTTTCTCTCTCTCTCTTACTTTTCAAAACCCAAACTTGAGAGCCTCTCACTCTAAACTTCACCTTCTCTCTAAGAAATCAGCTAGCTTGAGTGATCTTCTCCCTTAGTTCCTTTGCAAAAAGTGTAGAGCTTGGCTTGGGGTACATTTCAATCCGAAAATCCTTGGTTTTGGAGCATTTCGAATTTCTTCATCATCACCTTTGGGTCTCTCCATTTGAGGTAGGGATAACTACTTATATTTATGATCTTTGACATAAACTCGTAGTCATTTTGATGTAACGTTGAAGTTGGGTAATTTTGAGGGTTAGGGTTTCAAAATATTGAAAAGAGGGGTTTCGTCCCTCTTGAACTATGTATGTGTATATAGGTCTTAAGATGAGGTTATGAACATTTATTAATGATATTTGGACCTTTGGGTCAATATTGGGAAAATAGGAAAAATGTCATATTTGGGTTTTATTTGGTCATTATTGTAATTAATGACTTTCATTGTAAAATAATGAAATTGGCTTGGAAATAATGAAATTGACTTGGAAATAATGAAATTGAGAAGTTATGAGAAAGAATGGTGGAGTTGGATTGATTAATCACTCACTTTTGAAAATGTTGTTAATTTATCAGTTGATGCATTTATTATCTGTTTAGAAATAATTGCTTTGGGCTATTGGTGAAGGATAGTCTTGATTGTTGTAGACACTGCATGATGATTAGGTGAACTGAAACTAATCACGTTGAATATGTCATTGAATGTGACGGTTGGAATAATACATCAAATATATGTATTGATTGATCTTGTATATGATAAGTGTTTATATACATTGTATTGTGTGGGAGGAGATAGGAGATGTACTCCACGGTTTGGGAGGAGATAGGGGATGGATTCCTAAACCGGATGTTATTTGAAAGGAAATAGGGGATGGACTCCATTGATACAACAAATCTGTGTATCATTTGTGAAGTATGAAAGTGTTTTTAATATGAGCTGTTATCTCATTTGAAATGGATGTATTGTTGATATGAGTCGTTATCTCATTTGAAATGGAAGTATTGTTTATATGAGTTGTAATCTCATTAAATTATTTGGCCAGGTTCTGAGCCTTGTTTATGAATTGAAAATTGGTTAAGCAAAGGAAAGTAAAATGAACATGGACATATTTGTCATGAAATTGGATTGTGTTGTAAATTGGTTGACCAGTGTTAACATTTATCGAATGCTCATGTTTTAGTTATTGCTCATAATATGTTTAGCATATCTTTACTGGGCGTTGGCTCACCCTATATAGGACATCATTTTCAGGTGCAGATGATATACCGCCTCCAAGGTCTTCGCTTGGGAGGTTGTAGAAGCTGAAAGCTTATCTTTTTGTGATTATTTTGTGTATTACATGTACATCAAGCCAAGGGCTTATTTTGTGTTTTGAGTTAGTACTCTCTTTTTGTAACCAAGTGTTGACTTGGAAAGTTGTAAGCCCGTAGGGCGTTACTTTTGATGTCAACATGTAATACTTTTGTAATGAATACTCTAATAAGTAGAATTATGCTTTATTCTCTTAAGTTTATGGATGTCTTGAATGTATGATTTATGGGTTTATTTTGAGGGCGTTACACATAATGTAAATCTTATACTCCCATTTATAGAAGCAAAATGAGATTTTTAGTAAAAACTTTATGATCAATATCTTATACTAATTTTTTTGATTTTCTTAATTTTAAACAATTAAGAAAATCTCGATTGGCTAGCTTCCAGTTAACTTTAATTTTACAAAATATAAAAAAAATTAAATATGATTATCATGTTTTTATTAAATAATCTATTATTTCATCCTGTGCATAGTACGTGTGATATGCTAGTTAGTTATTATATAAAACATATATTGTGAGGGTTTGGAAAGTAGTTATTTTAGTGCTGTTTTAGTTTTTGGGTATTTTAGTAGACTAAATTTTTGTGTTTGGAAACTTAATTGGATTTTTTTATAATTGGATGTGATATTTGTGAGAGAAAAGTGAAAAGATTATGAATTTGATGTGATATTTTATCTTAATTAACTATTTTAACCTATTTTATCTTTTTATAAATTTTAACCTAAATTAAGCTAAAATGTGTGATAACCTTAGGGAGGTCTCTGTAAAATCAAAATATTTGACCAAATAGCAAGTGTGATAAGCTTAGGAAGGCCCCTGTAAAATCAGAACATTTGACCAAATTATAAGAATTTCGAATTTGAAATTTTAGAAAAACTTTCTATCATTTTTTGGGTCTACATAAATTCAAAACTTTTGAATTGTGTTTGGTTTAGTTTTGAAATTATGATTTGAGTTTGAATTTGTGATTTGAGTATGAAATTATGAGTTGCATTTTAAAAATAAAAAATTTATTTGGTTATGAGTTTTGAAAAGTTTTTTAAAAAGAGTTTTGAAAGGAGTTTTTGAATTTTAAATTTTGAAAAGAGTTTTGAGTTTTGAAAAGAGTCTCAAATCGTAACTAAACACATAAAAATTATTTTCAGAACTTATAACTAAACACATAACTCAAAACTCCACAGTACTTTTAAAATTTTGCACTTAAATCGTAACCAAACACGTAACAAAAAAAATAAAATATTTAAAATAAAAATTATATAGTTAAAATAAAAAATAATTTTTTTCTATTTTTTAATATTTTAAAAAATACAAAACAAAAATGTATGAAATATAGTGCACATTAAAATAAATAAATAAATAAATATTTAAAATATAACATATTTATCCTAAAAAAATAAAATTAAGAATTTTTTTAAAATTTTATAAAAAAATAAATCTAAAAAATTTTAAAAGACAACTCAAAACTCAAAATACAACTCAAAACTCTTTTTAAAACTCATAACCAAATAAATTTTCTCTTTTCAAAACTCAATTCAGAAATCATGACTCAAAACACGACTCCACACTCAAATCATAATTTTAAAAATAATTTTAAACAATAAAATAAATAATATTTTTTAAAAATAGAATTTTGAAAGAGTTTGGTTTTAAGTTTTGATTTGAGTTTTGAAATTAATTTTTGAATTAAGTTTTGAGTAATTTTGAGTGACGTATTTGATTATAAAACAGCTTTTCTAAAATTGTTTTTGTATTAAAGATATTTTTGGTCAAAAAATATTTATGTTGAAAATATAAATTAAAATAGCCTTTAATTTGAAAATACAAACATCACATCTAATTATAAAAAAATCTAATTATTTTTTCAAACACAAAAATTTTAATCTATTAAAATAGCTAACAACTAAAACAACTTACTAAACTCCACAATATATGTTTTATATAATAAGTAATTGAGCGTGGAATCTTGATGAGATTTGTAGGAGTATTATATAGATTATGTTTTGTCTGTGTTGTGATTTTCTAAAGAAAGCAATCTTTGAATGCATTGGAATTGCTGCTCTCTCTCTTTTTCTCCTCTTTTGGTTCCCAAGTCCAACAACCTTCCCACATGAAAAAAAAAAAAAAAAAAATTGTGAAAACGATTTTTCTAAATCCGTTTTATAAAATGGTTTTTTAAAATCATTTTTGTATTAAAAATATTTATGTTAAAAATATAAATTAAAAAAAAAATAGTGTAAAAACGATTTTACCAAAACTATTTTTATTTTTAATTAATTTAGAATTAATTAAAACTTAATTAAAACCTACTTTTCCAAAGCTTGTTTCCTATGCTCAAATTTTATTATTATGTTAATTGCGAAACACGGCTTTTTAAAAGTCGTTTTCTGAAAAATGATATTGTTAATAAAGATAAAAACCCACCCTAAAATGGAAATAAAGTTTTGAAAATATCATAGTCAGGAAATCAGCCTGTATTCTCTTGTCCATGAGTGGGTGGGACTTTTTTTTAGCATTTTTCTCAACCCCACATATGACAGACACATCAACTTTAAAGAGAATTTTTTTTTTTTTTTTTTAAATTTTAAAAAAGTTTTTAAAGAATTTACTTACTTTTCAAATTATTTAAGAAACTGACACTATAAAAAAATAATCGCCAAAGTCTCATTTTGCCTTCGAAAAGTCGAAAGTCAATGGCGATTAAAAATTTTAGTCGCCTAGTTAGTTTGGAATACTAAAATTTTTTTGGTCGCTAATTTACAACTTTTGACTACTAAAAATTTATTAGTCACCAAAGGTAACCTTTTGACGACTAAAATTTTAATCGCCTAAAGTTTCCACATAAAAATGAATTTAACTATTGGTGACCAAAAGTTTAGTCGCCAATAAATTTTTATTGGCAAATAGTATTACATTTAGTGACTAAATATTTTAGTTGCCATTTTATGTCACATTTAGTCACGAAATGTTTTAGTAGCCGTTGTTGTTTACGACTAAACATTTTAGTTGCCGAAGGATGCCATGTTTTTTCATGACTAAAATATTTAGTTAGCAAAGGATATTTTCCTATTCTTGATTTACTTTGGCTACAAACTATTTAGTCAGCAAAAGTTTTTTTTTTTGACTACTAAATATTTAGTCACCAAAAAGCTTTGCTTGCTTTTTTGACTACCAATCTTTAATCGTCACAAACTTTATTTAGTGTTTTTTTTTTAATTAATTTCTCCTAGTGCAACTTGTATCTTGTTTATAAAGAAAACAACAACCTCCACACATTTCACTTTGTGCCATCCAAAAAATTCATATTTAATGTCAAATTACAAATGTAATAAAATTCCATGCACACCAAGTAAAATCCAACCTAAAAAATGTAATTCCATACAAAAAAGAGGATTATACAAAAACCATGTCCTCTATACACAAAAAAGTAATATCCACAATATCATGTCAAAAGAATAATCATATCACGCCAAAAGTAATTTGTACCAAGCCAATAAGTACATGTACGAACAATAGTAATCCGTAGACAAAAAACAATGTCCTCTATAGACCAAAAAAAAAAAAAATTAATCATTAGTACCGACCAGTCTTCAAGCCAAGAACCATGATGCAAACTGCAATAACTAAATTAAAACCATAATGAGTATATAGAAAGTAAAATTTTACAAAAGTTAAAACTCAAAGTTTCCAAAATGTTTGATTCTACTTCTCAGGACATCAAGTTGCAATCTCAAACCAAGTATCTTTGTCAACTGGTATGTCATCCCTTACCTTGGAATGGTGCAGCAATTGCTATCGAATTCTTCACATTTTTTTCAAAGATCTGCTGAACTATCATTACAGACCAACTCACCGTTCGCATATGTACTCGCCATCACAACAACAGTTTAGGGGGTTAAGAGTATTTGCTTAATAAAACTATATATATATATATATATATATCGCTAGTAAAGACAGAGAGCACAAAGCAGATTGATAGCTTTGAATCAACAAGCCAAAAAAAGAAAAAAGAATAAGAAAAAGGAAATAGCTGAGAAAAAACTAACCTCAGGAAATGATTTCCAGATTGCTCTTACCAATGCTGCCCAATGTTTAGTTGTTTCATAGTAGATATTGGAATCTTCTCTGTAATAAAAGCATATCATCCATTAACAACTATCCATATCCCCTCGATAAATTTAATCAATATTTAAAAAATCAACAACCAATTAAACAAAAGGTAGAAGTTGAAGGCACCTTCATAGATTTATATATAGAGAGGTAAGGTGCTGCACTATAAAGTACTAAAGAATATCATGGAAATGGGGAAAAAATCACCACCCTGCTCCAATTTTAGAAAAATCATAAATGAAATTACAAATCTTAAGACTTAGAAAACAGGGAATCAAAACAAATATTTAGGAAGAAAACTATAGAGCATTAACTATCATTCCAAGTTATGTATATTATAAGCCACGAATCCTCACTATCATATCTCACCAATCAATCATATCAAACCAGATAGCCATATGAATATGTTACATGGAATGCTAACTAAAATTCAAAAGAAAAGTATCAAAGAAGATCTTATAATGCCTTATTCAACTCATATGCAAAATATCAACTATGTTGTGGGCATGATAGAATTAGCCACAATTCATATGCTTCATCCAGGTTACCTTGTTTCTTCCTAGGATAAACTTCTCGCCTTATCTTATTTTTTTGTCATTTCTCAAATGTTCCTCTGCTTCCCAATGGAAATTTAATCCTAACCTATAAGTCAAAACATAATTCTTAGAACAATTTTTTCATTATTTTGTTTCCCCTCAAATCCATATGTTTTGAATTATCTAAATCATTTTATCTTATGAAACTGACATTAGAAATCTATCCTCAATACTAAAGAAGCAACAATGATAAGGTACAAAAAGATAAAAAGCTTTTACCATAAAACATATAATGGAAAATTTGAAAGCTATTAATAAAGTGCTAATATGCTACCGCATGTAGTTATTTCTCATAAAAGAATTCAGAAACATATTCTATTAACATGGTTCTGGTTTTCCAATGGAAAACTACTGATCAGTCGATAGATTTATAACTACTGAATAAAGTACTTGAAATTATTGAATTGTAATGGTTGTGGAATTTATCAACAAACTATTGCATATCAGCACATTGAGTTTAGAGAATTATTTAATGCAATCCAAACTCACAAAGCAACATACAACTAATTAGTGCACTTTACAAGCAGAAAAATTCATAAGTTGTGCTATTGATATTGAAAGGTATAACTAGCCCTTGTCAGTAACTTGGGATTGAACCGTGGTCATGCACTTACTGCACCGATTAAGAAAATTCAGGCAACATGCCATCTCATCTTGCCATGCTCTATTATGTGATGGTTTTTATGGTTAACTTCTCAGTCTATATGCCCAAATCAGAGTGCTTACATGCTTAGTACATATAAATTTTTTGTTTTAAATTATTTCTACGAAATTAGTTCTAGAACCCCTCAATCACAACCATTACAAAAATCGAACACATGCACAATAAGTCAAATTCAAAGCAAAACTCTTTGTCCATGTCTCTTACTCTTTTTCTAACAACTAATAGAAGCTCAAAGAAAACCCAAAAATCTCGGGCACTTTTTAATGATTGGGGAAAGGATGTCACAACAGTATAACATTATTTTGGTGGGAGTTTTTGGTTCTGTTTCTTTTAGTTGGATTATACATCCTTGCCTACTATGTTATATTTCTTTTGCTGGAAAGCTTCTTGTTGTAGCATTTGTACTATGTATAACTCGAAAATTTTAAATGTTTTGGAAATGTGCGATCCCTATATTGTGACAAAATTTTGTGCTCTGTTCCTCTTGTATCTGGAAAGATATCAACCCTAATAAACATTGCATATTTCACAAATTATTAAATACTATATATATATATATATATGGCAATTGACAGGACGAGTATGAAGAATTTGCTGAGAAGGCCAAATCAGCGCCTCCAACAACAAAGGATGTCGATCAACTAGTCCTCTACAGACTATCAAAAGACAACCAGTCCAAACCCAGGTCATCCAACAGACTATCATGACTTCTCTAATTCAAAACCCATTTTGGAATTTCATCGCATACTCTCACCATAGCCAAATTTATATAACAATTATATATATATATATATATAGAGAGAGAGAGAGAGGAGCAGGGATAAAAGGGAAAAGGGGGCTGATGGTGGTTGTTCATGGTGGAAGAGGAATCTGTATTAAACTCAATGGCGGTAGGTGGGTCAATCTGGGGCTGGGTTTGTGTGAAGGTATGCGAATGGAAGAAAACAGAGAGAGAGAGACAGACAGACAGACAGAGAGAGACAGAGAGAGAGAGATACCTGGGGTAATGCTCCAATGGTGGATTGACGTTGGTGCGATGGCGGTGATGCTCCTGTACCCGACGGCTATGAAGACAAAGCGAGCGAGAGAGAGAGAGAGAGTCACTATAGAATTTCGACATAGGAGGAACATTGAGTTAACATCATAGTCGCAATGCAAATAATTTTAATCCGTAATTGAGGGTAAAATAACTAAAAATGAAGATAGTTTTATATTTAAAATTTTAAAGTTATTTTTGATTTTTGATTGTTTATTTATTATTAATATGATTTGTTATTTTAGTTTTGTGAACATGATGATAATTATAATTTAAAATATGATCACATATTATTATTAAAAATGAGAATGATAAAATTACACCAAAATACACCCAAAGAAAAAAGAGAGGGGAAGAGAAAGATACAAGAGAAAAGAGAGAAATAATATATAATTTAAAGAAAATATTTTAGCAAAATTAAATATTTAGAGTGACAAATTACAAAAATTTGTATTTTATTTTTAATTAATGAATCATGTTATAATGAAACTAATGAATTATAATCATAATGAAAATCAATACACCATATAACTAATATAGATAAATATTTTCAAAAATAAGAAAGAAATCATAAATAAATAATATGGAAAATACAATTAATAATCAAATTGAGATATTTGAACCACTAACCTTATAATGAAAATGTAAGAATTTTAACTAATAGATTAGCCATGTTGGTTTTTCAAAGACTGTCCACAAAAAAAAAAAAAAAAAAAAAAATTAAAGAAAAAAATTGAAGGTGAGATATAAAAAATTATGACATACTTTGAATTTTAAAAATTAATTATTTTTCAAATAGGGGTAAAAGTGTAATTTCCAAAAATTAAGGGGGGGCACGTGACCCTCCTGGGGGAGCTTCTATCTACACACACCAAATACCCTCTTTGTACACACTTAATGATATTTAATTTTATTACAATTGTATCCCTAAGTGAAATTACTATTTTAGACACCATTGTTGATTCAAAACATCTCAATGCACACCTCCCTCTAGAGTTCACATCTGTTGTATCGTGTTTGTAGCTTCATTGAGCTAGAAGTGAAAGCAGAGTCATTCATAGCTTCTTCCAAGTTCATTGAGCTAGAAGTGAAACCAAAGGGCTTTGGCATTTCCGTATTGCACATGCACTACAGCTTCTCAATGCACTCATTCATCAATCTTCGTCATTCGTAGGGAAAACATCATTGTTATGGAGGATTTGCCTTCTGAAAATCAGCAAATAAGTGTTCATGTGAAATAGAGCGAAGGAAATGTGAGTTTAATTTTTTTTTTCCCAGTGTCGTTCGGATAACCAGGGCCGAATTGTGTTATTTGGTTCGGAAATCTACTGCCGAAATAATTATTTATTTTCGGAAGTTGTTGTCCAAACAAAGTAATAAATTTCGAAAGTTGTTGTCCGAACGAGGTATTTAAATTCGGAAGTTGTTGTCCGAACAAAGTTAACTTTTATAACATTCAACTTCCGAAATTTGAAAATAAATTCGGACAACTACTTCCGAATGAAGTAAATTTTTTTTTTCCCCATTTCATATTCCAAATTTACAAACTACATACCAAATTTACAGTTTCAAATTGCAAATTAATCTTTATAAAGCCATTAAAAATTTGTAATGTTATACAAAACATGCAGGAATATGTGTCAACTCAAGGAAGTTAGGTTTGCGCGGATTTTGTGTTAGATTACACCACTCAATTCACAACTGAACAGGTTCACTCTACGAAATTATAACGATTATGTTTCGAATTGCTCACCAAATGTAAATGTTTGATAATATTTATTTAACTTTGTAGGTATTCAAAAGTAAGGATGAATTGCTCAACTGGGTACGTGAAGTTGGAAAGAGAAATGGTTTGGTCATTGTAATCAAAACATCAGACTATGGTGGAGGGAAAAAAAGACCCAGGATGTATCTTGCTTATCTACAATATTACTATACAAAATTGATAATGTTCTTAGTTTTAAAAATTGAAAAAAACTGATAGTATTTTCGATTTTACTAAATAAGACTTATTGGTTCAAAAAATTTTAGATAGGATTTGAGCTACCATAACATTTGTATATAAGACTTTTAGGTAATTAAATTTTTTTTTTCTTCTTTTCAAATTTTTTCTTAAATTCTTTAATCAAACATAATCTTATAGAAATTAATTTTATTTCTACATGTAAGCTCTTCTCAATTCACATGTTTAATTAATTTAGATTTTTAGTCAAAAAAATCATTACAAATTATCACATTATTTACACATATTTTCGTAAAAAATAAAAAGTATACTTATTTAGCACTTCCCAAACTACCACTAAGTTGATATTAAAAAAAATTACTTTTTATAATGGCATAAATAATTCAAATATGATTTCTTAGAAATTCTTTTTAATTTAAAAATTACAATAAAATATTAAATAGAATAAAAACA
>NW_021026500.1:1094819-1128303 GCF_004153795.1 Camellia sinensis
CTTGTGCATTTTCACATGCCATGTTTAGGTTAGCCGAGCCTACTTTGATTGCATCCTGTATGTGTTGCATTAGTCAATTTGACATGAACTAGGACCATGCATGTTGGCTAACTAGTTTATTGTTTTGGCACGGAGTACGATGTAAGTATTTTCATGCTGTAGCATCCTCGCATGCGTGTGAATGCTATCATGACAGTATGCTTACCATGTGGCTAGATGCTTATGTGATAAACTGTTTGGATGCCTGTGGGTGAAGGTTGGGTTGCCTGAGTTGGAATAACTCATTGAAATCCATGTTTTTAGCCTACTTGTGGGTAGCAAACTCCAAAACATTTTTTCAAAACAAACGGATATGCAATGCTTATTTCCAAATTAGGCAATCTAGTCTATACTTGTTTGCTGTGCGTATAACATAGTGGTCAGATTTGTGCCCTTTTGCATGCTTAACATACTTGCTTTACATTCCTCTATTTGGCCTAGAAATGCATCTTGTGTTTAGGCCATGATTCTAGCATGTGTTAGCCTAATTTCATGAAGGTATTGGCATTACTTTATCATGTTTAAGGCCTGTTGGCCATCTGTTTCAGTCATGCTTGCCATGTTTGGTGTCATCTCTTTGTGTTTTGGCTTGTAAGCTTTGAGTATATTGGCCTCTAGCATGCATAGCTTAGACCTTTCCCATGATTTGGCATCATTTAGGATCATATTTCAGTCCATAAATCATGTTTGTATGTTTGCATATGTGACCTCTTTCATGCTTTGAAGGTGTGCCCTTTTATGCCTAGAAATGAGCTTTGGTGCATACATCTCATTGGAGCCTTTTAAGCTACCATATCAGTGGGTTTGGAGTCCATTTTGCATGCTAAGTTTCTGTTTTTGCTTGTCTAATTCATGCCATGAATGGTCATGTTAGTGGAAGTAAAGTGTCCCCTTTTTGTGCCTTAGCCTTAGGTCCATTGGCTTGCATATTGGCATGAGTGTTTGACCACCATTTTGGGCACTTTTGGCCACTGTTTTGGGGTGGATTAAAGTCTGCCCCTTTATGGTTTAAGCCCACCATTGCATGCTTATCATATGCTTGTTGCTTATTTGGTTCATTAAGGTGTTGTCCCATGCTAGCCTTATGGCATATTGGTTCATATTTGCATCACATTTGCATCTTGCATGCCTAGCATTGTATGTTTGCCATAGTAGTTGCATGGCATTTGACATGCCTTGCATAATTAATATCATGTTGCATTTTGAGCCATGTTTGCATAACATGCATTGCATTACTTGGTTTGGGGTGTCAAACCAAGTGTGAAGGTTAAGGAGCGTTCATACTATAAGTGATGTAACGCGTCTTAACTCTCGGTCACCGGGCCCCTTGACTTTGACATGATAGGGTCTTGGTCCTCATTTGTGTGTTGCATGCATTTTTACATCAAATGGCAAGCTTGATCACTTAGGCTATCATGCACAATTGATGGCTCGAGGATCGAGGGCCATGCTTCCCTGAGTTCAAAGCATGATGGGAAACGTGACCATGCTCACATGTGCCTGAAATCCCATGCCATATACTGTCTATCCTCTGTTGCTGTCAAAACTGTCTTCTGCAGGAAGTTTCTGCCGACCGGCAGCATCCAATGCCGACCGGCCATTGGTGAATGGCCGTTAACTCCATCAGCAGTCGATGGAAATTACATTTGGCCGGTGGGCATTTCCTCCAGCCGGTGGTGTTCTTCAGAATGCAAGAAACCTGTCCCAGAACTTTGGAAATTTTTAGAGAAGCAGGGCAGTGTAAATAGAGGTGGCAGTGGTATGGTGCGGACTTTCCGGGCGAGACGGGTTCGTGCATGCATCATTCGCGCATCCCGAGGCGGGGGGCTGCGGCCACCTTTCTTTTTGCATTCATTCTATTAATTAATTAGAAGTTTTTGTAATAATTAATGTGTTTATTATTCGGACTGTAATATTTATTTGGACCCTCCGAGTGAGGGCAATCGTGTAATAAGCGTGCATGAGTGTGTGTATGTCTTCCAACCTCACGTCTTTCTTCCCTTTTATTTACCCGCGTATGATGGTAGACTAGGGCATGTTTAAATTAGCATACCTTATGCTATGTATGCGTGCATTCATACATTTGCCTTGCATGCACCGGGCTCGGTACATCATGCTAACTGCATTTGTACTTCAATTCCAAAATTGAATACGTGCATCAATTGATTGCATTTCATATGCCATGTTTAGGTTAGCCGAGCCTATTCTAATTGCATCCTGCATGTGTTGCATTAGGCACTTTAACATGAACTAGGATCACGCATGATTGCTAACTAGTTTATTGTTTTGGCACGGAGTACGATGTAAGTATTTTCATGCTTTAGCATACCGCATGTGTGTGAATGCTATTATGACAGCATGCTTACCATGTGGCTAGTTGCTTATGTGATAAACTGTTTGAATGCCTGTGGGTGAAGGTTGGATTGTCTGAGTTGGAAACACTCGTTGAAATCCGTGTTTTACCCTACTTGTGAGTAGCAAATTCCAAAACATTTTTCCAAGACAAACGGATATGCAATGCTTATTTCCAAATTAGGCAATCTAGTCTATACTTGTTTGCTGTGCGCATAACATAGTAATTCTAGGTTAATAATCGGTTTAAGAACACATAACGTTTTCAAAAACGGCTATCACGGTTAGTAGGGGCCGATCTTCGGATCGGGCGAGAGGGGGTGCTCATAGCTGACCTTCCCCAATCGTACCCAAGCTCCCGAGCCAAGGCAACTTTGGTGATGACGGACACGTGGCCTTTGGCACCGAGTCAGGGTTTCCTAAATTTTCCCATTTTAAAATATTTAGGTGGCGACTCTGTATCTGGCAAAGCAGTTCATGTTTGGCACTTCTTTTCAAAAAAAAAAAATCTGTTTCTCAAAACGATTTGTCGGATTTGGACTCTTTGGTTCAGATTAAGAACCGTGACACAAATTGAGTCCGAACTGTAGCGGGGCCCACGGGTGCGTCTACACATACACACACGCAAGCACACTTATTACAACATTACGCCCTCACGAAGGAGGGTCCGAATGAATAAGCTAATCAACTAGCTACGCTAATTAAGCTAACTAATTATTATAAACTGGATTAATCAACAACTTATAGCTAATTAATTATTACAAACCGATAACAAATAACTAGTTAAACTAACTAATTATTGAAAACACTTAATTAGGCACAACTAATTAATTACAACACATGCTTGATTTAACGCTAATCACTACAATAAAAAGGGTTTTTATGACACGCAATGCACGCCGTAAAAACCCTTCTACGACGTGCAGCGCGCATCATATTATGATCAGCCATGGAAAGTCATTCATTTTCAACGACATGCTTTGTACGCCGTTAAAAACTATTTAACGGCAAATTTTGTGTGTCGTTACTTTTTCTACGACATGCTATAGTACGCCATTAAAAACTATTTAACAACCGATTTTGTGCATCGTTGTTATTTTTTCTACGACTACTTTTGCACGCCGTTAATTGGTGAGACAAATAACGGTGCTGATTGCGCATCGTAAAATATGTAATACAACGACTTGTTATGCTTGCCGTAAAATATGCATTTTTAAAATTAAAAAAAAAATCAACAGGTTCTATTTAACCAATTTTGTACAATATAACAAATATTACAAACAAACATCACAAAACATCAATTAACCACCAAAGTATTGTTTGAAACATCAAAAGAAACTATATCCATAAATTATAAACATTCAATAATTGTCTATACATTCCAAACTTTCGAAAACTATATACTTAAGTTCTAAACTATACAAAAAGTTTAAACCATCCAAAACTATGCATATCTAACTTTCTAAACATATCGACAACTATTAAGAGATTATCTAAAACTACTGACAACAGTTCCTATAGCAGTTGTAGCTTGTAATAACCCCGATCTCTGATTAATGTTAATTCGCACTTAATTATGCCTAACAGTAGATTAGGAGGAATTTGGAATTAATTTGCATGTGTGTTGTTTGATTTTTGTGTTCTATCTGTTCGGTGTAGAACTATCTGTTCATGTTTTGACTTTGAACTGCGAATTGAAAGCCTTATCGGTGCCCGATTTCGAAGTTGATTAGTGTTATGTGTTAATTAGAATTTATGCGATTTTTTGGTAGATTTAA
Source organism: Camellia sinensis (assembly GCF_004153795.1). Taxonomy (NCBI): domain Eukaryota; kingdom Viridiplantae; phylum Streptophyta; class Magnoliopsida; order Ericales; family Theaceae; genus Camellia; species Camellia sinensis. The sequence goes on from NW_021026500.1 coordinate 1,098,989, forward strand.
TTTAAATTTGATTTGGTATGATTAAATAAAGTTAAATTACATCAACTTGAATTAATTGCATCTTTGCCACTAGTGGGCACTTTAGGCCATTAATAGATTTTATATCTTTTTGCATCATTCCTTCATTCTTTCTTAGACCAATTCGAGAGAGAGAGGGAGAGTAGGAGAATTTGAGTTCAACAAGAGATTTAGCTTGGAGACTTAGAAGAAATTAAAGAAGAATTGCATATTTGATCTCCTACACCTAGAATTCAAGACCTAAGGTAGAGATTTCATCCCCTTGAACTTGAATTTGAATTGTTTCTTTCATGGTTCATTGTTAATAAGTGTCTAAAGCTAGGCATTGGGTTAAAATGTTGAATTGAGGATTAATTCATGCATGCATGCATGTTTCATAGCATTTTGAAGCATGAGTTTCAAGAATTTCCTCATGCATGTGTTGATTTCATTCTAATTTTGGAAACACAATGAATTTCATGTTGTTTGATAGCATTTGATCATGTTTTGGAGAGTCTTAGCTCAAAAATGAACATGCATGTCATGTTTTGGATCATCTATAAAGTTTAAGTTGAGTTTGAGCATAATTGGTTCGCTCTTGGGCCATGATTTCTTGAAATGATGCTTTTAACATGTTTTATAGGTTACCAAATGTTTTCCAAAGTTTTGGCCAAGAAAAATGAGTTTTTGATGGTTGAATGTTGAATTTCATGTTTGGAGGTCAATCTGGATTTTCCAGAAATTTGACCCACGCTCGAGCGGGGACTTTCACGCTCGAGTGTAAACCCTGAGTACATGCATTCCGCTCGAGTAGCAAGAGTTACGTTTGAGCGTGAAATGCGTATACCCAGAAGTTTGTGTGTTTTGCATTCCGCTCGAGCGGGGAAACGCTTGAGCGTAGGTCGAGCGCTCGTCGAGGGTAAAAATCTTGTATCCAGCACTTTTGTCAAATTTTACAGTCCGCTCGAGCAGGAAAGTCCACGCTCGAGCGGAGCTTCGACATCTGCATGTCCGCTCGAGCGGGAAAAGCCACGCTCGAGCATGGACCTTATTTCAGCAAATTTTATGAAATGTTTTCCAATGCATTCTTGCATCCTCATTCCATCCTAGGCATTCCTATGCCATGTTTAAGACTCCATAATGAGGATTGAAGGTTAGAAACACACTAAGAGCAAACGAAACAGATTGTGTTCAATTCGAAAGTATGTTTCAGGTCTGTATCTGTTATGTGTTCTGTAGGTCACGCGCCATACACTATTAACCAATTTGCTCCGTCTGTCTATCTCCAGGTCAACTTTGAATAACAACTTATTATGTTCAACTGTATTTATTTTCTGTGTGATAAAATGAGATCTGTTTTCTGAAATGATATGTTCTGTTCAATGAATGATTGTCCAATTTCTGATATGTATTCGTGACATCCTTAGTATCATGTGATATCTGTTGGCTGTTACCCGGTATCGGAGGTTCTTTTATGGAACTTAATCTATTAGCACTCTGTTACCCGTACCGGAGGCCCCGTCACAGGGGCTTAGCATATTTTTGTTCTATTCTGTTACCCAGATCCGGAGGTTCCTTTATGGAACTGGTTATTCGTAACCTCACGTGCATACGTTCTATTCTGTTCTGTTCTGTTCTGTTAATGCTAACGGATGTATCACGTATGCTTGTGCATGACTTATGATTTCTGTCTGTATATGATATGGACAAATTATGATTTTGATATGAAACTGAATTATGATTTCTGAATCTTTTCGGACTCATTCATTGAAATCTCTTTACTCTGTTATTGTTCACTAGGCTTTCGCTCACAGTTTATATTATATATGTAGGTGAGCCGGCGTGTGACCAGGGCCAGAGTTGACGGCCATTGTTTTTATTTTTGTCAGCCAACCGTTATGCCTCCCGAGGAGGTCCCGATTGAAGTCTATTTCCATGGCTATTTTTGTGCTTATGCTAGTCTTTGTGACTACTTTGTAAAGTCAGGTCTTGGGAAGTTCACTTTTGTAAATATTTTATAAATATTGGTGTCCTTGACTGGCATGCTTATGTATATATACAAGTTTTGAAATGTGATGTCCCATGTATGTTATCACAGCTCATTGGACCTTGTCTATTTTGTATAATTGCTTCTGCAGCCCCTTACTATTTGCTAATCTGTTCAGAGGCCTTCGATAATCCACAGATTACTGGCCGGTTATGATACTATACCTACAGGGACGGGTTTGGGTCGTGACACAGCTACAGTTGTAGCAAATCCACTTGCTCCTATCACAGGGACGAGGGTACCCAATGTATATGTCACCTAAACTCGCGGCAATAACTAGAGCAACTAACCCTGTTGCATTTCTTGTCAGCATGACAAAGAAAACTTCACATAAGTACAAAAACAAACGACTCAGGGACAAAAATATTTCTTGAGGTATTAAGAAATGATCAAGAAATTTTAAAACATAAATACAGCACCTACTTGGGACTTGCATGATTATGGTAAAGGATTTCTATATATGAGGTTTAGGTTTGTATAGGTTTTATCCATTACTATTGTAAGTTCCAAAATAAAGGGTCCAAGTCAAATTAGAGTCTATATTATTTACAAGTTAAAAAAAAAACTTTCAATCCATTATAGAATAAATTTAGGTAAGTTTTAGTAGCTTTAAGCGCTTTTTAGGACAATGTGACGTAATTCTACCTGAGTACTTAGTAGCAAATACATAAGATAAGAAACTATAGGAATAATTTCTAAACTAATCTTTTTCTTCTTTAATTTTTAACTAGTATCTAATTCAATCACAAGCTATTACTAAAGAATAGGGGCACTTTTATAAAATATGGAATTGAGCACAAATCAAATTTCAGTATCTCATTCATTTTAGTTTCAAGTTAGCCATCCCATGTGATGATAGTTGTCAGTGAAAACCTTAAATACCCATATGATGGTAATTGTTAGAGAAAACCTTGAACACTAGCCCTTTTTTTAATCACATTAAATTCATCAACTGTTATTTGCTACCACAGTCCTTAGAATTCTAGCATAAGCAGCAAGACAAAAGTAAAATACCACGCTCATTTTATAGAAAAATTTCTATCCTCCAGTGAAAGAAAAGACACTTTATACAAAATCAATTGTTTGGTTTCATAATTTTTTTCCTTTTTAGTGGCATGTAGAGAAGGAGGTGAAAATGATGTCTGAACTCCTAGACAACCAAAACCCAAGCAAAGAAACTATCATGCAAGTATTCTTACATGAAAAAAAAAAAAAAAAAAGCATTCAAAAGGCCTGTGCATAAATAGCCAAGATTAAATTATATTAACCATTCCACTTAAAAGGTCAAGCCAATCTGATATTAGTCATGCATGTCAAAAGAAAAAAAATAAACAGGAGAACTCGAAAAAACTGATATTAGTCATTTATTATTTATTAAAGTTGCTTGACAGATAAAATTGCTTCATAAAAAAAAATTAAAAGAGAGGGAGAGAGAGAAAGGGAGGGAGACAATAAAAGGAATGATAGTGCAATTGTTCTTGAAGGCATAACAAGCATTGGATGCCAATAATGTTTTGTATCACCAGAAGGCCAAACCCAATGATGTGTAAGTAATATAATTGGTTAATAATTAGAGAAAATATGAGATAAAGTGTTACATTTAATACCCTAATTAATTGCCACACAATTGAACTTAACAAGTGAATCCAATTTTTTTTATCTTGAATAGCAATGCTTAAAATTTAAATATATATTGTCAATGGATTTGTGTTTGTACCTTAGATATAAATCACATTAATAATTCATTCAACACACGGCACCTGTTGGTCTTTGACATGTAGCCATTTGTAAAAGAGAAAGATTAAGGCCTTGCCCAAGAGTACGAAGTCATTACCATATGTCCCAAGATAGAGGTATTTGTTGCCAAATACTCTACCAATCCTAGCTTCCCATCTTCCATTATGATGATGTCTGCTTATTGACATAAAAATATAATAAGTAAAAAAGAACAACACATTTGCCATCTTGAATTTGTGATAAGAAGATAGGCAACTTGAGCTACATATGGATTACAATAGTGGCAAAAATGCCAAAATTTAAATTATAAATAAATTAACATTAAATCGACAATAAATCCGTTACTTGCATCTCCAAGTCAATAATTAAAATTTGTGTTCATAAAATTTGAAGAAACATTAAAAAGAAACAAGTTGCGTGTTGAATCATATCATGCATTTGATTAGGAGACTTATAGTATTATTGGAAAATAACAGGTTTAGCTTTCTGTTGATAACAACCACATAAAAAAAAATAAAAAAATAAAAAGGAAAATTATCAAAGAACTGTTTTTTTAATGACAGACAAATAAACAAGTAATTAACAGATAATATGCAATTGTTTTTGTTACCTTGCAACTCCTCTATATTTTGATACTCCTCGAGAAAAACCACTGCTTTTCCTACAGGATCAACACAAAAATTTACCTTAATACAAAATATATAGCTTATTAATTTTCTTTACTATAGCTTTTCATTAGTAATGAAGTTTACCTTCTCAGTGATCTTGAAATAATAATTGGAGAAAGTGAGAGAAGATAGAGATGAGCGAATAGAGAGAGAGAGAGAGAGGCACAATTGTTTCTATAAATTGTATATATCAATTACACAAAGAAGGCACTCTATTTATAGAGGATGCCTTGGATGCCTTGGATGATTGCCCACCGAAAGGTGCTACACTATGAACAATTAAATAATGATACACTAACATAATGCTACACTATGAACAATTAAATAATGATACACTAACATAATGCTACACTATGAACAATTAAATAATGATACACTAACATAATGCTACACTATGAACAATTAAATAATGATACACTAACATAATGCTACACTATGAACAATTAAATAATGATACACTAACATAATGCTACACTATGAACAATTAAATAATGATACACTAACATAATGCTACACTACACTAACAAACTCAATGATGATACACTAATATACACTAACAGCCCCCCGCAAACTCAAGGAGGGAAAGCATCAACCAAGTTGAGTTTGGAAACAAGAGCATTGAAGCGGCCAGGAGGATGAGCCTTAGTGAAGATATCAGCGGGTTGATCGACGGAAGCGATAGGGAGAAGACGAACAGTACCACAGGTAACATGCTGGCGAATGAAATGACAATCAATCTCAATATGTTTGGTGCGATCATGAAAAACATCATTGTGAGCAATCTGAATGGCACTCTGATTGTCACAATAGAGAGGGGTAGGATCAGAAGAAGAAACACCCATATCAGCAAGGAGCCAGCGAAGCCAGAGAAGTTCCTGAGTAGTATCAGCAAGAGCTCGGTATTCAGCTTCGGTGCTAGAGCGGGCAGTGAGGGATTGTTTTTTGCTACGCCAAGCAAGAAGAGAATCCCCTAAGAAGAAACAGAATCCCGTGGTGGAGCGTCGATCCGTAGGATCCCCAGCCCAATCAGCATCGGAAAAGGCACGCAGTTCAAGAGAGGAGGAAGCAGAGAAGTGAAGACCATGGAACAGAGTGCCTTTGAGGTAGCGAAGAATGCGGAGTAGAGCAGTATAGTGGGGAGTGCGAGGAGCCGACATGTACTGACTGACAATGTGAACAGCATAAGCAATGTCAGGACGAGTTACTGTGAGATAGACAAGGCTGCCGACGAGTTGGCGATAAAGAGTAGCATCAGAGAGAAGAGTCCCATCAAGAGGAGTGAGACGAATCTGAGGATCAACCGGAGTAGAGGCAGTTTTGCAATCAGTAAGACCAGCACGAGCCAGAAAATCGGATGCATATTTGGCCTGGGACAAATAAGAACCAGTAGAATCATGAGAGACTTCAACGCCTAAGAAGTAGTTAAGAGTACCAAGGTCCTTCATCGCAAATTGTCGGTGGAGAAACTGTTTGAGGTGGAGAATACCAGCTGCATCATTACCAGTGATAATCATATCATCCACATACAGAAGAAGAAGAGTAGTACCATGAGAAGTAGTCCGGATAAAAAGAGCAGAGTCATAGGAGCTAGAGGTGAACCCAAAATCATGAATGGTAGAACTGAACGTAGCAAACCAAGCACGAGGTGCTTGCTTGAGGCCATAGAGAGCACGCTGTAGTTTGCAAACCTGATGAGGGGGAAAAGTGGACCCAGGTGGAGGTTGCATGTAGACCTCCTCAAGAAGATGACCATTGAGGAAAGCATTTTTGACATCCATCTGAAAGAGCCCCCAGTGGCGAGCAGCAGCAACAGCAAGTAAACTGCGAACAGAGGTTAGCCGAGCAACAGGAGAGAATGTCTCTTTACGGTTTAAAATTTAATGTTTATGATTTTGTTTTACTCAAATTTGATTGATGAGAAAACGAGGAAACATATAAATACATAAACCAGGTTTTTTACTACTACGGTGTTTTTTTATTTTTTATTTTTTCCCCTTTATACAGAAAATGCTATCTATCCAGAAACGTTCTAAGAATTTGAATGGATGAGTTAGATTTGAACTTGTGTGATGTAGATTACAAACTTGAGGAATTTATAATCCACGCATTTCAATTTCTGACTACTTTTCTGAATAAATATCTCCATTGCTAAATGTCAAATTGCATTTAAATGAGCCCATTCACTTTCCATGTAGCATGCTAATGTAGAAACTGAATATTGAATGGAGCCATTTGCAAAAAATCACATTCATCTCAGGAAATGATGTTTAAAAACTAACAGTCACAATGACCCATCTGTCTGTTCTTGATTGCAGGAATTGATTACTTATCTGTTGCTGCCTATAATGATCTGATTCCTTCTCATCTTGTTTTTCTAGAAGGCAGGGTAAGATAATATATCTCCAATGTGTTGGAATTTTTGTGTTTCACTTTCAGCAACTCTATTGCTCATCCTGCCTTGAAATATTTCTTCTAGTTGCTTCTGTCAATATTATATCCATCGGGGAGAATTTTATTACTTTTCCTAAACCTGGCATTCACCTTCCTTTATAATGAAGTTTATTTCTTGACTTAAATTGTGCAGTCCGGATTTCATCACTTGTAGATTAGAGAAGTTCTAGCAAGATATCTTGTATCGATGATATTTTTGGGCATTATTCTTTGGCTATGATTTAAGGATAATGGTTATGTGCTAGTTTCTGATTCAAGTTTAAAAGGGTGTTTCTTACTGACATGAGATCAGTTCATTGGGCAATATTTGCTTATGTGATGATTATGTTGGCATTGTGAATTGTGAGAGTTGCAATGCTTATTAATTTGTATAAACTCAATGTAGAATCTTTTTGTTGAAGAAAATGGTCCATTTTTCTTCCAGTTACTAGTAGAAATAAGTGTCTATTCTAGGATGATGTTTTCTGTCAATAAAATGGCATCACATTATTATCATTATTTGGGTTCTCCTTTCTGTTTTTTGAATTGTTCAGTATCATGAAATGTTCATTGTAAAAATAAAGATTTACAATCGTTTGAATACTTGATCTCCTATAACTTATGTGGTTAGGCGTAAACAATTTAGTGTGTTTGTCCTACTTTGTGTTTTCATGTCGAGGGTAGATTTAGAAACTTGTAAAATTAGCACATTTACTATCTTATTTTAGTGAAGGGCCTTAATACTTCTCAACAAAATAATCTGAAATGAATATATAAATTAGATTAGGGATTCAAATTTTGGGAAAGAGATCAAGAGACATGGCAAATATTTGGAAATACAATGACTTGGAGAATTAGTGAACCGTAATTTTTTTTCCGTAACTCTGTATCCAGCCCACTGATTAATTTGGGGGATCATTTTCACCGTCCAGTGGGGGATGTGTTTGAACGTTGTGGAAAGTGATGTGGTTGGTGAGAAAGAAAATATCAAATAATTCTTGGGAAGAATCTATGCTATTATGTTTACAGTATCTTGTTGCAAGATTTTTTTTGGAGTAAAATGTGATCTTAAATGAATGCAAATTTTATAATTGGGGTCATTCGTGTCAAATGATTGAATGCTTATAAAGATGTAGTTGTTATGTATTTTGTTTTGGAATAATTTCACTTTGATTTTTTTTCAATTATGGGTATTTTTTTTGGTTATTATATTAATAATTTTATATCTATTTGAGTTTTTAATTTCAACCAATATGGGCCAATTCAAGATTCAGCTAATATGAAATTTGAGACGGTTGTCCAAATCTATAATCCTTAAAAGTCCAACTTGATGTTTTCTGTCTCACATAATAAAATGGCATCACATGGAGATGATTTTATTATCATTATTTCAGTTCTCCTTTTCTTTTGTTTCTTTGTTTCTTGTTTGCTGATGACTTGGTTAAAAGTTTCTTTTGTTTCTTGTTGGGATTAGATGATCGACTGCTGATATATCTTATCAGCTCTACTATATGAGAAGCAATTTTTGGTTAATGTTGTTTGGATATAAGAAAATTTGTAATTTTCATTTTAATGGAGAAGAGTAGCAACAGTTTTGACGCCATTTCAAATGCTTTAGGAAATCATTCTGGTGGAAGGCCTGAAACTCAAAGATATTCAACTAGGAATATATAGTGTCCATTGCTTACCTCTAAGGTTGCTTGGCGCTGAGGGCTCGCCTATCAGATGCATCCTTATCAAATGACATCGTCCTTGTAATTAGTGTTTTTATTTTTTGAGCCATTGTGATGCTTGAAGTTCTTAATTATTTGAAATTGTTTAGCATGATGTTTTATATTCACGGTCCGTTTGTTTTGGCATAAAATATTTTTTGAAAATAGTTTTTTTTCTCATTTTCTAGTGGGTAATTGGTACATCAATGAAAAACAAGTTTATTTGGGGTGGAAAATTTTTTCACTTTTAGAAGGTGGAAAACATTTTTCGAATTAAAGTTTTGTCAATGCTATCACACTACCACACCGGCACCACCAGTTCCCACGCCCTACCACCACTAATAGTTTTGGGGTCCCGTGGCCTCTAATATTTTCATACATAATTGGGCAAATGTAATGAGAGATGAACATATGAGAAACAATAGACACTTCTCGCCCTCCTCAACCAATGCTGTGTTTGGTTGAGGGATTTGAGAAGGATTTAGAAAAGGAAAGGAAAAAAAAGTATGAAATTATGTGAAATATATGTATATTTTATTCATATTTCTCCTGCCTTTTCATTTTTTCTTTTCAAATCTTTTTTCAAGAAATTCGAAAAACAAATTGAGTGGGGTGCGCCTTTAAGTGAAGAACATGAAAGGCATGCATATGGTGGCGGCATTTGTTTTTGTTGATGGTGGTGTTGTTTTGGGAGAGAAAGAAGTAATTTAAATCCCTTTTTTGGTTGTAGTTATCTGGCAGACAAAATCTATAAAAGTCCGGTTATTATACACAACTATCTTAAAGAACTTAAACCATTCTATGTACGCCTCAGTAGTAGGATAAGATGGTGGTAGAGTTGATCTTAACAGAATTTGAAGTTTTTTTTTGTGATATATCTTAACAGAATTTGAAGTTGACCTTCAGTTTCCTTCTTTTGGAATATTAGGTAGAGGCTTTGAAATGTGCATTACCACTTGCAGCCTTGGTAAGAATATGGAGAAATGAAGGTGTTACTGATGATAATAGGTCATTTGTTTTTGCATCTCAATCCCCCACCCCCCCCATTTGTGTGTGTATGTGTGAGTGTGTTTTTCTGCCCCTCAATTTTTTTATTTTTTGCCTCATGGGCAATAGTGGCTTTGGTCTTATTGGTTTCTAAAACATGACTTTTTCTTGCAGTATTACATTTTTGCTTATGTTGATGTTCCGGGGTATCAAATATTGAAGAACCTGAATATTATCAGTACTGGTGTTTTATACCGAATCATTCTTAAGAAGAAGTAAGTCCTTCTGCCATTTAATAAGAATTATATCCAAATTTGAAGGCACCAACCAATTTAGTTCATCATGGGTAGGACACTATTTCTGACATAATATAATCTCTATTGAAATGTTGACTCTAAAAGAAATGGAACGGTTTGAATAGAATCTACTAACATCACAAAAACTTGCTTAAACTACTTTTACAACAGCTTTATCTAAATGTTAGGAAATTATGGTTTTCATACAAAAGAGAGAAGGGAAAAATTGAACAAGAACAATTTCTTTTTCATTTTTATTAGGTTTCCATGTTGACATTATTTTTTGTGATCATGACTAACATGAATGAAAGCATCCACAAGCTGGGCTGTTTATCCACCAATGAGGAGTAAACTCAGCTACTAATGTTAACCTGAGTAATTGCAAAGAACATAGTATTAAATCCTCAAGGTTTATTTGAGAAGAAACACCAAATGAAAAGGCCACTGAGACACTTATTAGATATTGGGTTCTCTTTCAGGTTAAGCGAGATTCAATGGGCTGCTTTCATTCTATTATGTGCAGGGTGCACCACAGCACAACTTAATTCTTCATAAGAGTGATCCATGATATGCAGGTCCTGGCTCATAACCAAGTGATGAATGAAAATCTTTGAATTACTGATGTTCTGCTTATACCTAAACGTATTTCTTAATGACTTTGAATTATATATCAGTTTCTTTATTCATGTTACCATGGTTGAGAGCCTTGTCCATTTACATGCAAGCCCTGGCTCGTAACCATTTACACCCTATCTCATTTATCCTTTCTGAACAGAGCCTTGTCCCAACTGTTTAGAATTGGCTATCTGACTGTACATTTCTAGGGCCACATGTTTTATTAAGTCCTAAGTCAAGATTAACTTGTATCAATTTCACTATCCTCACTATCACTACCCTCTGTCCTGGTAACAACTGAAGTTAATAACATTGATTTGTCTTGCTGCAACTACTCATTGTCTTTGTGCACCTGCTGCCAGATGAATTTACTTAATTTCATTGATGTTAAAAATTGCATGTATGCTACACTATTTCTCAAGTTACGATATGATCTTATCTGGTGAATTGATAAGTTTCAACTTAATTTCTTTTTGTCAATGCTCTTATTGACAACCCAGCTTTTGATTCTCAAACCAAAGAGGCTTTGACAATTCGCCAAAGCAGTTTTGGGTCAAAATGTGAACTTTCACAGGAGTTCCTGAAGAAAGGTTTGTTCAGAGCATCAAGCAGATTCTTGGACTTCAGCATGGAAAATAGTATGACAGTGTGAAGACTTTGAGATATGGTCATTTGATGATTATGACTGATCAGGTTTAAAACATTTAACTTCTTGCTTTGTTTTTTCTTTTGGTGTTATCTATATGTTGATTCATTACTGAGTGTGGATGCATTTTAGTTTGTTTGCTGATGACTTGGTTAAAAGTTTCAATTTTTATGCATTCACAGGACCATGATGGATCACATATTAAAGGGCTGTTTGCCAAAAGTTTCAATTACTTGTAGTGTTAACACCCAGATTGGATGTCTCTCTCTCTTTCCTTTCTCTCCATCAGCATCAATTTTCTTCTTATGAACGAAGATCAATCGAAAACGACGACATCGATTGCCTCCTTCTCGTCCATTCCGATCTCTCCTCTCTCATTCACCAGGTAACTAATTCGTACTTCTAGAGAGAAATGAGATAGCAATTTCATATTTGATCGAACAATGGTTTGGAGGAAATTAATTCATTGAACTGTATCATTCTCTCTCTCCTTCAATTTTGTCACAAACTGCATATATATATATATATATATATCTGCTACGTGATCAGAAGGAAAACTACAGATGATTAATCCGTATATATATTTGCCAAACATCTCTTTTCTTTGTGAAAAATCAGCCTTTTCGATTTCAAAATCACAAAAGCAAGCCTTTTTTCCCTCATAATCTTTCTTCTCCTTTTCATAGTCCATGGCTTGATACTGTATTTGTGAGCTTTGGTGAAAAATGGGTCATTCCATTTGTGGGTTTTGCATTTTATAGGTTTGTGGTTCACACATTGGTAATGTTGGGTTCTCGCTGATTTTGGGTTCTTTTTTATTAATGGGTTTTGCAGTGAAGGGATTGATTTCAAATGGGTATTTCTTGAATTTCTGATATCTATCCTTAGCTTGGTCTGATGTGTTGTTGTGGTCGTTGTTGTTTATGATATGAGTCCGATTCTTTGGAGATTAAAGGAGCTGTGTATTTGGGGCTCTGGCTAGCATTTTATGTTTCTAGCATTGGAGCTCTGATTCATTCGTTGTTTTTTAAATATGTCTTTTTGGTTGACAATTTGTGTCAGGGTTTGAGGGTTCTGCAATGCCTCACAGAATTGGAGGGATTTTCGCATTATATAAGGCTGATTTGAACTCATGATGCCCAAGTCACTAGAGAGCAACCATATCGCTACTCCATGAATAAGCAACTTGTACTATAACAAGGTTCTTGGTAAATCATACTAAAGGAATGGGTTACCAAAGACTAAATCTCATACTAAAATGCAAGAGTTTACACATGAATGTCTCTACTCAATGAACTTGACAGTTGTCCACTATAGGTTGCTAACATAAATGACTAAACTGACAAGCATTGTTTATCCAATTTATTTGTCTTATTCCCAGACTTACACCAGCTTTAGTGCATCAATGAACCAAGTCTAGGTATATTAATGGACAATGGTAATGAGAACTGCAATGAGGAAGTAGGTACTAAATTCAATAATGACAATTGCTAAAATTAAGCAGGTAGATCATCAATATAGCAATTAGCAATTAGTCTATATAGCAATTGTTGATAAGCAGGCATATGCCTCGGGAAGGGTAGCCAGGGTAATAAGGCTCCCATAGCTCTGTTCACCCTGATAATTTCATTTTGTGGTTATTATTGTCTGCTTTAGCATATTACATTAGTTGGAAAGGGACTCTTTAGCATTCAAAATCATTTTATTTGTCATGACGTAAAGGGACTCTTTGGCATCCAAAATCATTTTATTTGTCATGACGTAAAGGCACTCTTTGGCATCCAAAATCATTTTATTTGTCATGACGTACTATAAATATTCATTCACTTCACACAGTTTTTAGTCTTTATTGTCTTTCATGTTGCAAAGAGTATTATGTATATAGACACAAGTGGTCAGTGATATGTAGATTGTAAATGACCAAGTTTGACAAAATATCCAATTAATTTTGCAATTTTCTTGTTTACTGGTTGCCCTTGTGGTTGTTGCTTGAATTGTTATATGCTTAAGATGATGAGTGTGACTAAAGCCAAATAGGTAATAATTACTACACTTTTTTTTTTTGGTTTTTGATATATGAAATTACAGATTGTGAGAATAGAGTCTGTGCATTCTAAAGGATTTTTGCATCGAGACATCAAACCGGATAACTTCTTCATGGGTCTTGGCAGAAAAGCAAATCAGGTAATGGCCATTGCTGTATACTCTTCTTTGACATCTAGTTGTGATTCCTTCATTTTAGATATATTATCGTCATAATCTCAATCTTGTCATGTTGACTAGGTATATATTATTGATTTTGGATTAGCAAAAAGATATCGTGACCTTACCACAAGCCGCCATATTCCTTACAGGTATACTTCTGATAACCAAGTTCATGCTTAAATTTCATGGTTCTTTGGTGTTCTATCCTTTTTGTTTTGGACATTGTATGTTGTTTATTTGTTTAGTTGTCTATGTTCCATGCAATCTATTTTTGTTTAAATACTTGGGTCAGAGGTTCCATAAATTGTTTATTCTTAATTTTTATATTGGCTCACTTATTTCAAAGATATCCTTGTACCTGCTGCTTATGCATTAGGGACTGGTAACTCTTGCTTCGTTTGGGATAAATCTGCCTCCTTCCCCTGTTTTCTTTTATAAATAATGGATGTTTTAAGAGTGAACATCTTTCTTAGTAGAGCAATCTGGAAAAAGAATAAGTATGGTGATTTCTCCACATTTTTGACTAGGAATAGTGACCATCACAAGAATCTATATATACATATATATACCCACCACAAACAGACGGATATTTTGTTATGCCAATATATCTGAAACGACAGATAGCTGACACAAGAGCACTGTTTAACTCTCTATCTCTTTGTTCTTTCCTCCCATTATATGTGTAAGAGTTCCTGATGCATCTTTCCTTCCATTATATGTGTAAGAGTTCCTGATGCATCTTTCCTTCCATTATATGTGTAAGAGTTCCTGATGCATCTTTCCTTCCATTATATGTGTAAGAGTTCCTGATGCATCTTTCCTTCCATTATATGTGTAAGAGTTCCTGATGCATCTTTCCTTCCATTATATGTGTAAGAGTTCCTGATGCATGCTTGGCTTATGTTCACAACTGAAAATATGGGCCCATTGTTCATTGCCTTTTGCATTAAACCTGAATTTGTTGCTTGCTTGCTTTTTAGAATCCTTGTCCACGTTGCTGTAGGATAATAATTTTAAGTTCTAAAATTAAGAAAAATGACAAATTGCCTATTTAGGCTTTTATGTTGGAGACATTGACAATATGAATTGAACAACTGCTTTTGTCTAGTTACTCAAGGTAAATATGAACCAAATTGTGTGCTCTACGTCCTTGATACTTAAGTTGTGATTGCTTCCATTGAAAGTGCGTACCTGTTTTTAGGTCAGTAACTCAGTTTTTCAAAGAATCCTGCTATAGTGTCAAAATTGTGAACAATTGTAATAATCAGTCAATGAAATGACTAAGCCTTTAATATTCACAGCCTGACTAACACTATATTTTGTCTAGTTAGTCTTAATGTTTTGAGCCTTCGTAAAAACTTGCCAAATTATTGTATCTGGAGGAGGTTGCTCTGTTGGCTCAGCAACTCTCCACCTGGGTATGACATGAACACTCTGGCTTGGCATGTTTTCCTCACTAAAATCCCCCTTATGCTTCTTGGACATCAACTTACTTTTATTTTAACTCATGGTACAAAAATAAGTAACATGGTAAGTTGGCTGGCTTCAGTGGAGAAGTGTTGACTGGGCATATATTAGTTTGAATGTGTCTTTGTTGTATGATTCACTTGTTCTACCTAGTCTGGCAGGCTTTGACTTCGATTATGTATTTGACTGGACCATTCTAAAGTACCAGAATACACAGAGAAGTTGGGGAAAGTGGATCAAAAGTTCACGAACCAGACGAGCGCCCTCCCCAACATATTTCTTAACAAGTTCACGAAGCTAAAGTGTACAAGACTACTTGGCAGTATAAGCATTTTTTGGAGGATTAAATATTTTTGGATGGATGTGTATGGATAACAAATATTAGTAGTTTTATTTGTTGATAGCTGGGCATGGATAACAAATAGTTATGTTTCAAATTGTTGTGCTAGATAGATATGACTTGTGAATGAAAACTTAGAATAGTTGTATTGTGCTGAATGTTAATGAATTATGTATTGTGTCGAATGTTAATGATTCAGTTAATTTGAATGATGCTTTAAAATTATAGGTTTATTATGGATTGAATCTATCTATATATTGTTTGAAAATAATAATAATAATAATAAGTGTGGTCATTATCTATTTGGCTTGATTAAAATATATATATATATATATATTTAGGCTCTTATTTATTCTCTTACTTTTGTCATTGTTTATCTTATTATCTTATATATAATAGTTAATGATTGATTTTTTTGTAGAATAGCTAGAAAACATAACACATATAATTATATATTAATACATATTTTATACATGTCAATTTCTTTTGATTAGTTTATTTTATTTTTATTTACAGGTTATCCAAAAAGTGAATGAAGATTCAAGTGATCCAAACCTAAAAAAAATAAATAAATAAAATAAAATAATTCTTTATAATTTATTTTTAAATTTTTATATGATTACATTAGCATGTATAATTTATTTTTTAAAACTATTCAAGTTAAAATTTAGATATACTTCCACAAGTATAATAATTAAAAAAATAATTTTATACATCTAAGTCCAATAATAAAAAAAAAAATTTGTTACAAGCATAATATGGATTTATGATATATGAAGTCATTAATTATTAAAATAAAATATAAAAAACTCAGTTTATAGTGATTTAAAAATATGAAATATATTGGATCATACTTAAAAATTTATAAAAATTGATCAATATTTATTTTAAAACCCAATGAATATGATTATGGAAAAAAATGTGTATCGGTAAGTTTTGTGAAAAATAAAAAAATCCACGGTTCCAGTTACCGCAACTGTTACGCTATGGCCTTTACACCCCGCAACCACAACCGCAACCGCAACCTCGCCACCGCCACTGTTACGGCGACCGCAACCGCTTTTCAAAACCTTGCGTGTAATCGTATTTTGATACTATGCATAACAATAGCTTGAGAAGAATCAAGTCAGGATATTAAGAAATGATAAATATTAAAACAAAAACAAACATTGCAAATAGACAGAAATTCACTGTATAGGTCTTCATAAGTACTGCAATTACAGTTGAAGTAGTGAGAAACCCATTTTTATTCCATGAACTATATGGAGTTAACATCAAATAGAAAAGTAGTAGAGCCAACAGTTTCTTGAGTGTAACTGCAGAATAGGCAATTTTCTCTAGGTGTGGGAGTGCCCTTTGAATTAGGGGCTACCCCTTTTAAGCTTAAGTTGAATTCGAGAGCCAAGCAGCACATGGTAATACAAGAAGCAGAAATGAAGTAATATGGTATGTCATAAATTACCTGTAACCGGAATACAAATGACAGCTCACTTTGTTTGAGGTGGTCCTGTAAAACTAGCAGCAAGTTAACTAAGATCATTGTCTCACAATCAAATGATATGAATGAACTAAAATGGTAATTGAATTGACTTGGCAGTCATAAGAGTTGCACACTGGAGGAGGCTAATGCAGAAAATTGAACAAAGGAATGACTTCATCTTGAAATGGCAGAAATAGTAAAGATAAGAAATAGCAGAAATAGTAGTCACACACAAAATCAAATTGAAATAAAGAAAATAGAAGAGAAACATACTAAAGCATAACAAATAGTTAAGAAGGTAAGATAAAGTAAACATTAGCTTTTATCTGCTCACTTCACTAGATGATGAAGGTGACGATGAGGATGATAACAAGAATGTCTAATAATATGATTGGGGAAGCTTTAGGATACCTGCCCAAGAAGTATTTCATTCAACTCGCTCATTGAAGAAGTTTTTTCAATAGCATGAACCTGAAATCACATGAACCAACATTTAAAACTCTAAAAATCACTTCCATATTGAATGATGGAAAATTTCTGAACAAAGGCTACATAATGTTGGGCAAATCTCCTTTGAGAGTAAACAAAAGGATATATTTTTAATTCTACAAAAGTTGAAATGTGCACATCCATATGTACTAGTTACAATAAGAGAAAAGGAAAAGAATTCGGACCCACAAACAGATAATACAATTAAGAACTAGAAAATGCATAACCCTAATTAGCATAATCATGTGAACATTATCAAATGCCAAAACATCAGAGAATATGATAATATAGCAAATAATTGATAACTAAGTTCGTTCAATCATTTTAAGTCTTCAACTGCTCTGCCAGAAATGATGCATCAAGATGGTCACACTCCTTTAATTATGATGAAATGGAGATATGTGAGTGACATCAAACCTCATCTGTGACTTCTATGTGCCCATCCATGTGTTCACGAGTATCTCTCAGAACTTCCAAGGTTTACTTTCTTGAATTTCAATAATATTAAGCATAATTAAATTCTATGCAGCCAAAATGCCCATGTAACTACAGTACATATCTGGAAATAAATTTCAATTTATTCAAAGTACATGAACTCATTAACAAATAAATCTCATATCCAACTAACCTCCACACCTCCAGTAACGCAGAATGAAAGAAGATCCTTATACTTAAGTGGCAGCTGTTTTTCAGGAGGATAAACAAATAAGACCTGAAAATAAAAAAATGAGAGGTCACATATCATATCCAAAACATGTCCAATGATCTATAAAATTATTATGTTCAATGTTTAGCATAAAAGAATTAGCACCTGGGGTTCAAGGTTAGATTCTACACGAGACTGATGCTGACCACTGAATGCACTTCGAAATTTACCCGAACCTTCAGACTTTCTCCCAAAGTACTGCTTCTGAAGTGCCTGAATATCACAATTAGGATGAAGTCCAACAACCACCATGCTCTCAAAAAGCCTTGATGGCTCTTTTAAAGGCCTATGATCCTGCAAATTTGAATAACACACTTAGTAAAACCAATGTTGCTATAAAACCTACCATAGAAACACAAAGGACAAAAATTTCATTTTTATTACGACCATCTGTATAAAAGGGAATGGGAACACACAAGAATCGAAGGCATTTGACGTTTTGAGCAGGTTTGAACTCAAATTGCACAACTTCTTATAAGCTTTCCATTCAAAGTAAGCACTACATGGTGAAACTACAAGATATATGCAAGATGACAACAAGTACCAGAGCAAAATGAACAGCTGATTGCTAAAGAGATAAGTAACCTGGACCAAAAATGGTTTTACTTGAGATAAATATAAATACCAGCAACTGCAATTGGACGCTTGCCCATTGACGCTTTTGGCTAGTTAGTACTTCTGGGTTATAAGTTCCACTTTTCACTTCAGGAGGCTGTGAAAAGCCTTTTAGTACACCCTGAGGCTTGAGGTTTGAATCTACTTTGATGATTATTCTTCATAGGTATGGTAGGGTAAGGTGCACCTAAGATGAGCGCAGACACAGAAATCCTTCCAAGCTCAACTGATGTTTGAGGGCTGCAACTTACATTGTATATTTCATCTCTCTCTCTCTCTCTCATCCAGTTTCGTTACTTGAGGTTTCTATTTAGAACACCCTCCACAAATTCGATTCTCTCAAGGATTCCTCGAAGATTTTCTACACAATACTTGGCCAATTAAAAATCTGAATGGCATATAACAAAAGCTAGTGTTAAGGTAGATGAAGTGAATTGTGCCAGAGTACAACACCTGCATTGTTTCATTCCCTTCAACACACAAACTACATAGGAGTCTGATCTTGGGAGCTTGGAAAGATAAAATCTAAAGCTCTGTTTTTCCATCCATTGGAATCGAGGAACTGAAATTATCCTGATAATGTAACAATTTAGATACTCATTAATAGCAGGTATTGGGGAGAGAGGGGTTTGTACAGAATTCACAAGTCACAGCAATAGCAAATTGCAAATTATGCCATAGATCATACTTCTATTACATATCCACAAAATTACACATTTTAATTGATTAAATATAAATCTAAATAATGCTAAAATCACCTATTGCGAGTTCACCTGCCCCTACCACTTAATGGCTCTCCTTTCCACATAAGTGAGCTAGATATATAAAATTATTCCAGTCCTAAAAAATAAAATAAACCTGGCGCGGCTGCATTTGCAATCTCAGATAAAAGAAAGAAAAGAATCAGATGTAAATGAGCTAAACTGCTCCCAAAATTATCATTGAAAGCTGAGACCATCTTACCTCTCTTTCTGTAAAAGTCAAAGAAATATATATAAAGAGAAGAACTTGAAATCATGTGTGAGAAGAGGGAAGGTAATTGAAAAGAACGCACATGAGAGAAACAGAGAGTGAGTTCCCAGCTTGTGAGATATCTCCCCTAAAAAGGACACAATACCTCAAAGATGGGCTCTATGGCAAGGTATGAATTTGGGTCTTGGAATGCATCCTTAAATCTCGGTCCTGCTCAATAGTCATAACAAAATTCAGTTTAAAATCAAGGGATCTATAAATGTAGAGCTGCAGCAGGTTGTGCTATCTACATGACGCATACCAAGAACAATAGGACTATCTTTCGACCATGGAAAACTAAATATATTTTCCATTCTATTTCCCTTTTGTAGTGTTGGAACTCTCCCTGCAAAACAATACATAGCACAATTAAGCCACTAGTTATTAAGCGGAAGGCATTTGTTTCAAATGAGGACCACTGTGGACCAAAAAGGAGGAGGAAAAAAAATGTAATCGAGACCTCCCATATTCAGTTATGTGAATGGACGTAGTAACTTTCTTCTAAAGTTTTTATACACTGAATTGTTGAATACATTGAGAATAATGACAATATAAAGTTTTATGAGACAAAATAACTATAAGTGAATAAGTGAATGCATGCGACAAATTGATTAGCATTAAACATGATTACTACTTTACTAACTCATTTTCTTGATATCCAACAGAAACAATAGATAGACAACCAATGACTATGTTTAACAGTTCCCATCGTGACAAAACATCATGTTTAAGTACTAAAAAAAAGTAAAAGCAAAATTTTTTCAAATAAGAATAGCTATTAAGAAGCATCAAACCTCCCATATTCATCAACAAATTTGCAGCCCCTCTGCTATCTGAAGAACACAGCTCTTGAGGATTTTGCACTTCAACATCAAAGTCATACCAGCATAATTGCTGAGTAAATATGTCCCTCTAAAATTCTTAATTTACCACAAAAATGAGCATGGGGAACTACTTATATAGACGTTATCCATGAACTACTCATCAGATTCAAGAGGCCTCATTGAATCAGGTGAAAGGCACACCACAAAATCCATAGTCCAGGTACAGCGAGGGAGAAAATGGGAGACAAGAAACAAATACCTGATGGAATCCATAGTCCAGGACGTTATTAGTGTTTGCGATATATCCATCAATACATGATGGAATTTATCATCGATATCCACAGGCAAAATATTGCAACTCTTAAATCTCAATATATCACTCAATATATATATGTACACATTACAATATTTCATTCCATTATTAGACTGTTCCCATTTTAAAATTAACAGTTTATTAGATCTCTTTTTGTGTATTTTCAAGTGGGTAACACCAAGAATAATAATTTTTAGTACACTTTCAGTTCATACAGACAATTAATCTCCCAATTCCACATACATCTCCAAACACGTCCTTGAAATGAAGGCATTCTGAATTATAACAGACAAGACAAGAAACAAATACCTGTGGAGAAGCATAAAGACCACAAAAACACTAAACCGTCTCATCTCACCGCTGTTGACATGTCTAAAGAACCATTCAAACTAAATAAGGAATTGGGAAACCAACAAGGTCAGCCATGTGAACAATGAAAATAAGAATTCATAATAACAGATCAATATATAATAGAGTTAAGTCTAGTACCCACCATAAGTCAATAGATTCATCAACCACCCTTAGGAGAACCTTCTTTGTATAACTCAATTGTTATTGACCCTTTTGAGGTATTTAAAATCTGTTAAAACAGGAAAATAAGAATGAAAACAAAATCTGTTAAAACAGGAAAATCTGTATTTAAAACCAACAAGGTCAGCCATGTGAACAATGAAAATAAGAATCCATAATAACAGATCAATATATAATAGAGTTAAGTCTAGTACCCACCATAAGTCAATAGATTCATCAACCACCCTTTTAAGGTATTCATCAACCAACAAGGCCCAAGGTTTTAATACGCCCAACGGTTGAGGGGCTTTCCTCTCATGAGAAAGCATGTTTCTTGTGACAGTAATAGAGTTGATTCTCTAAAGAAGAATGAGTAGTGCTGCTTGAGCAGAGTATTTTGGCCAAAATTGCAAACCGACTCCAAATGGAAATTTTCTATTAAAACATAATAATTTTTAGTACACTAAGGAAAGTAATCAAACCTGCATATTTGAAGACAAATGAGGATAGGATTCCTTGTGCTGCATTGTTAAATATTAGAAGCATGGTAGCTTTTGAATGGCCTTCAAAAGATGTCAAAGCTACTAGGACCTGAAATATTCAACATTACAAAATTAGAGCCACAACTCAAAAATGTATATCCCATGAACCAAGAGCACTAATCATCCTCGAGTGTCCTATACAGATTGAATTGTCCTGAAGCTACACACATCCAATAGAAGGGTTATAGCCATTAAAAAGAATGGAGCCTTCAACACAACAAGGCATTAACTATTTCATGAAATTTTAGTGTGACTATTTCACACATTATTGATCTTTTCCTGCCCTTGAAGTTACAATGGTGTTGTGAGTGCCAGAGACACAAGGACCATGATCAGCACACAACATTACGCAAATCTGATAAGGTCGCATAAGATAGTGAGAACATAGACCTCAATATAGTAATTCAAATATCAAAAAACAATTATAAAAAAAAAAAAATCAACAGAACAAAAAAAAGAAAGGGAAATGACATCACCCATACCATAACCCTGTTCAACAATGGAAGACATTGGGATACCAGCATATCATGGCTCTTCGCCTGCAAACAGAGATAAAAAGACAGATTTAGCAGAGTTTATTTCCAGTTTGAAGCAGAAATTCAGGACTGCTGTCCTCCCGGTATCCTAGATGGTGTGAGTTTAACAACAAAAGATTAATATTGCATTAATTCTCTATATTGTTACAGCAGTTATGGCACCTAAATATATAAGAGAAAGAAAACCCTAAACCCATACACAATATATATAGCATATATCATACCTCTGTCATCAGATATGGTGGATATAATATGAGTTGGAGCTCGGACTTTTCCACTCTTAATAGCAGTATTAAGATCCTCAGGGATTTGTGGAGGCTTAAACTTCCTTTGTAGGAGTATTTTACAACCAAGTAAATTTGTCTAGAAAATGTAATAATATGATTAAATATATATTTTTTAAAATTCTTTCATTTTGTCCTTAAAAATATAATTTTTACAGACAAACTATTTTTGTCCCTAAAAATTTGTCTTTAAAACCTTAATTTCTTGTAGTGAAGATTTCTTAAAGCTACCCATCTTTAAAAAATAAAAATAAAGAAGAAGGAAAAGGACATTTTAAAGATGAGAGATCATTAGAAACAAGTGTGAGCACTTTCTGGGTTATGAAATTACATGCATTATTCCTTCACTGAAACAATATATACAGTTTTATCAGTTGCGACATGAAATGCCCATGGACTGAAATTCCTGCACAACCACGCATTGTAATGCCATCCAAGAGAACCACCCAAGAAAAACAAAAAATAGAACTTGCATTTCAAATATGTGATGGGAAAACTAAAACTGTGTTGATCTTGCATAAAAGCCCACAGCAAAAAATGCCAACAGCTATATTCTCATAACATTTCAAGTATTTGTACAACCAACATGTATTGCAAGTACTAGAGGAACTAATTCCAAAATTTGATACGGTGCTACAGAGCACATAACTAAGCATGTGGTATTTACAACTAAACATAAAATAATATTTTATGGTATTTATATACAACATTTAATTAAGCATGTGGTTCATCAGTTGTGAGCATCAACGGTGAAGCTCAAGAGTTAAGAGAAATTCTAAATCAGATAACAAAAATCTTTACCTTTAGAATCAAACCCAGAACTAAGTTTCTCAATCAAATTGGCACACTTCAGTAACTAATATATACTCTTGAGATGGCCGCGCAAGGTGCACGATCTCATGCCCATTGCTGGTGCCCATTTTTTTTTAACATAAAAAAACCCATAATTTAAATAAATAAGGAACACAACTCTATTAAAATTGTTTTTTCATAACTGTTTGTTCTTATTATTACTAATATCTTAGTCGAATTCCTGACACAAGTTGGAAAAATATTAACAGTTTGATGCATATATAGAGGAAAGCGTTGAATTGTAGAAAATCACACACTTAATTCTAATATGAGAGTTCAACATAACCACACAAAAAACAAAAAAAATATATATAGATTCCTTTTTGGAAAGAAACCAAAAATCAAATAACATAAGCTGTTAGATTAACAAACAAATAAATACGAATCAGTAGGGTGAATGGGCATAGGGTCTAAATTTGTGTTCCCAGAAAATACTAATACCCTAGCAAATTATATATTAGTATACACGTTTTGAAACATGACACACTTCCATTCGACAATGGAAAATTTAGTGATCTCAAAAGTTTTATTTAGACCATTCTCTAAATGAAGAATGATCTGAATAAAAATGTAACAAATCTGATGCATAAGTTAAGAATATGCAACTCCGTAATTAGATGTCAAAAACTACTCTAGGTTCAAAATCACACAATCCATCCTATTGTGTTAATCACTAAAATTACACAAAATTAACAACCAGCAAGGTTCAAAAGTCGTACCAATTTCGACACCGAGGCCTTGCATCCCAGAGACAAGGACGTTAGAGGTGAAGAGCCACCTCATAGTCTCGCGTCCGTACGCAGCTAACTGTCTGCTGTGCAGATCTTCATCGATATCCATCGGATTCCCATTACCAAAAGCCATATCCGACAATACTCTAATACTAGCGCTACTTAGGTTACTATTGCTACTATCGATAATGCTGCTATCACTCTTGTTACAGTCCTTGGGCATCGTATTAGCTTCGGTGGCTGTTGATTTTTCGGTGGAGGATTCCGATGAAGAGATGAAACAACCGACACTATGCTTCTTGAGCAAGTTTTCTCCGTCACTAGAGTCGCCTTCTTGAACAGGTCTCTTTCTAGGAAGCATAAAGTGCAACAAACTACTAAAAGCCCCACAAAACCCCATCTATACGATAAAAAACAGAAATGAATTGAACAAATTAAGATCAAAACAGTGGTTATACACCAATCCAAAAGCGATCGGTGCTGTGACTACAAACCCTAACCCTAACCTCCTAAATAGTGTCATATTGAAATCGACTCGAGAGGAGAGTTGGGAAGAGAGGAAGATTGATCCAGAGAGAGAAAGGATGATTAAAAGAGAGGGATTAAAGAACTTACCGATTGGAGCTCTGGCGCGGAAAGGAATGGAATCTGAGAGAGAGAGATTGAGAGATTGACACAATAGTGTTTAGCTTTTGGTTTTGGCATTGATCGAACGGTGTTTTTACGTTTTTGACAGAATTTTTTTCAAGCGTGTTTTGTGGTCATTTGTAGAGAGAGAGTTCCATGTCAGGGATCAAGTTCCACCTGTTCATAGCTTCATCAAAAAATTCTCCATAGGTGAGTTCGCCATCTTCGTTTCGCCCACCAATCACATAGAACTTGTTGTCCATGTAACACCCTGAGAGAAAGACAGAGGGCGATGGCGATTTGCGGCGGTGGCGATGTGCGACGGATGTGAGCAACGGTGGTGAGGGACTTCGGTGAGCCAGAGAGAGTGGGCACCGATTGAGAGAAAGAACATAGAGAGGGAGAGGGCGGACCGAGACACAAAGAGCGAGATAGAGTCAAGGAGATTAGGGCTTTTTTTTATTTAATTTTTTTTTCAGCTTTCATGGTATTAAACGACGTCGTTTTAAAATTGGCGACCAAATTTATTTGTCGCAAAAAAATTTCAATTCCTGCCCCACTAAAAATCAAATTTCCCTCCCAAACTTTTGGCGACCAACAGACCACATTAATTGCAGAAAAGGTACCTTCGCCGACAAACTATTTTAGTCGCCAAATCTCAATCAACGGCGACTAAAATATTAGTCGCTAAAAGTACAAATTTGGCGACTAATATTTTTTGGTTGTTGAAAATATGTTTTTGGCGACCAAATTTTTGGTCGCCAAAAAATATGTGACTTTCCGCGACCAAATTTGTAGTTGGTCGGCAAAAGTATACCACTTTCTGCGACCAACTCATTTTTTAGTCGCCAAAATATAACCTTCTGCGACCAATAATATTTGGTCGCCAAAAATAATGATCATTCGCGACTAATTAATATTTGGTCGCCAAATGTAATTTTTTTGTGACCAAAATTTTTTTGATCGGTAAAAGTGGTCGTAAAATATGAGAATTCTTGTAGTGTGGCATCGCTAGAGATGAAGATGGGTTAGATATAGGGAGGATCTGTTAATTCAATTTTTTTTTGTAATATATATCTAATCTAATACTCCTATATTGAGTATGATTGTTGACAAAGTCTAGATTCTTCGTTGGACAATTTTGAATGAATTGTAGGGAGGTAGATTTTTCTATATATCTAATCATGCTCCTATATTGAGTATGATTGTGATTGGTCCTTTGCTTTTTTCTTTTTTTCCTTTTCTTTTTTTTTTCTTTTTTTGTTTTTCTTTTTTGCACGTCCTTTTAATTTATTTTCTTTGATTTGATTATTCTTTTAATTTTTGGTGAGAGCAGCTTTAAGGGTGTGGTTTGAGATTATTATTTTTTTTTTGCCAAATCACAGATTGTACATGCTATTGCTCTTGTATACAGGTAGTCAAATTCTCAAGCATACATGTTGTTAAATTCTTTGGTCCTGTATTGTGTTATATTTTAGTTAAATTCTTTGGCCATATTATGCTATATTTTAGAATCAAAAAAATAAAAATAAATAAATAAAATGGTGTTTGTTGGAAAAACGCCTTTAAATGACATCATCATGACGTCATATGCTATTTTGTAACAGAAATGGTAGTAGGCGTCAAAATGCCACCTAATATTTTTAGCGACATTTTTTAAACGTTGTAAAGTTATTGTAACGGTTACATCAATGACAAAAATATTAAACGGTACTGTAATTTACAACGTTTTCCTGTAGTGAATGTTCTTTTGAGGACATTGGTGATTTGCTTTCTTTGTCACATGTTAGGAAGAAAACTAAACAACAGCATATTTCAACTGATTACATTTTTTTATTTGAAAAATTTTAGATAGGCTACAGCTTAAAGTTTTATTTTATATTTATTATAAAGATGTCCATGTCAGACTAAAATTTAGGTGTGGGGAAATGACCAAATCTCACATGATATACATTCACCTAGATTTTCAATTCACAATTAGGCCGTGCGATTCATGCATGACTGTGAATGATAGTCAATATAGTAAAGTAATAGATGGGTGATTTTATAATAAAAACCTAAACCTGTCATTTCAGACATTTTAAAAACTAAACTTTAAGAAAGATTTATGTCAATTTAACAATTTTATTAACCTCAAAGGAGGTTTAAATCATTTCAAAAATTAAAAAAAAAAAAAAAGTTTTTGCAATTCATTAAACTTCAAAAAAATTAATGTAACTTATCTTTAAAATTTTCATATTATTCTTGTATTAAGCACCATGCAAATCCCATATAGAAAAGGCAATGTTTCCGTCTTTAAATTATTATTATTATAATAATTGCGAGTAACTAGCTTTGAGACAATCACAAACATGACAGCTTAGTGGTTTTAAAACAATACTTCACATTATTTATAAAAAAATGGTATACAAACTTAAGGTGTGGTGAGGGGGTGGTCAGAGGTTCGACCTGATAGAGTAACGACGAACCCTTTTAGTTATAATCTAACTATATTAACATATTAACACTATATCTTTGTCAAAAAAAAGAAAAAGTGAGATAATTGATGAATAATTAAAAAAGACATAAACAAAAAATTACCTTACATATTCTAATAGACTGCCATATTAATAAATTTTAAAAATCAATAGAATTTTTTAACAGTGTGCCACTTCTTTCCTAATAAAAAAAAAAATCTTTTCTCGATCTAATAAAAAATAATAAATCTCATTATTTTAACTAATAAAAACCTAGTTAAGACATCCCATCAAAAGAATAATACGCACAAACAAAGAGTTTTGTCACGTTCTAAGCTCACTCACTCACATCGTCACTACGAATGACCCCATCAAAACAATTAATTAATTAATTAATTAAACTCACCACTGTCCCTATAAATACTAACCTCAGCTGACTTGCTTGCTCACTCAAATCTTTCAAAGCAAATCAAAGGTTAGAGTATGTAACTAATCTCTCTCTCTCTCTCTCTCTCTTATCAGTCAGTCAGCTTTTATATTTTGGCTTTAGTATACTGTCGGCCTTTTTTTTATCAATTGATTTATTGTTTGTTTTTTTAACGTGAGAACTCAAAACACATGTGTACCTTTTTTATTTCCCTTTTTGGATTAATTTTTGTTGTTATTCTCTGCAAATGCATTCATACTTTTAATTAATTAAAACGTCTTTTTAATTTGATTAGGTCTTGGAGGATGAGTTCAAGAATGTTCTTTTGCTTTGAGAAGGTACTCTCGATGTCAGATGCTACCAAAACCATCTTGGAGGTACCTCGTTCCGCAACTAATTTACCAGAAGAAAGCAAAGAAGTGATGGTTGTAAAGGATCAAACTGGAAGGAAATGGAAGTTTGAGGTGGCGATAAAGGATGATGAGAAGCAAAAAAGGTTGCAAGGCGAATGGAGCCAGTTTACTAAGGCTCATGGTCTCATGAAAGGTGTTATTGTCAAGTTTTATTTCAATCCCAATGAAAATTTATATTACGTGGAATTGAAAGGCCAACTGCTCAGGTCGGGTTTGAATTTCTTTTTCTTTTTGTCTTTATAGAAACTATTATTAATTTTTAAAAAATTTTGAACTTCAACTAAAAGTATTTTATTAAAATTTTAAAAATTTTATAAAGAAAAAAAATTTGAGCTGAAAGTATAAAGATAAGCTTGAAACATGAGTAAAATTGTTAGAGGGGTTAATTGACTTGAGGGGGTAGGGCCGGATATACAAGCCGACAATATAAATGATTGAAGTAGAAACAAGAAGCGCAGCGGAAGCAGAAGGGGCCCGAGGCCGCCGCCCGGCTTCTGCTTCCGACGGTGACGCCGCTGACGAAGTGCAAGCTGAGGCTGTTGAAGCTGGAGCGAATCAAGGACTATCTTTTGATGGAAGAAGAGTTCGTGACCAATCAGGAGAGATTGAAGCCCCAAGAGGAGAAGACTGAGGAGGATCGATCTAAGGTCGACGATCTGCGGGGCTCGCCGATGAGCGTTGGCAATCTCGAGGAGCTGATCGATGAGAATCACGCCATCGTGTCGTCGTCGGTGGGGCCGGAGTACTATGTCGGGATTTTGTCGTTCGTTGACAAGGATCAGCTCGAGCCTGGTTGCGCGATTTTGATGCATAATAAGGTTCTTTCTGTTGTTGGGCTTCTTCAAGATGAAGTTGATTCCATGGTGTCTGTCATGAAGGTTGAAAAGGCTCCTTTGGAATCGTATGCTGATATAGGTGGGTTGGATGCTCAGATACAGGAAATCAAAGAAGCAGTTGAACTCCCTCTGACACACCCTGAACTATCTGAGAAAGTGAAGTTAGTATCGATGGGTTTGTCCGGCGGACGGCTAAGGTGAGGTTGCCGCCCGCCGGTGAAGCGAAAATATTAGGTTCTAAACCTGCTCTGATACCATGTAAAAAATAAATTGATGTATATAGAAATAGAGAGAATGAATTATGTATTATTTATTGATGTATTGATATTGTTTCTTCTGTCTATTACAAATGGTTCCTTATATAGATGTAGGTGTAGTGGATGGTGTGTAGTGGATGGTGATAGTGGTGTAGTGGGTTAGGTTTAGTGGAGTAGGTGAGGTGGTAGTGGTGGTAGGTGATGGTAAATTCTAACAGCCCCCCGCAAACTCAAGGGGGATAGGAACTAACCAACTTGA
>NW_021026500.1:1131136-1141951 GCF_004153795.1 Camellia sinensis
TTGAAAATACAATGCAGTTAGTATGATGCGCCGAGCCCGGTGCATGCAAAACAGATGAATGAATGCAAACATGCTATCATACTGTATGCTAATTGAAACATGCCCTAATCTAACCATCATAAGCAGGTAAATAAAAGGGAGAAAGACGTGGGGTTGGAAGACATACATCACACACACGCACACTTATTACAACATTGCCCTTGCGCAGAGGGTCCGAAAGAATAAAATACAGTCCCGAATGAATATTACAGTCCAAATAATTACAAAGTCCTAATTAAATTAGAAATTTAACTAAGAAAGCTGTAAACTAGCATGCAAGCTAGGGACTGCCTCGACTCCGCTTCGGATGATGAATGATGCATGCTCGGGTTGTTTGGCGTAGAAATCCACTGCGATGCCCCAATTAGCCTCTGTTTGCAATTGATGCCGGAATGCTGTGCAAGGCTTTTGAAAGGCCACTGATTATTGATTTGCTACAACAGAGAGCAGGAAAAGGGCATGGCAATGTATTCTCACAAATGTATGCATGCCTCGATCCTCGTGCCACCAATCACGCATCTCGATGCATGATAGCCGACGGGTCGAATTGTGCAACTCAATATGAAATGAATGCACATGTAAACACAACAGGGCCTAGACTCCATCATGGATAATCCGGAGTGTCGGTGATTGGGAATTGAGACACGTTCTGTCACTCGAAGTACGAAACGTCCCTCGTTTCCCGTGCTCGGGCTAACTCTTATCCCAAGCACGATGCAATATGCATGAAATGCAACTAAGATACAGCCTAACATACACAATGCTATGAAATGGCATACGCGATGCACGAGATAACATGGCATACACAATGCGCTAACATACAACCTAGCATACGCAATGCTATGTAATGAAATGGCATATACAACGCATAATGGACTTACACCAACATGAGTGGACCTCAGCCACACTCACATAAGAGGCCATTAGATGAAAATGAGACACTCGAGATGCGTGCACACGTGCACACAAACCGAGGACCGATCCTAAGGCACAAATGCCACTCTAACAAAGCATGGCAAGGTATGAAACATGATATGCAAACATGCAAATTTCAGTAGCAAAATATGATGCAAAATGATCCCGAAACATGGAAACATGGCACCCGATGCATGGAATGGCCCCGAAACACGAAACTAGGCATGCGCAATGACCTATAGCTATACAAAACATGCATTATTTGAACATGAAGTGTGAAGACAAAATCAAGAAAGTCCTAAGAAAAGCATATTTACAGTTTTAAGCAAGGCCAAACAGTGGACACAAATAGGACTAAACTAGCGTGCAAAAATGGCCCCGTAAGAGAGGTAATGAAGCAAGTAACAGCTTCTGGCCCTGAATGGCCAAGAGCCCTTCAACAAAGTTGAAGAGGGGCTCAAAATGAAGCACTTTACAGTTTGTAACAAGCCACGGATCTAAACACAAATAGGCCTAAAACATTGTGCAAGAAATGGGCCAAAAGGGAGACAAAGAAGCAAGTGAT
This sequence comes from Camellia sinensis, assembly GCF_004153795.1. Lineage (NCBI taxonomy): Eukaryota > Viridiplantae > Streptophyta > Magnoliopsida > Ericales > Theaceae > Camellia > Camellia sinensis. The sequence continues at coordinate 1,132,656 of NW_021026500.1, forward strand.
GGTTTCTGGCCTAAAACAAAGGAGGGACCTTAAAAAAAGTTGAATAGGGGCCCAAAACATGGCATTTTACAGTTAGTGACCAAACCCAAAACAGTGCACATGCAAGCCTAAGATACCATTCAAAATAAGGCTTAAAAAGAGGTTTAAACACAAAGAGCAAAACGAGAACCTCAAAAAGCAAAGGGCTCTTGATCAAACATGAAGAGGGGGTCAAAATGAGTCCATTTATAGTTCGGACCAGAGCCCAAAAATATAAGCACAAGGGGCTAACAAGACATGCAAAAATGAGGCCAAAAGAGGGATAAAGAGGCAAGTGACAGATGGAAGCCTCAAACAGTGAAGAGCCCTTCAACAATGTTGACAAAGGGATCAAAATAAGCCACTTTACAGTTTACAACTTGCCTCAAAACATTTTACAAATAGGCCTAAAATACTATGCAAGAAATAGGCATACAAGAGAGGTAAAGAAGCAAGTGGTAGCTAGAGACCTTAAACATGGAAGGACCCTCAAACAAACATAAAAAATACCTCAAAATAATGCTATTTTCAGTTAGGGTCGGAGCCCAAAAATGGAAGCAAGTATGACTTAGAAAGCATGCAAAAGAAGCTCAAAAAGAGGAAAAATGTAGCTCACCCTTGTAGACCAAACTTCAACAGCCTCTTGGCTTGAGAAAAGGTGCTCCTTGCCTCTGAAAAACCAGCTCCAAGTGTTGTAATGGATGGTGGTGGTATGGTGCTAGGTGGTGGTGTAGAAATGGTGTAGTGTTTGGGAGTTTTTGGTGCTTGGAAGAGAAGGAGAGGAAGGATCAATATAGGAGGGTAAGAGCAATTTTTTGTAACCCTCAAATGGGAGCTGGAGCTGCTGTTATATAGGCAAAGGTGTGGGAAAAAGAGGGGGAAAAAAGGGGCGAAAACAATTCAAGTTTCCCCTCAAAAGTGCAGCCCCCCGGATACAAAATCTAGGGGGAAACAGAATGCATATCTGTAAAGTACCTGGAGAGAGGATCATGGCTGGCTGCTTTTCTAGGGTTTAGGTGGCCGGCCGGCTTTCCCCATGGCTGGCCGGCCAAGGGTCAAAAGGGTCAATCATGATTAGTGGCCGGCCACCCTAGAAAGAGGGCCTCACATGTGTGTACAACACAACCATGTGGTCAAAAATTGGAGAAAGTGAACCAGGAGAGAGAAAAGGCCACTATTAGGAGGGGTTCAAAAGGGGCAAACACAATTACTGGCCGGCCATGTGATATTGGCGGCCTCCCAGGTGTGTACAACACAAATATGTGGTTTTGGGCAAGAAAAAGTGGCCTTAGGGTGGTCAACATTGGCTTTGAAGTGAGAAAAACGGGCGACGGAGGGCGATGGAGGAATAAAACTGGTTGTCAGAACAATTACTGGCCTCCCACCCTTCTACGACCTTCCTAACAATGAAACAGAGGTCCCTGCCAAAAATGAGCCCAAACCGATGCAAAATGAAGGTTCGGGGGCCGAAACGCGCAGCCTGAGGCCTCGAAAACTGACTGTTAGGCACCGGGAGTGGTGTTTGACCACGAAGTTTGTCTCTCGGGCCACAGTGTCCCTCAAAAGGGAGCAAATAAGATGCATGCCAAAAACCGGAACAAACGGAGGTGGTTAAGCGGTCCCGAACCGAGGCACACGGCCAACGGCTCTGAAAAACCGAAAACCGAACTCCAAACGGGCAAAATGGCCTACGACCACGAAACGTAGCCTACGGCCACTGAGAGATGATCTACGAAACCTCTCCCTCCCTTCGGGAAGAGAAAATAGAGAAAATGGAGCCTGGTTCGCAAACCGAGGTAAAGCATGAAAGAGTCCGAAAGTCTGGAGGCAAGGCCCGCAGCCGAGACTCTGAAACCTCTGAACGAGCACAATATGCACCATCACCAAGCGCTCAGTCGGTGACGTCTGAGTCTTAAGGTCGGTCAAAATGGGGTGTCTACAGTTGCCCCTCTTTGACAGAACTCAGAAGTCATAAGTGACGGAAGTGAATGTCAAAGCCCAGAGACGACCCATTTTTGACAAGGCCGAAGACTTAGACAGACATATGAGATAAACAGAGATGTGCCCGCAGGCGTGCCCGCAAGCAGGGGCAAAAATGCAACTGACAATGCAAGAAGCCGAAGGTAACTCAATGATCGTGTAAATGTAGCAAGCTGTAATGAAGCAAGTATTCGCAAATAAATGCAACAGTTTTAAGCAAGAATACAAAGCAACAACTACATTTCATGCAGTTAGGAATGCAGAGAATTATTCAATTCTCGTTGCATCTCACACGGAGAAGATACGATACCTGTGCGATTCATCTGGTCGCACCAGCTTCAAATGAACCGTACATACAATATCGTGCCTGCAAAAGAAAGAAACTCAACAAGCACAACATATCTAATAACATATGTTCAATGTGACATCGAATGCAGACAATCGCGGTGTCGATGGAAAAGTGCATCGCAATGCGGGAAGAAACACGCGTGACAACGCAAGTTTAAGCACAGAGGCTCGGTGATATCAAAGAGACGTGCATAACAATGCAAGTATGTGCATGAGAATGCAAGTTATGTGCATGATAATGCAGAACAAGCGTAAACCAGGATGTATGTTTGTCCCAAAACAACGAGTAAGGAAATGCGCGTTTCGGCGAGGGCGACTCGATCGTGGCCTCCGTTCCACCTCCCGGAGAGGTTACAACATGTTCAAAAGGATACATCTCACTTTCGATGAGTAATGATGAGACACGCATCGAAAGTTGAAGCTGAGGTTCCGGTGGAGCGATTTCGCGACAGAAAGTGCACTTCTCTTGTACTTTTTCAGGTCCCGGGGACTCCAATCCTCCCCAAAATTTGCAGGGACCATGGGGGGCATGTGGGGAACACCACCGGCCATCTTTATTGGGAGAGGGAGGCCACCGGCCAGTTTTTGAAAAGGAAATGGCCGGCCTGCCAGAAAATGTGGCCGACCGCAAAAGGGTCAATTTGGAACATTTTTCTCGGGAGTTGACTTTTGTTGACTTTTTCATTTCCCGAGAGTTGACTTTTGTTGACTTTTTCCAATTTTGGCTCATTTTTGCTCATTTTTGCCCCTTTTTGCAGATTTCTTGAAATTGCGGGTCACTTTTCCCACGGCGGAGGTTCTCCAGGCGCCAGAGACGAGCCTGACATCATGTCTTTGCATCCGAGGGTTCACCCCTTTATCCCTGAGAGGTCGCCCCTCAGGCTCATATCCTCCCGCGGGCTATTTTCTATCACTTCACCGATTTCGATGAGCTAGCACCCGGGGATCTCCTTCTGCGGGAGCCAGAGTATCACCTCTCCCATGAGGCACGAGAGGTATTTACTTCGTTCTTACCTTTTCTGTAACATATTATGAATTTTTCAGGCATTTGGTATGCACTCTGAACACACGGTTCAATCACTTGAATTCCTGAACACTCAGCCCATAAATTAATTGTGAACACACGGCACACACCAGTTGAGGGTTGAACACGCAGCCCAAACACTGATTTTCTGAACACACAGCCCAAATTGAAGGTGAACACGCAGCACACACTGATTTAGAGTTGAACACGCAGCCCAAAACACTGATTTTCTGAACACACAGCCCAAATTGAAGGTGAACACGCAGCACACACAAGAGTTGAACACGCAGCCCAAGCACTGATTTTTTGAACACACAGCCCAAATTGAAGGTGAACACACAGCACACATTGATTGAGAGTTGAACACGCAGCCCAAACACTGATTTTCTGAACACACAGCCCAGATTGAAGGTGAACATGCAGCACACACTGATTGAGAGTTGAACACGCAGCCTAAACACTGATTTTCTGAACACACAACCCAGATTGAAGGTGAACACGCAGCACACACTGATCGAGAGTTGAACACGCAACCCAAACACTGATTTTCTGAACACACAGCCCAAATTGAAGGTGAACACGCAGCACACACAAGAGTTGAACACGCAGCCCAAGCACTGATTTTCTGAACACACAACCCAAATTGAAGGTGAACACGCAGAACACACTGATTGAGACTTGAACACGCAGCCCAAAACGCTAATTTTCTGAACACAGCCCAAATTGAAGGTGAACACGCAGCACACACAAGAGTTGAACATGCAGCCCAAGCACTGATTTTCTGAACACACATCCCAAATTGAAGGTGAACACGCAGCACACATTGATTGAGAGTTGAACACGCAGCCCAAAACACTGATTTTCTGAACACACAGCCCAAATACTTTACTTTGCACGCAGCCTATTCATTTTATTTGCACGCAGCTTATTCATTTTATGCTGAAACATGTATTCATTCTGAATGCAGGTGAGTTCTCGCACTGTGTGGGGATATGGCTCTACCGCGGCGAGAGATTGGTACGCCGAGCTCCCAGAGGCTGTTCGGGATTTGGTCGACTTGGCGGGGTTTGGGCCCTTCTGTACTGGGCTATCTCATTGTCCTGCCAGGAGGACGTTGATGGCTGCCTTGGTGGAGAGATGGTGGGACACCACCAACTCCTTCCATTTTTCTGCCACGGGGGACTTGACTATGACCCCGTTTGACTTTGCCGTACTGACTGGCCTTGACGTGGGAGGTTGGCCCATCCCTTACGACGAGGACATGGGCCAGTGGGAGGCTGCTTGGATATATTTGCTGGGGGTTCGCCCGCCTGTTGATAGAGCTTCGGGGAGAGTCCAATACACCTGGTTCTCTTCCCATTTCCGGCGGGTGGAGATGGAGCCCGGGACTCCTGAGGAGGCAGCACAGTATGCCCGCGGCTTTCTGATGTTCTTCTTCAGGACCACCTTGTTTGCCGATAGGGGGAACACTATTGGGCTTTATCTATTGAGTGCTTTGGTGGACCTGCCAAAGGTCAGACGGTATGACTGGGGTGGCGCCGGCTTGACTACCCTTTATTGCTACATGAGCGCGACTTCCCGCGGACGGGGGGGACTTACTTGGCGGCTATTGGAGAGCCTAGGAGGTACTTTCTGCCCTCTTGATTTACATTTCTGCTCCTCATTACTTGCACATTGCACACACGGCGTACTTTATACTCTGTATCGTGCACTTTGCCCTCAGCACTTCGCATTCTGCTTTGTTTTCCACAGTTGTGGGTCTATGTGTATTCCCCGACATTGGCCCCGGAGTTGGTGGTAGAGGGACCTCTCGTGACCCCATACTCATTTGTATTTGAAGGCCAGCACCGACCAAGACCTCGGGACTCTCTCCTTTATCTGCGGCAGTACTTCGACACAGTGCGGTCGACGGAGGTATTTCAGAACTCTCAGTTCTTTCTGTTTTCATCTTTGATTTGTCCTGTACATTTTCGATTTCTGCTTGGTTTATGCGTCGGTTATCCACAGATTACATGGCAGCAATGAGCGCCTTTAGGTGAAGGTCTCCGATTCCAGTTTGCCGGAGGGTGGGGTGCCTCCCGGTACAGGATCCTGTTCGAAGGGCCAGTTGGTAGGGCCTAGTTTTTAGGGGACCGCTTCTTGCATCAGGTCTGGGGGTACACTTCTCAGGACCCTCCCTCAGCACCCCCAGTCGATATGCGGATTGCTGATAAGCTCTCTTCCCGGGATGTTGTTAGTGCTATGCTGGGCACTGATGCTTTGCTACATCTTGAGGAGGGGGATTACGCTACTTACCGTCACATATACCTGATGCCTCCATTGACGGGAGTTCGTACTCCGACGATAAGGCTTGCTGGCATGCCATCTTCGAGCTAGGCCCGGGCTCGGGCTGCAGACGCCCCTTCCACCAGTAGGGCTGGTACATCTAGAGGTGGGGGTGGATTGGTTCCCCCGATTCCTCCGACTTATCCTCATCCTGGATGGCCGGACATGCCGACCAAGTTGATGGGGTGGCAATTTGGGACTACCTCTCCGATTCCGATCCCGATCCCGATAGAGCCTCCGATGCCCAGCCATCGATATGTCAGAGACCCCGACTCACCACCGGTATGTTTTTCGGCTTTGATTCATTACTCAGATACTTGGACGTTCATTCCTTCACTAATACATTTGCCTTTGCATCTGCAGCCCCCTGTTGAGTACATGGATCAAGTGCTCGAGATGGTAGCCTCACTTGAGGGGATGGTCCTGCGGAGGGAGGCGCAGTTGTCCATCATGGGCTTCCAGGTACCCTTTAGTTTTCTGGCATTTATCATACTTCTGATGATATGCTGATTTCTGCTGCATTGATAGGCTACTTGTATAGAGCACATCTGACACACACCTCGCTTATACACTGTGTTTACATGTACCCACTTCATGTAGTTTTCTTGTATCTGCATCTAATGTACATATTTGGACTGATGTATTTAAATTAAACTCTTCATTCTCAGATGCCCCCGGTATATGCTTAGCCGCAGGCCGGGCCACCTGGGCCTTCTTGGGGAGGTGGACCATCCGGGCCTTTTCGAGGAGCTAGGCCATCCAGGCCTTTTCGAGGAGCTGGAGGAGAGGGGTCGTCTCGTAGACGCAGAGCACACATTGTAGAGGAGGAGCCCGGTGAGGATGAGGAGGAGGAGGAGGCTGCAGATCGTCAGTCGGAGACATCTGCGGACAGAGAGGATGGCTCTGGTCTTGGTTCCGGGAGTGGAGGCGAGGCTGAGGGGGATCCCGAGGATGACGACTCCGATTCAGATGATGATGATGGCGATGGTGGCGGAGAGTCTATTCCGCAGAAGAGGACGAAGAGGGCCTCTTATTCCTGCTCTTGAGAGCACAGATGCGGCTGTTTCCTGTTTTATTTATCTTTTTGCTAGTAGTTGTAGCACATTATACATTATCGGGCAGTTTTATTCTTTGTAGAACTTGTGCCTTAGTCTATAAAATGTTGCATGATGGAATGAAACAGCTTTTGAAAAAAGTGTTGTATTTTAGACTCTTAGCATCATATCGCATCATTTTGCACCATAATGAGATTGAATGGAAATGTGCATTGTGCATTTTGCCCGGTCAGGTAGTGAATCGATGCAACAACTTAACTTTCTAAGATATAACGAAATCTTAGGAAGTTTATAACTCGATAAGCAAAACACAATAGTGTTGACAACTCAATAAACAAGACTCAAACAAAAATTGCTTAAACAAAGAGTAACAACTCAAAAAAACACGAAACACGACAGCTCGATAAACAACTCGATAAGCAAAACGACAATCCGATAAACAAAACAACAACTCGATAAACAAAACTTAACAAAACAAAGTGTACTTCGGACGATCTGGGCAACAGAACACATCCGAAACAGAGGGACATAGAGGCCTTCGACACACCCGTTGTATGGAAATGCTTGAAACTTTCTTTTGGAGGGTAAAACAGGTCTAAAGACACACATTGGAGCATGGCCGGCTACTTTTGGGAGCCGGCCAGCCAGATTTATTGCAAATGGGAGGCCACCGGCCAGGTTTTGAAAAAGGAAATGGCCGGCCTGCCAGAAAAGGTGGCCGGCCGGCCACTCAGCTCAGCAACCATCAAATTTTTGACACTTGTCCCCCAAATAGTGTCTTTTCCTCTTTAAAAGCCTTAGCTCCGTGGTTCATTCAATTCACCTTAGTTTTGCACAAAAAATGGAGACATTTCTTGTTGAAAATCTCACAGCTTGGATCACTTCTCTAGATGGTTCGAAAAAGTTGAACTTCCAGGGTTTCGGCTTGAATGCACTGTTTGCGCTGAGTCGCACTCCGCTGCACCTTCCTTTCCTCCATGCCGCGGCGAGGTTTTGGAACCCGGTGACGCATGTCTTTAGCTTTGGCGGGCAAGAGGTATGTCCAACTTTTGAAGATTTTCAAGTTTTGATAGAATCTGAATGTCATGAAGAGATCTTGCCCCAGTTCCGCTTTGGCCACGCCCAAGCTTTAGGACGGATGTGCGGACTCACCGCGCGTGACGCTCGGTCTCTGATCTGTAATGGGGAACTGGATATCCTTGGTCTGATTCATCGCTTTTCTGACGCTGGTGACCGCAACAACCATTATTGGCAAGGTTTCCGGCAACACGCCCTTTGCTTGTGCCTGCTGTCTCACTTTCTGCTTTCCCCGGGCTTTGGCGAATCTAGCATTCGTCTGATTGAAGTCACCCAAGGCTTGAAAGAAGGAAAGAGCTGCATCGCCATGACCTTGGCCGAGACGCTGATGGGCTTGGATGCTTTCCATCGCCGGGAGACGACCAGATTTGCGGGGAGTCCACTACTGCTGCAGGTAATGTTTCCCACCCATTCTCACATATGTAATGCTCACATCACTAGGCCCTCGGGCTCGGGTTTTTTCTCACAAAACCCTTGTCTTACTTTTCTCTCATCGTACATCTCTCTATCCTTTATTCTCTCTTTTTTTTTTCCTCCCTAGGTATGATTGATGGACAAATTGCAGGTTGTGGACTCTTGCCCAGCCTATTTAGCTCGAGGCTATTTCTTTCGACAGCGCCTAGTTGATGCCCCTAATGAAGGGTGGTGGTTTGACTGGATGTGCAATTTGTCTGCAGGTCGCATTGCTTGGCATTGTCCTTGGCTCAACCTTTCGGCAATGAGCTATAGCATGTCCCAGCTGATCGGGATCCAGTTGATTGGTCTGACCCACTGCGTGTTCCACTTTCCGTTCCGGTTCCTGTGCCAGTTTGGTCATGATCAGATTTGCCCGCCAGAGGGGATTGAGTATCCGGCTGCTTTCCCAGTCCGAGGTGCACAACTTGCCCGATATGCCACAGCATGGAGGACTAGAGAGCTCCTGGCCCCTACTCCCACTTTCAGTTGCACTTTGTCTGACGAGTGCTTGGATTGGCTCAATGAGGAGGCATAGATTGGGCCTAGCTTGGCATCAGAGGCTTCGACCAGCTCTGGGAGGGGGTGCAGGGATACTTGACTTGACTATGCCCCGGATTTATTGCTTTATTAGTACTTTCAAGTTTTCTTTATGAATGTAATAAAAAAGCAACTTCGATTGTATGCAAGAGCAGGAGAACTCTGTTTTGAAATCAATGAAATTGAAGGTTGTGGTACTGAAAATTTTCCACTTTGGTCCAAAAATGGTCTTAGTTGTAGAAAGATTAATTTGAACAAAGTCAACTTTTATTAAAACTTTTCAAAACCATTTTCGATATGGATCAGAACTGGACACGCCTGAGATCTGTCACTGAGATGCACAACCCCAGATCCGAGAAATGGCAAGTAAACGCTTGAAAAGAGCTGCACGGAAACGGAAAGTTGTCCCTTGTTTGAATGGCACCACGGCACACTGTATGGCAACGGAAAGTTGCCCTTTGTTTGGATAGCACCGC
>NW_021026500.1:1142949-1177038 GCF_004153795.1 Camellia sinensis
GCCTCGACCGCTCCGTTGGTTTGCGGCCAGTAACCTGGCCGATTATGATTGGGCCTCAACCCACTTTGTGAAATAATCTATCGCGACCAGGATGAACTCATGCCCATTCGACCCCTTTGGAGTGACAGCCCCGATCACGTCAATTCCCCAAACTGAAAACGGCCATGGCGAAGTCATGTTATACAGCTTTGACGGCGGGATATTTATGCGATTTGCATGGATCTGACACTTGTGGCATCGCCGAACAAAACCGATACAATTCTCCTCCATGGTGGACCAGTAGTAACCCTGTCTGAGGATCTTCCGTGCTAGCATTAATCCGTTCATGTGTGCACCGCATTCCCCTCCATGGATGGCTTCCATCTGGCGCTTCGATTCCTCGGCTTCGACACACAACTTATGCATTCCCAGATGACCTCTCTTATACAGCTTACCCCCACAGATGATGAACTGAATGGCCATTCTTCTGATTGCCCTTTTATCCTTGGCATTTACCCCTGGCGGATATGCTTCCTTCTCCAAGAAGTTCCAAATGTCATAATACTAGGGGTTTTCGTCCTGAACCTCATCTATAGCAGCAATCGACTCATAGGCTGGCGCAAATTTATGGTCAATGATGACTGGACGCATCCGGACTCCGAACGGGATGTTTATCATGGAAGATAGAGTTGCTAAAGAATCTGCGAACCTGTTGTTCTCTCTTAGAAGATGAGCAAAGTTTAGTTTCTCGAATCTAGGAATTAACAAGTCCAAGGTCTGGTGATACATCATCATCTTTTCTTCTTTGACTTTCCAGTCTCCTTTTGCTTGAGACACAACAAGGTTCGAGTCACCGATGACGTCCAACCGTCTTGCCCCTAGTTCCAGGGCTGATTCTAGACCAGCAATGCATGCCTCATATTCTGCTTCGTTGTTCGAGACTTTGAACTGGAGTTTGAAGGCTAGAGGGATACGGGAATTGTCAGGTGCTATCAGCAACACTCCTATCCCATACCCGTATTGATTTGACGCTCCGTCAAAGTACATCGTCCAATATTCGTCGTCGATGTGCAAAATGGCTTCATTTGGGAATAAGTACTCAACTGCTTCACCTCCTTCGACTAGATGATCGGCTAAGAACTCTGCCACTGCTCTTCCCTTGACTGACTTGCGTGTTACATATTTCAGATCGAATTCAGAGAGCAACAGCAACCAACGAGCTAGCCTACCCGTAAGTGCCGGTTTCTCGAAAAGATATTTGATGGGATCGAGTCGTAAAACCAACATTACGGAGTAAGCTAACAGGTAGTGCCGCAACTTCCTGGTTGCCCATACCAAAGCTAAGCAAGCCTTCTCCAGCGGAGTGTAGTGGGTCTCGTAATCCAACATCTTCTTGCTCAGATAGTAGATGGCCCTCTCCACCTTATCCTCTGATTCTTGTGCGAGCATGCAGCCCATTGTAGTCTCAGTCACTGAAAGGTACAATATCAACGGTTTCCCCGGCTCTGGTGGCGATAACACGGGCGGGTTCTGTAAGTATTTCTTGATCTGTTCAAAAGCAGCTTGGCATCGGCCGTCCCATTGGAATTTCTTGTCTTTCTTCAGGAGACCAAAAAGTTGTTCACAAGTCAAGGTTAATTTTGAGATAAACCGTCTTATGAATTGCACTTTACCCAGAAAGCCTCGCACCTCCTTTTTAGTCCTTGGTGGTGGCATTTCTAAGATGGCCTTGATTTTTGAAAGGTCGACCTCGATGCCTCTTTGTGTAATCAGAAATCCCAGCATTTTTCCCGCTATAACACCGAATGTACACTTCTGAGGATTCAGCCGCAACCGGAATTCCCTGATCCTTTGGAAGAACTTCTGTAAGGTGGTGTAGTGGCCCTCTTTTTCTTTGGACTTGACAATCATGTCGTCCACGTACACCTCAACCTCTTTGTGGATCATGTCGTGCAATATTGTGGTCGCGGCCCGTTGATAAGTAGCTCCGGCATTCTTCAACCCAAACGGCATTACTCTGTAGCAGTATGTTCCCCACGGGGTGGTGAATGCAGTATTTTCTCTATCTTCTGGTGCCATTACTATCTGATTGTACCCTGAGAAGCCATCCATGAATGAAAGTAAAGCATGCCCTGCCGTAAAATCCACCAACTCATCGATATGCGGTAAGGGAAAGTCGTCCTTCGGACTAGCTCTGTTTAAATCCCTGAAATCCACGCACACCCGGATCCTGCCATCCTTCTTCGGCACTGGAACGATGTTGGCCAACCAAGTCGGGTATTCGAACACCAGCAGAAAGCCTGCATCGATTTGCTTGGTGACCTCTTCTTTAATCTTGAGAGCCCAGTCCGGGCGGATCCTTCTGAGTTTCTGTTTGACAGGTCGGGCCACGGGGTCAAGGGGGATCCGGTGCTGTACAATCTCAGGATCGATCCCAGGCATGTCTTCGTAGGACCACGCGAAAACATCTTTAAAATCTTTTAATAAAGCGACTAAACGCTCGCGTTCCTCTTAAGACAACGTGGACCCGATCTGGACCAGCCGCGGGTCCTCCTCAGTACCAATATTCACGGTAATGATTTCATCTGTTAAGGGTTTGACAAATCTCTCCTGCTCCTGCTCAATTAAACGTTGCAAAACCGGAGGAATTTCTTCCTCGTCGTTTTCATCAAAATTTTGAAAGTCTGAGTTTATGCAATAAATTAAGGGCACAGAAAAGTACTCAGAAACCACAGTTACTTGATTCTCATTAAGCGCATCCAAATCGTCCGAATTCTCGGTTACAACAGACTCAAATGAGAAAGAAAAAGACGACCTAGACATAATTGTGGCATCCGGGTTATCATCCCTAGGATTACCAGACTCAGACTCAATCGAGCTAGAACTTGATTCCGACTCACAAGACTGGTGGAATCAGATTCCGACTCACTACCTGACCCGGCGCTGCTGGATAAAAATCCCTCCTCGTACTGCCAAGTGAGAGAGGGTGCGATAGATGCATCCAAAATAGTTGCTGGCAGGCCCGCAGCCGTTCCATTCCCGATCACGCATACTTAGAAGTTATCCCCCAAGTACTCCTGGTCAATCGGAGGATCTGAAAGTAGACACGCCAGTGCTACCCCCATTTCAAATTCGGTGTCCTCAGACTGCACTTTCTTATACTGCTCAACCTCAGCTGATGGGTCCGTCTGCTCTTCGGCAACGTCATCCCCGGATAGTTGCAGGTCGAAGAAGATCTCGAAACCAGGCACGCGCTTCCTCTCCGCGTTCAGCCATGGCTCTGGGAAGCCACAAAATGGAAAATCTTCCCCCTCCCGGACGAAGTGTCCGTTCAGGGTACCCTGAATGGGCCTATGCATTAATTCGAAAGGCTTCCCAACCTGCTTTGCTCTGGCTCTTCCGGCCATCTCTTTACCCTTCCTTACCCAGTCCTCTTTGGTGGGTGTATAACCCAAGCCAAAGGTATGAGGGTTGTGCGGCACTCTGGCCAATGCTGCGACGCCCTTCCGGCCGCTCTTTCCCAATCCCATCCTGGGGATGTGTTGTAACTTGTTCATGAGGTAGACGGATTGAGCACTAACGTACACCCCCTCATTCACAGCCATAATATTCTGCACCACACGAGCCTCAGCCAAAGTGAACCCTGATAAGAACACATCCTCAGTGCCATGCTCGATTTCCAAGACTGGTGTGGACACTTCCGGCACTTCTGGCGGCGGATGAATCGATGAGTTTCCGAAGACGATGGCTACTCCCTTCCCATAGGGGTATTTCACCACTTGATGTAGGGTGGAGGAGACTGTCTTTGCCTGATGCAGCCACGGCCGTCCTAGAAGCAGGTTGAAAGTTGCAGGAACCTCCAAGATATGGAAATTTATCCCATGCTGTCCCGGCCCAACCTTTGTTTGAATCTTAACCGTTCCCATCACTTCCCGGCTTGTGTTGTCATACGCCCGAATCACTTGGGCCGTTGGCACAAAATCCGCGACTTTCAAACCAATCGCATAAGCTGTCCTTGCCGGGCAGACGTTGATGGCGGACCCCGTGTCAACAAGCACCACGGGTATCCACCCGATTGCATATGCCGTCCTTGATGGGCACACGTTAATGGCGGATCCCGTGTCGATGAGAACCACCGGCACCCACTTACCTCTACATTCCACCGAGATGTAGAGAGGTTTGTTGTGATTTGTGCCCTCAGGCGGTAGTTCTTTGTCTGAAAAGGTTAATGCCGAGGAACCTCCTCCCGAAAAAACCAGCCCAACTAGTTGTTCTGGTGTAGTATCTATAGAGAGTTTGGCCTTGTCTATGGCAGATAAGACAACCTGTCTGTGTACTTGCGACGCCATAAGCAGTCCCCAGATGGAGATGTCTGCTTGTATCTTCTTCAGCTGTTTCAGTACAGCTTCCTCTTCGATCTGCTTCTGTTTTTATCTTTCGTCTTTTTTGTCCTTCCCAGATGCCTCGGGTTGGTCTAGGTGTGGGGGTTTGAAGTACCGCCCACTTCTTGTCATGTGATCAACCTCATCGAGGTACCAGGTGTCATCTGGTTGATTGCTTCACCAGTCTTCGTCTGTGTGGGCAAGACATAAGTCATCGTCTTCCCACCACATTCCGTTGGCATTCAAAAGGCACCTGTCTGGCTCGGGCATGTTTGTACTCACAGCACTTTCAGCCTCCATGCTCACAGCATCCTCTGTTCTTGTGCCCACAGCACTTCCGATCCCCTCATGGATTTTGGCTTTCCCGGTTCTCTCAGAACCCTGTTGTTCTACTTGCGTCAATGCAGTTTGTTGTTCAACTTTCCCTGCATTCACAATGCTTCTGTCCTGAGCGAAATTCTTTGTGCTGGCGCTCTCCGGCAATGCACTCTAATTTTCAACCCTTCCGGCCACAGTTGATACTCTCGCCCCTGCCGGTCCTTGTTCTGGTTGGGACTCTTCCACCACATCTGGCTGATTCATCATAATCAAACCAGTTGACCGCTGCGCCCCTTGATTTTTGGTCATCGAAAAACTGTAGGTTGGCAAAGTCCTACTCCACAGCCGTCAAATCATTTGCCCCTTGCTCAAATCCATCCCCTTGGATCACACACAGCTCTTCCTTCTTTGGCAATTCTAAACCCAGCCCAATCTGGCCTGTTGACAAGATGTACTCACTCGGATCATAGACTTCCCCAGCGAAACTCTGTTCAATCCCAGACTCAACAATTCCATTCTTTTCTGAAGTCTGCCTTGCCCCATCTTCGATGGTCACCACCGTCGGCTCTGGTTGGGTTGTGGAGATGTCCAACATGCACAAAGAGTCAGTGCAGTCGGGAAGGAGCACCTCCGACTTAGGTAGATGGGTAGGAGTAATATAGATGCTAGGATCGTAAGACACGACCCAGTCTGGATAAGATTGACTCTTTTGGGAGGTGGAGCTTGGTTGTGTGTAGGGAGTGGATTGGTTGTGACGTTAGGTTTCTCTGGAGGTAGAATCACATTTTTGTCAACGAGGTCTTGAATCTCGTGACGCAGCCTGAAACATTGGTTAGTATCATGACCGTGCTGCTGGTGATATACACAGTACTTGGCTGGGTTGTGAGAGGGTGGAAGTGGATTTGGTAATGGCCTCGGCTCCAGGGGTTTTAGATGCCCCTTTCTGATTAAGACCCCTAGAGCCTTAGACAAAGGCATGTATAGTGGGGTGAAGGTTCTTTGGCCTCTGGGCTGGTATTTAGTGGTTTGGCTATTACTTTCGGATGCACCGGAGAAGGGTGTGGCTGCCATGGGCCTTGGAAGGGGAGGGGGAATGGTGGCGACCATGCTGACCTCCGAAGCTCTTGTGGTTGCAGCGCCACTCGGGCCTGCATTGTTGTTGCGGTTGAAAGTCCTCCTCGGTTGCTCCCTATCCTGATCAATCAGACCTTGCTTCATCGCATCCTCGATTTGTACCCCCATCTCATGTAGATCCGAAAAGGTGGGGAAGGGGAGTACAATCATCTTCTGCATCAATTTTGGTTGGAGATTGCGCACAATCATCTTGATTTGGTCCTTATCAGTGGGCCTCCAAGTCATCATCGATGCCTTCGCCCTCCACAGAGTTACGAAATCTGAGAAAGTCTCTTTGGGCTCCTGCCTCGTTGTTTCGAGATCACGAGTTGTAATCTCGATCTGGGTATTGTACGAGTACTGTGCAACAAAGGCCTCAGCCATTTCATCCCAACTTCCTTTCACCTCATCTTCCAACTTCGCGTACCAGATAACGGCCACACCCGACAGGGTTCGGCCGAACAGCGAAAGCTTTTGTGGTCGGGTTAGGCCTATTGGCCGCAGTATATCTGAGAATAACCGGAGGTGGACCATGGGATCCCCGGATCTGTCAAAACGATCAATCTGCGGCATCTTGAATCTATCTAGAAATGTTACGGCCACATCAGTATATCTGTCCTCGATATCCGGAATAGCCTTTACTCCTTGTGATTTCTTGAAAAGCTTCTCAAGCTTGCTCAGTTTCAGAGCTATATGGTCTATTTCGAACTCGAAGGGAGAGTCTGGGTGGTTGGGTGTATGGGTCTTGGACAGTTGAGGCGGAAGTGGGAGCGGAGCTGGCCCCGTTGGAAGGTCTGTGTCCTCTTGGATGTTCTGGACATTGGGTAAGGTGTTCTGGGTGTTTGGCAAGACATTCTGGACAGTTGGTGTCTGCTCTGGTAACGGGATCCCTGGTGGGAAAGGAACTGGATGTGAGGCTGACGCTCCGGCTTGCTGCTGGAGCCGGGTAATTATCTCCGCCTGTTGGGCCATGATTGCGGCCTGCTGCTTAGAGAATTCCGCTTGGCAGACAGCGTCCTCCTGCATTTGTTTCATGCTCTCTTGGAGCTGGCGCATCATTTCTTCCATCCTGGCAGTATTCTGCTGATCTTGCTGACTGACTGGTATGTGTATTTCTATGGCAGAAACTAAAACCTCAGCCCAACTATCCACTGCTAGAGTAGACCACTGTTCTGGTAACCTCTGCTCAGACACACTGCGTCTTCTTGGCCTTCTTCTGACAACGGGGGGTACAGAATGGAACACTGGCTGTCCGTCAATTAGATCCTCAGATCGATTGAGCCGACGACCTCTTGTCCAAAGTGCTTGGGGAATATCTACTGGGTCAGAAGCAATTGTGCTAAAACTGCCCTAGTAAAAAGATTGATAAAGGAATAAGGAAATAAATAAACGGATAAACAGACAACATAACAGCTTAAAGTAAATGCACAACACACAACCGGGCATAACAACACACGGTCGATAAGCTGAATACACACTGTCCTCAAACACTGATCATTATCCCTGAATCACTGTCCCCAAAGACTAAATCCGATACCCGTAGATAACTGATTCTCAAACACTGACTGATGCCCGCAGGCCTGATGTCCAAACTCATAAACTGATACATGCATTTCCCCTATAGAGACGCACTCTTACAGCACATAACAGATAAGTGAGAGCCAAAACACCCCTACGTTGGGGTAGGGTTTCCCTGTCCTATTTTGTCAGGAGCTAGGGTTTTACTACGCACGCAGCGGTTTCAAACAACCTATAAACGGGTAAGCAACCTGTCCTAGTTTGGAATGGTCACTATGGATCCGAATATGCATAGTCGGTGAGGGTACTCTGTAAAAATTGAGGTTTGTGTTCCCATACTAAGGCAGAGCCCACAACGTCACCTTATGGGTCATGCCTTGACAAGACAAAGCCTCTGGCAAACCGTTCCAGAATAGCAGATGAAAACACGGTGTCCTAGGCGCACCAAATGCAAATGCAATGCAAAGAAACACATAAGTGTAGTCAAACCAGAATCATGATTTCGAGTCAAGTTCTCAAATCCCCAGCAGAGTCGCACAGAACTGTAGACGTCACAGAACGCCCCCGGAGGAACGAGGTCCCCCCGTTCCGTTCGATATTGGGCTCATACAATTCAGGACTCTACAAACTTGTCACGGTTCTAAATCTGAACGAAAGAGTCCAAATCGGCAAATCGTTTTGAGAAAACAGATTTTTTTAGAAAGAAGTGCCAAACATGGACTGCTTTGCCAGATACGAGTCGCCACCTAAATATATTTATTTTGGGAAATTTAGGAAACCCTGACTCGTTGCTAAGGCCACGTGTCCGTCATCACCAAAGTTTGCCTCCGGCTCGGGAACTTAGGTAAGAGAGGGGAAGGTCATGAATTGAGCACCCCCGCTCGTCCGACCAAAGATCGGCCTCTACTTATCATGATATAATTTTTTTATCAACCTTATATGCTCTTGTTCCAGTTATTAAGCTAGCTTTACTATGTGATGCGCACAGCATACAAGTATAGACTGGATTGCCTGAATTGGAACAAAACATTTCATGTTTATTTTTTAAAGTGGTTTGATGGTGCTACCCACAAGTAGGCTAAGACGTGGATTTGCCACCCTCAGGTGGGCTTAGAAAAACATGGTTTTGCCACTATCTAGTGGGCTTAAAACACACATTTGACGAATTATTCCAATTCAAATAACCCAACCTTCACCCACAGGCATTCAAGCAGTTATATCACACAAGCATATAGCCTCATGGTAAGCATGTTATTCATGGCAGTCACTCACACGCATGCAAGGATGCTAAAGCATAAAACTTACCGAGTACTCCAAGCCAAAACAGAAGCTAATTAGAAATCCATGCATGATCCTAATTATACAGAAATGCCTAATGCAACATATAAGAAAAGCAACTATAGCAGGCTCGGCTATTCTAGACATGGCATATGAAATGCTACAGCTAACATGTATTCAACTTGGAATTGAAAATACAATGCAGTTAGTATGATGCGCCGAGCCCGGTGCATGCAAAATAGAAGAATGAATCCAAACATGCTATCATACTGTATGCTAATTGAAACATGCCCTAATCTAACCATCATAAGCAGGTAAATAAAAGGGAGAAAGACGTGGGGTTGGAAGACATACATCACACACACGCACACTTATTACAACATTGCCCTTGCGTAGAGGGTCCAAAAGAATAAAATACAGTCCCGAATGAATATTACAGTCCAAATAATTACAAAGTCCTAATTAAATTAGAAATTTAACTAAGAAAGCTGTAAACTAGCATGCAAGCTAGGGACTGCCTCGACTCCGCTTCGGATGATGAATGATGCATGCTCGGGTTGTTTGGCGTAGAAATCCACTGCGATGCCCCAATTAGCCTCTGTTTGCAATTGATGCCGGAATGCTGTGCAAGGCTTTTGAAAGGCCACTGATTATTGATTTGCTACAACAGAGAGCAGGAAAAGGGCATGGCAATGTATTCTCACAAATGTATACATGCCTCGATCCTCGTGCCACCAATCACGCATCTCGATGCATGATGGACGAGGGGTCGAATTGTGAAACTCAATATCAAATGAATGCACATGTAAACACAACAGGGCCTAGACTCCATCATGGATAATCTGGAGTGTCGGTGACTGGGAATTGAGACACGTTCCGTCACTCGAAGTACGAAACGTCCCTCGTTTCCCGTGCTCGGGCTAACTCTTATCCCAAGCACGATGCAATATGCATGAAATGCAACTAAGATACAACCTAACATACACAATGCTATGAAATTGCATACGCGATGCACGAGATAACATGGCATACACAATGCGCTAACATACAACCTAGCATACGCAATGCTATGAAATGAAATGGCATACACAATGCATAATGGACTTACGCCAACATGAGTGGACCTCATCCACACTCACATAAGAGGCCATTAGATGAAAATGAGACACTCGAGATGCGTACACACGTGCACGCAAACCGAGGACCGATCCTAAGGCACAAATGCCACTCTAACAAAGCATGGCAAGGTATGAAACATGATATGCAGACATGCAAATTTCAGTAGCAAAATATGATGCAAAATGATCCCAAAACATGGAAACATGGCACCCGATGCATGGAATGGCCTCGAAACACGAAACTAGGCATGCGCAATGACCTATAGCTATACAAAACATGCATTATTTGAACACGAAGTGTGTAGACAGAATCAAGACAGTCCAAAAAAAAGCATATTTACAGTTTTAAGCAAGGCCAAACAGTGGACAAAAATAGGACTAAACTAGCGTGCAAAAATGGCCCCGTAAGAGAGGTAATGAAGCAAGTAACAGCTTCTGGCCCTGAATGGCCAAGAGCCCTTCAACAAAGTTGAAGAGGGGCTCAAAATGAAGCACTTTACAGTTTGAAACAAGCCACGGATCTAAACACAAACAGGCCTAAAACATTGTGCAAGAAATGGGCCAAAAGGGAGACAAAGAAGCAAGTGATGGTTTCTGGCCTCAAACAAAGGAGGTCCCTTCAACAAAGTTGAATAGGGGCCCAAAACATGGCATTTTACAGTTAGTGACCAAACCCAAAACAGTGCACATGCAAGCCTAAGATACCATGCAAAATAAGGCCTAAAAAGAGGTTTAAACACAAAGAGCTAAAAGGAAACCTCAAACAGAAAATGTCTCTTGATAAAACATGAAGAGGGGGTCAAAATGAGGCCATTTACAGTTCGGACCAGAGCCAAAAAATATAAGCACAAGGGGCTAACAAAACATGCAAAAATGAGGCCAAAAGAGGGATAAAGAGGCAAGTGACAGATGGAAGCCTCAAACAGTGAAGAGCCCTTCAAAAATGTTGAATAAGGGCTCAAAATAAGCCACTTTACAGTTTACAACATGCCTCAAAATAGTTTACAAATAGGCCTAAAATACTATGCAAGAAATAGGCATACAAGAGAGGTAAAGAAGCAAGTGGTAGCTAGAGACCTTAAACATGGAAGGACCCTAAAAAAAACATGAAAAAGACCTCAAAATAATGCTATTTTCAGTTAGGATCGGAGCCCAAAAATGGAAGCAAGTATGGCTTAGAAAGCATGCAAAAGAAGCTCAAAAAGAGGGAAAATGTAGCTCACCCTTGTAGACCAAACTTCAACAGCCTCTTGGCTTGACAAAAGGTGCTCCTTGCCTCTGAAAAACCAGCTCCAAGTGTTGGAATGGATGGTGTTGGTATGGTGCTAGGTGGTGGTGTAGAAATGGTGTAGGGTTTGGGAGTTTTTGGTGCTTGGAAGAGAAGGAGAGGGAGGATCAATATAGGAGGCTAAGAGCAATTTTTTGTAACCCTCAGATGGGAGCTAGAGCTGCTGTTATATAGGCAAAGGTGTGGGAAAAAGAGGGGGAAAAAAGGGGGGAAAACAATTCAAGTTTCCCCCCAAAAGTGCAGCCCCCCGGATACAATATCTGGGAGGAAACATAATGCATATCTGTAAAGTACCTGGAGAGAGGATCATGGCTAGCTGCTTTTCTAGGGTTTAGGTGGCCGGCCGGCTTTCCCCATGGCCGGCTGGCCGGCCAAGGGTCAAAAGGGTTAATCATGATTAGTGGCCCGCCACCCCAGAAAGAGGGCCTCCCATGTGTGCACAACACAACCATGTGGTCAAAAACTGGAGAAAGTGAACCAGGAGAGAGAAAAAGGCCACTTTTAGGAGGGGTTCAAAAGGGACAAACACAATTACTGGCCGGCCATGTGATATTGGTGGCCTCCCAGGTGTGTACAACACAAATATGTGGTTTGGGGCAAGAAAAAGTGGCCTTATGGTGGTCAACATTGGCTTTGAAGTGAGAAAAACGGGCGACGGAGGGCGATGGAGGAATAAAACTGGTTGTCAGAACAATTACTGGCCTCCCACCCTTCTACGACCTTCCTAACAATGAAACAGAGGTTCTTTCCAAAAATGAGCCCAAACCGATGCAAAATAAAGGTTCGGGGGCCGAAACGCGCAGCCCGAGGTCCCGAAAACTGACTGTTAGGCATCGGGAGTGGTGTTCGACCACGAAGTTGGTCTCTCGGGCCACAGTGTCCCTCAAAAGGAAGTAAATAAGATGCATGCCAAAAACCGGAACAAACGGAGGTGGTTAAGCGGTCCCGAACCGAGGCACACGGCCAACGACTTCGAAAAATCAAAAATCGGACTCCAAACGGGCAAAATGGCCTACGACCACGAAACGTAGCCTACGGCCACTGAGAGATGATCTACGAGACCTCTCCCTCCCTTCGGGAAGAGAAAACAGAGAAAACAGAGCCTGGTTCGCAAACCGAGGTAAAGCATGAAAGAGTCCGAAAGTTCGGAGGCAAGGCCCGCAGCCGAGACTCTGAAACCTCTGAACGAGCACAATATGCACCATCACCAAGCGCTCTGTCGGTGAGGTCTGAGTCTGGTCAAAAATAGGGTGTCTACAAGGGGCCAGAAACATATCTTCCTCGCACTCAATTAATCATGTCCTTTACTTATCCAGATCAAATATAATCATTGGAGAGCACTACAGAAAGAACAACAATCTTTCATTTCAATTACATTTTGTAGTAGAAATGTTCTATTTATTATATACAATTCACGACAACCAATACAGTAATCTGAGAATGAAAAGCACATATAAGTAGCTGCATTAACAAAGTATCACCAATCAATATATATATATATATATTCAATTGAGAATGAATGGTAAACAAATTGACATCTGATTCAGACAAACCAGTAGGTGTGCTCGCAACCTTTTACAAGAGCAATTTCTTGAAGAACTATCTTATTCAAACAGATGGCACAAATTCCATGATGATTTTCACAAGCCACTTGTTTACCCTCCCATATAGTTTGTGTTTCCTTCTGAAAATCACCATCATATTCCAATTCACAAATCGAATCAAATACACTAACCCCTCACGCTCAGTTTGGTTGCTACCAACATGAATCAACAATAAATTAAACAAAAAAAATCCTAACATTTCTCCATAAATTCAACTAAACTAAAACCAACCCAGGTATTCTGCCCATGTTTTTTCAAAAACCCATTTTTAGTAAATCATAAGAACCACGAGATTCAAAGATTTCTTTTTCATTTTCCATTTTTCAATTTTTTTCCCCCTCAATTTTCTTAAGTACCAAACAAGATAGGCTCTGGACTTTTGGGAATCGCCAAGGAATTAATACAGAGGGAAACATGAATCGACATACTTGTTCTTGGATCGATTGGTTGTTGGTTCATTGGTCGTTGCTGAATCTTGGATTGATTGGTCGTTGGTTTGGTGGTTGTAGCAGTGGAGGAAGAGCCCTCACATCTCAGATCTACCATAAATCCAACAGATTTGAAGCCTTCACATCTCATATCGTCGTCGTCCGAGAATGGCACGAAGATGGTGGTAGTGGTGGTATGCGATGGATGTGAGGGTGAAGACGGCGGTGGCCATGGAAAAGGGTAAAGGGCGGGGAGATTGTCATCGATCTGGTGAGGAAAAGAGAAGATGAGGAGAGAAAAAATGTAGAAAGAAGTAAGCCACCGGAAGCGAATCGATGTCCTGAAGCAACAGGCCAAGAAGAGAGAGAGAGGTAATGAAGGTGATGGCGGTGGCCCAACAGTCACAGTGGCAGTGGCGGTGGTGTCGGCGGCACAGGGGAGAGAGAGGAAGTGTAACCGTGTATGGGTTTGAAGAGTTGGGGTTTTCTTTTTGATGATGATGAGTAGGAGGTTAGGGTTTTGGGGTTGAAGAGTTGGAGTTTTTGATTTTTTTTTTTTTGGAGCTCAAAAGTTTTATTTTGGCGTCTATTTTTATTTTGGTCATATTATTCACAATAGAAATTGCATGTCGTAAAAAGTAAATATTTTTAACGGCTTGTATATATGCATCGTGAAAAGTGTACTTTTTAACGCCTGACTTTTTGTGCATCGTAAAAAGTGTAATATTTTTAACGGCTGACTTTTTGTGCGCCGTGAAATGTTCAATATTTTTAACGGCTGGTGTACGCATGTCATGCATAGTTGATGTATTAACGGCATGCCAAATGCACGTTGTAGAAAGTTTTATTATTTACAGCTAATATTGCAAGTCGTAAAAAAATCATCATTATTAGCATTCACGGACTACGCAATAGACACGTGGTTGGGGAATTATTTACAACATACAAAAAAAGCAAGTCGTAAAAGTGAGAAATCATGGCTTGCATTTATTGTATATCATTAATGTGGAGTTGTAAAAACTCAGTTTTGTTGTAGTGATAATTGCATGAATGCTCTGTTTCTAGCTTCCAATTTAAAAAAAAGATATGAAATTTAATTGTTCTAGTTGTTGATCTTTTGCTTTTCTGTTCTTCAGTGGATGACACATACATGTTGATCGTGGATGGGCAACGAGAAACTGAAATTGCAATAAGATGTCATTGTAATATGAGCATACAGGAGGAAGAGCCGAAGAACTGCTCCAAGAGCCTCATACCATGGAATGCGTTCAAAGAGTACGTTCCACAGGAGATCAAATGTAGAAAATTTACATATTGCTCTTGTACATATTGCTCTTGTGGGGAAATGAGAAGACGAGTGGCTGATAGATCGTCTGATGTCAGAAACATTGTTGCTGAAACTGTTGGCACTACAAGAATTAACACTTTTGGCAACAAAAAAATTGGTCGCTAAAAGTCAATTTTTGGTCGGCAAAAATTATCCGCGACCAATTTTTTTGGTCGCTACTTTGGTCGCCAATTGAGGGTCGGCAAAAGTAATTCGCGACCAAAATTTTGGTTGGTCGGCAAAAGTTAGATTTGCCGACTAAATTTTTGGTCGCTAAATATTTAATGACCGCGACTAATTCATTTTGTCGCTAAAACACTTTGGTCGCGAAAAGTGATATTTTCCCGACCAAATTTCTTAGTCGCCAATTGTCACATTTCGCGACCAAAAAGTTTGGTCGCCAATTATCACATTTCGCGACCAAGTTTTTTGGTTGCCAATTATCACATTTCACGACCAAAAAATTTGGTCACCATTTGTTACTTTTCGCGACCAAAACTTTTGGTCGGAAAAAATGAGTTTCCACGACCAAGAGCTGTTTTGGTCGGCAATAGATGTGTTTTTTGCGACCAAAACTCTTGGTCGACAATTGTCATTTTTTGCGAAAAAAAATTATTTATTTGTCGCGACTAATAAATTGGTCGCCAAAGCAGGAAAACAATACACATGTAGTTCCTAATAATTCATTCAATCCATAATAAACCTATAATTTTAAAGCATCATTCAAATTAACTGAATCATTAAATATTTTCTTACTTTCCAATTTCCCAATAGGCAATAACATAGCACATAAATTCAAGGAATGGCACAAGTGACGTTCCATACAGTGGTAAACCCAACAACTACTGATTCAATTCCTCAAGTGAGTCAAATGAGATTAAAACAATTAGCCACAGTTCTTGCTTGCTATGCAGCCACCAATGTTTCTTTTCCTAAAACACAAACAAAACTAAAAGCTACAAATAAACTAAGCAAGAAAAAAATTCAGAGATCTCGAGAGAGTGAATTGTCAGCAGAAAACCACAACGGTGCTCTCCCTCCCTACAACTCATCCTGCAAATACAAAGCAACAAACAAGATATATCAAAGTGGATCCTTTGTGGAACAGACATGATTGATTCTGGCCTTGAACCCTTTGTTGAAGTTACTCTCTACCCAAACCATGAAAAAAATCAATATCTTTATTATTGTTCGAAAAGAAAATAACTTAAACAGGGTAAGAACATACCGAAGAAACAGCCCTATTTCCAGCCCATCAGTCACCATTACCATTAGAGCTTGATTTCCCAACTTTTGATCCATTTTTCAATGATGGCCCCATCGATATTGTTTTAGCCACGTCAAATGTTTCTGGGAACAAAGAAAAATTATGTCACTATGAAACAGCACTACCAAACAAAGATAATAAAATCTCAACAAACTTCACTACAACATACCTTGAAAAGCCCCAGAGTGCTTCAGTCGTTCAAGAACAATAGCTAAGGCAGGTCCTTGAATATCTTTCAAATTCTTGGTCACCTAGTCATGTAACAAGACAATAAACTTAGGAGTTCTGCTAGTTTTTTCACAAAAACCAAAGGAGGCACCAAAAATTTTTGTCTACATACTGTATCAGGACCACAAACTCTGAAAATTTCACCAATGCATACTTAATCTGTTTTACGAACATCTGCTGATTTATCCTATATATAAATGCAAAACCAAGCAATTAGAGCTATAAACAACCCCAAAATAAGAAACAACCAGGAACAAAATAGTGAACCGAACTCAACGTTAAAGGTTTGCAATTTTTTATAGCAATGTTTTATATTTTAATGGCAATTGAAAAACAATGTTAAAGGTTTGCTCATACGGAACTTAGTTCTACAGACTATAGCAAGGAAAGAATGCTATTGAAACCTTAACAAAAAAGGCGCTCTAAATTTGCCGCGATTTTTCCATCAGTTTCCATCTCTTGCACGACCCCTCTCTTGCGTTCTAAAGTCACAGCTTATGCTGCTACAGTCTAAGGCATCAGTGCCACCACCATATCAGCAACACTCACGCCCATCTCACAGCTGCAGCTTCAGATCCAGCTCAGCTTCTGTTCCTATATCTGTCTGTTAGAGATGTTAGATATTTGTTAGAGTTAGATATTAGTTAGAAGATTGGTTACAAGTTTGTTAGACAAGTTGTTAGATAGTTAGACAGTTAGAATAATTGAACCATGTTTACTAACAGACGGATAGACCTCAATCTTGACATATACTCATGGGTATTTAGAGAGGGACCTCTTTTATTCTTTTATCATTCTCTAGCTTATTAGGATATAACCACTCAAATATTGCTAGAAAATAATCATCCAGGAGGAGAATATTTATAAATATAATACACTGCTTACTGTTTAATACTAATATATCATAACCACACTTCAAAATGCATCTTCTACCCTCTACAGCTCCAACACCAAGTCTGCAGTGTAAACAATAGAACTAAGTGAGGTTAATTACGAAAATAGTTGGACCACTGTAATAATTATATCTACATTAGTGCCTTACATGCTACAAATTTTCAGGAGGACATGATACCTGAACCCATATATGACTTGTACTAATTAGAGAATGTAAGTGTGAAACTAGATTGGGGCCTCAAGTAGGATGGCTTCCCTTCATGCATATCGAGAAAATTTAGTTACATCTTCAGCAGCCAAATAGTGATAATAAATTCCAAGATCTACGGTCCATAGTCTAGTCTCTGTCACACTATAATCACCAGACTCTGGAATGTAGATTGGACTTTGGGATAGGAGATATATATGTACTTACAGCCTGCATCTGTTTTGATCCAGAATTCCCTGTTCGCATTTGAATCGCTTCCACTGAGTGTGACTTGGGGTGGGTTGGAGTGGCTCTTGAAGAGTCTAATGCTCTCTTGAGAGGGCTCTCTGAGGAAATATCATGATATCTTCGTCTGGGAGCATTCCATCTTCATTATTGTAAACCCCCCTCATAGGTGATGTTGTTCTTTATGTCATTTTTACGAGGCTTAAGAGATTTTCGTGCAGCCGTGGAGCTTTCAGGATGGACTTTCCTACGGAACATGTGGAGGATCTGTATGCAGTCATTTGTTGAATTAGGAAACCAATCAGAGAATACATAACCTGGACTTGCTAATGCATCCTGTAGGATTCAGATTCAGTGAAATACTCAGAAAAGCTTAGTGACAACCATCCGATTGGTTTATTGACACTTCACATTATGTTCTTTGTAATTGAATTACAGATGATATTGTGCTTGGAGCAATGGTAAGATGCTCGGGATGCCAAGCATGAGAACATGGGTTTCAATATGAGGGCAGCCACTTTGTGCATATTATATAGAAGATCAAGTCTGTATCCAGTCTATCCCTCCTAACATCCTCAATTATGGGGATATTTTTTTTTTTTATCTTAATGGTACCAACAAAACCACGTCTAGGAGATGCAGTGCTGTGTGTGCTCATTTCAGAAGATTTAGTATCTAAGCCTATGTTAGGTAGACACTTCAAAATAAATCAAATATCTGTATGTGTCTGACACTTTCCATCGGATGCTTCTTACATATTTACATTTAACACTATCATTATATATATATATATATATATATATATTGTTGTATAATTGATTTAAAATAAGTAAAATGCCTTTTTGACACTATATGTTTCCATTTTGTCTCACATAATATATTAAAAATAATATATAAAAAAATTGACCTTTTTTTGCCGAGTTTGCATACCTTAAATTTGAGATTTGTTGGGTCCGGCATTTTGATATGCATTGCACCCAAGTTCATGTAATAGAGGTCTAAACTAGAAGTACACATACCTTATGCAGTTTTGTCTCAGATGAAGCAGAGTCAACATTTCCCCCAGTCGATATGGTGCAGCTCCGAGAAGAACCATGAACCATTCTTTTCTTCAGTATCTTTTTCCTGGGGTGTATGGCTGATTTATCTGTCTCCTTTTCTGTCCATTTTTCTCCCCTCTCGCTTTTGTCTACATAATTTTCCTCTGCTATTTTTGTCCCCTGAAACAGCTCCCCAAGCGATGTTCTATGTTCCTTCTTTACCACTGTGGTTGTTTCTGGCAACTCAATTGCTGATCCAAACAGATAGCCCTGGAGTGGACAGATTGTTGTTCCATTCTCATTGGTCTCTGTGCCTTCCAATGGCTTTCCGCTAAGTGTAATGGTGCTACCATGGCTGCTTCTTCCAGTACTAACATAACTGTTTCTTCCAGTACTAACATGACTGTTTCTCCCAGATGAGTCATTGCAACCGTCTCCTTTAGCCCCTATCACCTTCTCCAACTCATCATTAATAAGCTTCAGTTCATTCTCTGTTACTTCTGTTTCTTTTTCAGTTATGTTCTCAACTGATGTGGCAAATGTTGGCGTTGATGGGTCTGTGATGACTGGGTCCGAACCAAGAGTACCTATGGTAAGGAAGCCATGGAAGAGCTCGGAAATCGCAACTGAAGATTCTTCTTCAAAGTCGTCTGCTTCTACTCTTGCTACTTCTAGGCTGGAAAATGATTTTTGCAGATGGTTGTCTCTTTGTGCTTTGCCTAAGGATTTAGTGCCAAAATTTGACTTTGGGTAGTACTGTTGGTCATCCAGTGATGGCTTCCCTGAAAGACAAGTACAAGAAATCCCTGACAGAAGAAATGTTAAATAATTGGGATAATGGTGAGGTTAGTTGGGAGGGATGTCATGTAGGTTTGTGTTTTCAAATGCATCTCAAAAGAATTAATGGCATATTATGCTTTGCTGTTGTTTTAAATATTATGGATCATGACTCATGGGCTTGTTGATGCTTACCATTATCTCAATTTTCAGTACAGGAATCGGGGACATGTAGAAATAGCAATGGAGGAATATTGATTGGGAAAACAATTAGCATTATACTCAAAAGGGAATGTCAAGTGTAACAATCTTACAGTATGTAGTTCATTCAGTTGAACTTGAAGCTGTACTCCAGCTATAAATAAGCATGCAGCATGGAGAGTTGCTAAGTACACTGGTCTTATGCGGTTAATTATTTCCAAGTATGTAACAGCTACTTTGCTTTGAAGCTGTCTTTCCTAAACAACTCTTGACTTATCGAATTTCCAGTGATCTACTGATTATGCTACTAGATTATATTGGTCTTACCACAAATATTATAATGACTACTCATGATTATGTTTAATCCTGCACTTACAGTCTTACTCTAATATGTGCACCAATCTTTTCATTATTGCTTTAGCAAAGCGTTAGCAGAAAAATATGTAAGGGTATACATGACTTACCTACGCTAAAATCCTTCAGTGGTTCATTGGCCCGGAACTTGCGATGCATCCAACCAAGTAACTGCAATCAAGATATATGAAAATATGAACTCAGAAAATATTAAGAACAGTTTTCATCATCCAAATTTCAACATAAATTGGAGTTACGTTCATTTTTTTGATCTTTCTTCAGAGTGCTTGATTTAGATCACTTCGGCAGTAGGAGGAAGTGAGAAATGATGTGCTTTTCGTATTAAGGACTATGACTATTTAATGAATGTGACGCCAAAAATGTGTCCTGAAAGGCTCCAAGGACCTCAAATTAAGGCAGGTAGAGAGAAACATTGAGAAAGTTACAAGATTTGGTTGGCTATTTTGTGTCAAAATCGAATAATGTGGCCTAATGGGGAGTGGGGTCAGAGGACCCCATGAGCTCATGATTTTATCTGGCTGTGCACTTGTGAGGTTGGTCTCCTGGTTTAGTACATGGTTAGCGGTTTGGTCTGCACCTATCAGGACACATGCCTTCTTATAGTTATGTCATTGGACTTTCCAATTTGAGTGGAGTCCAGAGCTATGTTACATTGATTATTATCATGCTTTATTATAACATTCTTAGTTAGTTATGATATGGTAAATTGTAACATTAGTAGATTGCTATAAAAACAATTTCATAGGCTTAACAAAATGTTATCCTTTGGTATTTTTAGTAACTTTTAACTATTTCATAGCATTCAAAAATTGTTATAATATATTTACGATAGCGTTCAACAATAACATTCGATAAATGTTATTAAAAATGATACACTTTTAATAACATCGGCAAACATAGCATTCCAACGAATGCTATTACTTACTTTTGATAGCATTCATCGAATGCTATAAAATGTGTTTTTTGTTATAGTGTGATGAAAAGAAAAATGTTTCTCATCCAATCCAATGTCTACAAGCAAACTGATCAATTGAACTTGTATCAATTTCAGTGTAAATATGTGCTACCATTTAGATCATTATATTACCTATCCTGCAGAAGAAGGGAACTAGTCAACATCTTATATAAGAACTAGTTATCAAGTTCAAAAGTACTGTGGAATATGCTAACATACTCAAAAACTGAATTATGATAAGAGATCTGCAGTGGATGTTAGAACATAGAATAAGTACATAAAATGACTATACAGGAAAGATTACAGTTGTGTGGAAGGCTCCTACCATAAATAATATGGAAAATTGTCAAATGAGATCTGTAGTTCTCTACCATCAATAATGGGATAAAATAGGAAAATGCAAATAAATAAACAATGCTCAAATTCAAAGTGAACCCACCAAATCAAATCAATTGGTTCATGCAATTAGAAAAATATAGAAGTACCTCTTAATTTGTGCAGGAGCAATTAATAAAACTTGTCTGGTTGAATAGAGTACAAAAGGAACTGCAAACAAGCAAAATGATCTAATTTTTTTTTGCTTAAATAGACAAAAAGTAGTTAAAAAAGACAACCAAACAATTCCTAAGTTAGGAAAGGCAAAAAGATAACATGGATAATTGTATACCTCAAGAACCATGATCACAAATTCTGAATGCTCCCACTAATGCTAGAAGATACCAAAGTACAAAAAGTCTATCATAGGTGGGTTTGGGAAGATTCATTACTCATAAATACTTGAGTCAATAAGCCAACTATAATGAAACATTACTTATTAGAGAACACATAAAAAGCTGTCTGACATGGACAACACAATAAAATGAATAATATATTAGCATGACATAATATTCATTCTACTTTGCAGAAAATTTATACACAACTGAGATTAGAAGAAAAATATAACTAGAAAGGCCTTTCTTCCATATAAAATAAACAACAAAATTAAAACTCTCCCCAACTTCAACAACCATGTACTTTCTTTAATTTAAAGGGAAAAAGAAAAAAAGAAAAGACAAAAATAGAGCAGCACTTTGTATCACATCCTTAAACCACATGCATTGTTCAGTAGAAATTTATGTTATACAAAATTTTTAACAGCAGAAATTAATTACTAAGACTCTATTGTTTATTAAAATTTTGATCAATGAAAACCACTTAAAATTCCACTCCAGTAAACCATATAGTAATAAAAATAACAAAATGACTCTTAACAACATGTATAGCCACAACGGTAGCTAATGGATCATACGCAACTATAATTTTTGAAAACAAAAAAATCAGAATCAACCAAAACACATATATACAAATCAAAACTGAAGCTTTTGAAAAAGTACCAAGGTGTGTTTACCTCCAAATAAAATGAACACAAGAAATAACAGAACTGAGATGACAAATCTCATCTTTGCAATGCCATTGTGACATTTTGTCGAGCACCTTGCAGACACAAAAAGTATATAGCATGACTCATCTTTGCTATACACAGAGAAACTATACAGATGAGAGAAAAAACAATCCAAAATCAGCAAATAAAGATCATTTCGAAACCCCTTTCAGAAAATAAAATCAGCAAATACAGATGACAAACCATTTTTGAAACGGTGCAATGATAGAAACCATTCCGAAACCCCTTTCAGAAAATAAAGATCATTTCAGAAACCCATTTCAATCATAGAAGAAATTTTTCAGAGCTGAATTCAAAACTATTTCACTCATCAGATCAGAGAAGAACCAGATTTCAGAAAAATAGAGAGAGAAATGGAAGTTTTCTTACCTGTGATAATGGTGGCCCAGAGCAAGAGCTACGAAACCTAAGTCCAAGACTTGGACTGCGGCTGTTCTTCTCCTTCTCCCTCATTCTCACTGCTGCGGCGGCTGTGTTAATAAGACCTTAGGTTTTTATTTATTTATGTATTTATATTATTAACCTTAAAATAATTACTCTCCTTGTTTTATTATTATTATTATTATTAGCCTGGTGGACTTTCATAATAAATTTATTTAAAGTTTAAGATTAATTAAATTATCTTTTAACAATATTTAATTTAGAGATGAAAGATTATTTTCTTCATTAAAAGGTACATCTTTTGTGATAAAATTTATTTTCATCATTAGTTAAAGACTCTTTTTGTTGTATGTTCAAGAGATTGATGGCGAGCTTGAGGCCTTCAGTGACTAAAGAGGAGAATAGGAAGAAGCTGAAGGAGACAATTTCGAAGACTAGAAGCTTCTTGCCGGCGACGATGCCGACGTCGCAAACGGAGGGCTTTTCGAGGCGATGATGGTTTGGGGTGATAAGAAAGATGCCTCCGAAAACGGCGATCGTAAGAAACACTCTGCCCCCAACAGTATTGAACGCACTCCATCTAGGAATGGCAACGGGGCGGGGCCGAGGAACACACTCCCCGTTCCCGATCCCCGATGGTCGAATTTCCCCCGACCCGGCCCCGATCCCCGACGGGGAACCTAGGATATGCATGCCAAAAACCGGAACAAGACGGAGTGGTTAAGCGGTCCCGAACCGAGGCACACGGCCGACGACTTCGAAAAAATCAAAAATTCGGGACTCCCAAACGGGCAAAATGGCCTACGCCACGGAAACGTAGCCTACGGCCACTGAGAGATGATCTACGAGACCTCTCCTCCCTTCGGGAAGAGAAAACAGAGAAACAGAGGCCTGGTTCGCGAAACCGAGGTAAAGCAGAAAGAGTCCGAAAAGCTTTCGGAGGCAAGGCCCGTTCGCCGAGGACTTCTGAAACCTCTGAACGAGCAACAATAATGCACAATCACCAAGCGCTCTGTCGGTGAGGTCCTGAGTCTGGTCAAAAATAGGGTGTCTTACAAAGGGGCCAGAAACCCATATCTTCTCGGCACTCAATTAATCATCGTCCTTTACTTTCCCAGATCAAATATAATCATTGAAGAGCACTACAGAAAGAAACAACAATCTTTCCATTTCAATTACATTTTGTAGTAGAAATGTTCTATTTTATTATATACAATTCACGACAACCAATACAAGTAATCTGAGATTGACAAAGCACATATAAGTAGCTGCAATTAACAAAAGTTCACAATCAATATATATATATATATATTCAATTGAGAAATGAATGGTAAACAAATTGCATCTGATTCAGAACAAACCAGTAAGGTTGTGCTCGCAACCCTTTTTTTTAACAAGAGCAATTTCTGAAGAACTGTCTTAATCAAACAGATGGCACAAATTCCATGATTGATTTTCAACAAGCCACTTGTTTTACGCCTCCCATATAGTTTGTGGTTTCCTTCCTGAAAATCAACCATCATATTCCGAT
This sequence comes from Camellia sinensis, assembly GCF_004153795.1. Classification (NCBI taxonomy): domain Eukaryota; kingdom Viridiplantae; phylum Streptophyta; class Magnoliopsida; order Ericales; family Theaceae; genus Camellia; species Camellia sinensis. The sequence goes on from NW_021026500.1 coordinate 1,166,826, forward strand.
TTCACAAATCGATACAAAAATACAACTAACCCTCCTCACGCTCAGTTTGGTTGCCACCCGAACATGAATCAAACAATAAATTAAACAAAAAGAAACCTAACATTTCTCCCATAAATTCAACTAAACTAAAACCAACCCAGGTATTCTGCCCCATGTTTTTTTAAAACCCATTTTAGTAAATCATAAGAAACCACGAGATTCAAAGATTTTCTTTTTTCATTTTCCATTTTTCAATTTTTTCGCCCCTCAAATTTGCTTAAGTACCAAACAAGATAAGGCCTCTGGACTTTTGGGAATCGCCAAAGGAATTAATACAGAGGGAAACATGAATCGACATACTTGTTCTTGGATCGATTTGGTTGTTGGGTTCATTGGTCGTCTGCTGAATCTTGATTTGATTGGTCGTTGGTTTGGTGGTTGTAGCAGTGGAGGAAGAGCCCTCACATCTCAAGATCTCCATAAATCCAACAGATTTGAAGCCTTTCACATCTCATATGACGTCGTCGTCCGACGAAATGGCACGAAGATGGTGGTAGTGGGTGGTATGCCGATGGATGTGGGGTGAAGAACGGCGGTGGCCCATGGAAAAGGGTAAAAGGGCGGGGAGATTGCAATCGTATCTGAGTGGAGGAAAAGAGAAGATGAGGAAGAGAAAAAATGTAGAAAGAAAGTTAAAAGGCCACCGGAAGCGAATCGATGTCCATAAGCACCAGGCCAAGAAGGAGAGAGACGAGGTAATGAAGGTGAATGGCGTGGCCCAACAGCCAAAGTGGCAGTGGCGTGGTGTCGGCGGCACAGGGGAGAGAGAAGGAAGTGTAACCGTGTAATGGGTTTGAAAGAGTTTGGGGTTTTCTTTTGAATGATGATGAGTAGGAGGTTAGGGTTTTGGGGGTTGAAGAGTTGGAAGTTTTTTTGATTTTTTTTTTTTTTGGAAGCTCAAAAGTTTTATTTTGGCGTCTTAATTTTTATTTTGGTCATATTATTTCACAATAGAAATTGCAAATGTCGTAAAAAAGTAAATATTTTTAAACGGCTTGTATATATGCATCGTGAAAAAGTGTCTTTTTTAAACGCCTGACTTTTTGATTGCATCGTAAAAAAGTGTAATATTTTTAACCGGCTGACTATTTTTGTGCGCCGTGAAATGTCAAATATTTTTAACGGCTGGTGTTACGCATGTCATGCATAGTTGATTGTTATTATACGGCATGCCAAAAATGCACGTTGTAGAAAGTTTTATTATTTTACAGTTAATAAATATTGCAAGTCGTAAAAAAATCATCATTATTAGCATTCACGGACTACCAATTAGAACACGTGGTTGGGGAATTATTTACACATACAAAAAAAAGCAGTCGTAAACGTGAGAAAATCATGGCTTGCATTTATTGTATATCATTAATGTGGAGGTAAAAACTCAGTTTTTGTTGTAGTGATAATTGCAATGAATGCTCCTGTTTCTAGCTTCCAATTTAAAAAAAAGATATTGAAATTTAATTGTTCTAGTTGTTGATCTTTGCTTTCTCTCTGTTCTTATCAGTGGATGACAAACATAACATGTTGATCGTGGATGGGCAACCGAGAAACCTGACAAAATTGCGCAATAAGATGTCAAGTTGTAATATGAGCATACAGGAGAAGAGCCGAAGAAACTGCTACAAGAACCCTCATACCATGGAAATGCGTTCAAAAGGAGTACGTTCCACAGAGAATCAAATGTAGAAAATTTACATATTGCTCTTGTACATATTGCTCCTTGTGGGGAAAATGAGAGAGAGTGGCTGATAGATCGTCTGATGTAGAACATTGTTGCTAGAAACTGTTGGCACTACAAGAATTAACACTTTTGGCAAACAAAAAAATTGGTCGCTAAAAAAGTCAATTTTTGTCGTCAAAAATTATCCGCGACCAATTTTTTTGGTCGCTACTTTGGTCGCCAATTGAGGGTCGGCAAAAGTTAATTCGCGACCAAAATTTTGCTTGGTCGGCAAAGTTAGATTTGCCCCCGGACTAAATTTTTGGTCGCTAAATATTTAATGAACCGCCGACTAATTCATTTTGTCGCTAAAACACTTTTTGGTCGCGAAAAGTGATATTTTCCTGACCAAATTTCTTAAGTCGCCAATATGTCACATTTCGGCGACAAAAAAGTTTGGTCGCCAATTATCACATTTCGCGCTGCAAGTTTATTTGGTTGCCCAATTATCACCATTTCAACGACCAAAAAATTTGGTCACAATTTGTACTTTTTTCGCGACCAAATAGACTTTTGGTCGGAAAAATGAGTTTCCACGACCAAAGAGCCTGTTTTGGTCGCAAATAGATGTGTTTTTTGGCGACCAAAACCTTTGGTCCGACAATTGTCATTTTTTGCGAAAAAAATTAATTTATTTGTCGCGACTAATAAATTGGTCCGCCAAAGCAGGAAAACAATACACCTTGTAATTCCTAAATAATTCAATTCAATCGCATAATAAACCTGATAATTTTAAATTCATCAATTCAAATTAACTGAAATCATTAACATTGCGACACATACACCTAATTTCATCTAACATTTGACACAATACACCTATTCTAAGTTTTCATTCGCGGCAAGTCACATCCATCTAGCATAACAATTTGAAAACAGATAACTATTTGTTATCCATGCGCAGCTATCAACAAATAAAACTACTAATATTTGGTTAACCATACATCCATCCAAAAATATTTATACTCCTAAATTGCTTATAGACTGCAAGTCGTAGTCTTGTACAATTTAACTTCCGTGAACATTGTTTAGAATATGTTGGGGAGGATGCGTCGTCTAGTTGTGAACAGACATGAATTGAATTCTGGCCTTGAATCCGCTTTGTTGAAGTTACTCTCTATCCCAAACCATTGAAAAAAATCATATCTTTATTATTGTTCGAAAAGAAAAATACTTAAAACAGGGTAAGAACATACCGAAGAAACAGCCCTATTTCCAAGGCCCATCAGTCACCATTACCAATTAGAGCTTGATTTCCCAAACTTTTGATCCATTTTTTTCAATGATGGCCCCATCGATATTGTTTTTAAGCCACGTCCAAATGTGTTCTGGGAACAAAGAAAAATTTATGTCACTATGAAACAGCACTACAAACAAAGATAATAAAATCTCAACAAACTTCACTACACAACCTTGAAAAGCCCAAGAGTGCTTCAAGTCGTTGCAAAGAACAATAGCTAAGGCCAGGTCCTTGAATATATTTCAAAATTCCTTTGGTCACCTAGTCATCGTAACAAGAACAACTAAACTCAGGAGTTCTGCTAGTTTTTTTCACAAAAACCAAAGGAGGCGCACCAAAAATTTTTGTCTACATACTGTATCAGGACCAACAAACTCTGAATTTCACAATGCATACTTTAATCTGTTTACGAACATCTGGGCTGATTTATCCTATAATATAAATGCAAAAAACCAAAGCAATTAGAGCTATAAACAACCCGCAATAAGAAACAACACAGGACAAAATAGTGAAACCGAAACACGTTAAAGGTTTGCAATTTTTATAGCCAAATGTTTTATATTTAATGGCAATTGAAAACATGTTAAAGTTTGCTCAATACGGAACTTAGTTCTACAGACTATAAGCAAGGAAGAAATGCTATTGAAACCTTAACAAAAAAGGCGGCTCTAAATTTGCCGCGATTTTTATTCCATCAGTTTCCAATCTCCTTGCACGATCCCTCTCTTTGCGTTCTAAGTCACAGCTTATGCTGCTACAGTCTAAGGCATCAGTGCCACCACCATATCAGCACACTCAACGCCCATCTCACAGCTGCAGCTTCAGATCCAGCTCAGCTTCTGTTCCTATATCTGTCTGTTAGAGATATTAGATATTTGTTAGAGTTAGATTTAGTAAGAAAGATTGGTTACAAGTTTGTTACAAGTTGTTAGATAGTTAGACAGTTAGAATAATTGAACCATGTTTTACTAACAGACGGATAGACCTCAATCTTGACATATACTCATGGGTATTTAGAGAGGGACCTCTTTTATTCTTTTATCATTCTCTAGCTTTATTAGGATATAACACTCAATATTGCTAGAAAATAATCATCTAGGAGGAGAATATTTATAAATATAATACACTGCTTACTGTTTAATACTAATATATCATAACCACACTTCAAATGCATTCTTCTGCCCTCTAACAGCTCCAACACCAAAGTCTGCAGTGTAAACAATAGAAACTGAGTGAGGTTACTTACGAAAATAGTTGGACCACTGTAATAATTATATCTACATTAGTGCCTTACATGCTACAAATTTTCAGGAGGACATGATACTCTGAACCCATATATGACTTGTACTAATTAGAGAATGTAAGTGTGAAACTAGATTGGGGCCTCAAAGTAGGATGGCTTCCTTCATGCATATCGAGAAATTTTAGTTCATCCTTCAGCAGCCAAATAGTGATAATAAAATTCCAAGATCTACGGTCCATAATCTAGTCTCTGTCACACTATAATCACCAGACTCTGGAATGTAGATTGGATTTTGGGATGGGATATATATGTATTACAGCTGCATCTGTTTGATCCAGAATTCCCTGTTCGTATTTGAATCGCTTCCACTGAGTGTGACTTGGGGTGGGTTGGATGGCTCTTGAAGAGTCTAATGCTCTCTCGAGAGGGTCTCTGAGGAAATTCATGATAATCTTCATCTGGGAGCATTCCATCTCATTATTGTAAACCCCCTCATAGGTGATGTTGTTCTTTATGTCATTTTTACGAGGCTTAAGAAGATTTTCCATGCAGCCGTGGAGCTTTCAGGATGGACTTTACTGTGAACATGTGGAGGATCTGTATGCAGTAATTTGTTGAATTAGGAACCAATCAGAGAATACATAACCTGGACTTGGTAATGCATCCTGTAGGATTCAACTTCAGTGAAATACTCAGAAAAGCTTAGTGACAACCATCCGATTGGTTTATTGACACTTCACATTATGTTCTTTGTAATTGAATTACAGATGATATTGTGCTTGGAGCAATGGTAAGATGCTCGGGATGCCAAGCATGAGAACATGGGTTTCAATATGAGGGCAGCCACTTTGTGCATATTATATAGAAGATCAAGTCTGTATCCAGTCTATCCCTCCTAACATCCTCAATTATGGGGAATTTTTTTTTTTTTTTATCTTAATGTACCAACAAAACCACGTCTAGGAGATGCAGTGCTGTGTGTGCTCATTTCAGAAGATTTAGTATCTAAACCTATGTTAGGTAGACACTTCAAAATAAATCAAATATTTGTATGTGTCTGACACTTTCCATCGGATGCTTCTTACATATTTACATTTAACACTATCATTATATATATATATATATATATATATATTGTTGTATAATTGTTTAAAATAAGTAAAATGCCTTTTTGACACTATATGTTTCCATTTTGTCTCACATAATATATTAAAAATAATATATAAAAAAAATTGACCTTTTTTTTGCCGAGTTTGCATACCTTAAATTTGAGATTTGTTGGGTCCGGCATTTTGATATGCATTGCACCCAAGTCATGTAATAGAAGGTCTAAACTAGAAGTACACCATACCTGCAGTTTTGTCTCAGATGAAGCAGAGTCAACATTTCCCCCAGTCGATTGGTGCAGCCTCCGAGAAGAACCATGAACAATTCTTTTCTTCAGTTCTTTCCTGGGGTGTATGGCTGATTTATCTGTCTCCTTTTCTGTCCTTTTTCTCCCCTCTCGCTTTTGTCTACATAATTTTCCTCTGCTATTTTTGTCCCTGAAACAGCTCCCAAGCGATTTCTATGTTCCTTCTTTACCACTGTGGTTGTTTCTGGCAACTCAATTGCTGATCCAAACAGATAGCCCTGGAGTGGACAGATTATTGTTCCATTCCATTGGTCCTGTGCCTTCCAATGGCTTTCCCTAAGTGTAATGGTGCTACATGGCTGCTTCTTCCAGTACTAAAACATAACTGTTTCTTCCAGTACTAACATGACTGTTTCTCCCAATGAGTCATTGCAACCGTCTCCTTTAGCCCCTATCACCTTCTCCAACTCATCATTAATAAGCTTCAGTTCATTCTCTGTTACTTCTGTTTCTTTTTCAGTTATGTTCTCACTGATGTGGCAAATGTTGGCGTTGATGGGTCTGTGATGACTGGGTCCGAACCAGAGTACCTATGGTAAGGAAGTCATGGAAGAGCTCGAAATCGCAACTGAAGATTCTTCTTCAAAGTCGTCTGCTTCTACTCTTGCTGCTTCTAGGCTGGAAAATGATTTTTGCAGATGGTTGTCCTCTTTGTGCTTTGCCTAAGGATTTAGTGCCAATTTTGACTTTGGGTAGTACTGTTGGTCATCCAGTGATGGCTTCCCTGAAAGACAAGTACAAGAATCCCTGACAGAAGAAATGTTAAATAATTGGGATAATGAGGTTAGTTAGAGATGTCATGTAGGTTTGTGTTTTCAAATGCATCTCAAAAGAATTAATGGCATATTATGCTTTGCTGTTGTTTAAAATATTATGGATCATGACTCATGGGCTTGTTGATGCTTACCATTTCTCAATTTTCAGTACAGAATCGGGGACATGTAGAAATAGCAATGGAGGAATATTGATTGGGAAACAATTAGCATTATAACTCAAAAGGGAATGTCAAGTGTAACAATCTTACAGTATGTAGTTCATTCAGTTTGAACTTGAAGCTTACTCCAGCTATAAATAAGCATGCAGCATGGAGAGTTGCTAAGTACACTGGTCTTATGCGGTTAATTATTTCCAAGTATGTAACAGCTACTTTGCTTTGAAGCTGTCTTCCTAAACAACTCTTGACTTATCGAATTTCCAGTGATCTACTGATTATGCTACTAGATTATATTGGTCTTACCACAAATATTATAATGACTACTCATGATTATGTTTAATCCTGCACTTACAGTCTGACCTAATATGTGCACCAATCTTTTCATTATATGCTTTAGCAAAGCGTTAGCAGAAAAATATGTAAGGGTATACATGACTTACCTACGCTAAAATCCTTCAGTGGTTCATTGGCCCGAACTTGCGATGCATCCAACCAAGTAACTGCAATCAAGATATATGAAAATATGAACTCAGAAAATATTAAGAACAGTTTTCATCATCCAAATTTCAACATAAATTGGAGTTACGTTCATTTTTTTGATCTTTCTTCAGAGTGCTTGATTTAGATCACTTCGGCAGTAGGAGGAAGTGAGAATGATGTGCTTTCCGTATTAAGGACTATGACTATTTAATGAATGTGAGCCAAAAATGTGTCCTGAAAGGCTCCAAGGACCTCAAATTAAGGCAGGTAGAGAGAAACATTGAGAAAGTTACAAGATTTGGTTGGCTATTTTGTGTCAAAATCGAATAATGTGGCCTAATGGGGAGTGGGGTCAGAGGACCCCATGAGCTCATGATTTTATCTGGCTGTGCACTTGTGAGGTTGGTCTCCTGGTTTAGTACATGGTTAGCGGTTTGGTCTGCACCTATCAGGACACATGCCTTCTTATAGTTATGTCATTGGACTTTCCAATTTGAGTGGAGTCCAGAGCTATGTTACATTGATTATTATCATGCTTTATTATAACATTCTTAGTTAGTTATGATATGGTAAATTGTAACATTATAGATTGCTATAAAAACAATTTCATAGGCTTAACAAATGTTATCCTTTGGTATTTTTAGTAACTTTTAACTATTTCATAGCATTCAAAAATTGTTATAATATAATTTACGATAGCGTTCACAATAACATTCGATAAATGTTATTAAAAATGATACACTTTTAATAACATGGGCAAACATAGCATTCCAACGAATGCTATTACTTACTTTTGATAGCATTCATCGAATGCTATAAAATGTGTTTTTTGTTATAGTGTGATGAAAAGAAAAATGTTTCTCATCCAATCCAATGCTACAAGCAAACTGATCAATTGAACTTGTATCAATTTCAGTGTAAATATGTGCTTCCATTTAGATCATTATATTACCTATCCTGCAGAAGAAGGGAACTAGTCAACATCTTATATAAGAACTAGTTATCAAGTTCAAAAGTACTGTGGAATATGCTAACATACTCAAAACTGAATTATGATAAGAGATCTGCAGTGGATGTTAGAACATAGAATAAGTACATAAAATGACTATACAGGAAAATTACAGTTGTGGGAAAGGCTTCTACCATAAATAATATGGAAAATTGTCAAATGAGATCTGTAGTTCTCTACCATCAATAATGGGATCAAAATAGGAAAATGCAAATAAATAAACAATGCTCAAATTCAAAGTGGACACCACAATCAAATCAATTGGTTCATGCAATTAGAAGAATATAGAAGTACCTCTTAATTTGTGCATGGCAATTAATAAAACTTGTTGGTTGAATAAGATACAAAGGAATTGCAAACAAGCAAAATGATCTAATTTTTTTTCCTTAAATAGACAAAAAGTAATTAAAAAGACAACCAAACAATTCCTAAGTTAGGAAAGGCAAAAAGATAACATGGATAATTGTATACTCTAAGAACCATGATCACAAATTGCTGAATGCTCCCACTAATGCTAGAAGATACCAAATTACAAAATGTCTATCATAGGTGGGTTTGGGAGATTCATTACTCATAAATACTTGAGTCAATAAGCCAACTATAATGAAACATTACTTATTAGAGAACACATAAAAAGCTTTCTGACATGGACAACACAAAAAATGAATAATATATTAGCATGACATAATATTCATTCTACTTTGCAGAAAATTTATACACAACTGAGATTAGAAGAAAAATATAACCAGAAAGGCCTTTCTTCCATATAAAATAAAACAACAAATTAAAACTCTCCCCAACTTCAACAACCATGTACTTTCTTTAATTTAAAGGGAAAAAGAAAAAAAGAAAAGACAAAAACAGAGCACACTTTGTATCACATCCTTAAACCACATGCATTGTTCACAGAAATTTATGTATACAAAATCTTTAAAAGCAGAAATTAATTACTAAGCCTCTCTGTTGTTTATTAAAATTTTGATCAATGAAAACCATTTAAAATTCCACTCCAGTAAACCATATAGTAATAAAATAAACAAAATGACTCTTAACAACATATAGATAAAACAAAAGAAAAACAAAAAGAAGAAGTTAAATGTTTTAAACCTGATAGTCATGAATCATCAAATGACCATATCTCAAGTCTTCACACTGTCATTACTATTTCCATGCTGAAGTCCAAGAATCTGCTTGATGCTCTAAATTTCAAGTTCTCCATGATCTGTTTATGGCTTGCTTCCCTCAATTAAGCAATTTACCTCTCAACGGGAACACACCATAATAATTTCGACCACAACAGAAATTCCTGCCATCTGTATATACTCAATATTCCTCCTTCGCCAATTCTTCTAATATAGCACGTTGACGTTCATTTACGGCACTGTTAGAATAAAGATGGAAACACAATGAGATTGCATTTTCCTAGTTCACTTAGCACACTGCTTTAGTTCATTCCTTAATCAGAATTTTAAACTAACTGGACCTGTCACCCATTACGCCCAGATCCATAAATAAAAACTAAAATTATTAACCAAAACCCATTACCATTATAACAATTTCTAAACACCTGTATGGGACAATATTCTAGAAATTTTTCGAGGTACAAATGAACAATTCTGCATTATTATAACATTTGGTCTGAATAAAAAAATTATGTAGAGTGAGTAAAGTTTTTGAGACAATTACCTTGATTTTCTCATGTTTTATGGCCAAAAAAAAAAAAAGCACTTTTGTAATCGGACTTCAGCATCTAAAACAAAAAAAAAAAAAAAAAAAAAAAAAAGCAGCTTGAATCATCACTTGTCTAGACACAGTTTACATTGATGTTGTGAAAACAAATGAAGAATGTTAATTTGTAAGTAGATCTTACATTTTTATTCTTTTAAACTATCACACAATATTATTAGTAAATACATGAAAATTCTTAGTTATTCATCCTTAGGCAGACAAGAAAAGAAAACTACCAATTAGATATACTTAGGGTTTGCCTCTCATAATAGTTTCAAAAACCAATCTGATAAATTTTTTTCCCCCTAAATCAATACCACGGAATTTCATCACATTTAAACCAAACCAAACCAAACCTTAAAGTCCCATCAATTTCATCATATTTAGATTTAGTTATCATCTGCAATACAAG